>JARQOC010000009.1:42571806-43089306 GCA_033576535.1 Allobates femoralis | reverse complement strand
AATAGTGACCTTCACACAGACCCACAGATGGGAAATCAGGAGACCTAGTCACAAGACAAAGAACATTGTAACACATAATCTATGCATGGCTAAATGAGTGATCGTCCAATCATAGACCCAGAAGTAGAATGTTAGGCTGCGTTCACACGCTGCGTATTTGTCGCGTTTTTTTACGCGCTGTGGTGATGCGACCCATGGCCGGGTGCATCACACAGGTTGTTGGTATATGACTCTGTTCACATGTATCTTGTTTTTACTGTGGATGTGCTGTGCTAAAACCTACCTGGAACACAGTGAGTTGACAGCTGAAAGTGAGTGCTGTAGACCAGACAGATTCATGAGCCTAATGAGCGGCAGCTGAGAGCGATGTGTGTGTGCTGATGGCCTGGCAGCTCAGGTGGGTGTGAGAGAGATCAGATCTGACTGCCGAGTCCAGAGAGAGGACATGTTTCAGGGGGATGAGGCAGGACGCCTGGCCCTCCATGCTGGAGACGCCGGTCCCTCTGAGCCATGTGGAGCCTGTGGCCAGACCGAGAGGTTAGTGGAGCACCTGGGTGTAAGGGGGGTCCTGGCTGAACCTGCAGGGGGCTCACTCTGTCCATGGTGGTGAGGTGCCATCCGGGATCTCTGCCTGTGTTGGTGGGGGGCTTGGAGGCAGCTGGGCATCATGGGCAAAGTGAGGAGACCTGGGGGGAGGCTGTGACTGCCCTGAAGCTCAGGTGGCTCCGGACCTGGTCTAGAGGGCTGAAGTCCATAGGAGTCCATGTGGTCTATGGAAGTGCATGACGGCTTAAGGAGAAGAGCCGTGTATGATGTGGGACCAGGAGGTCTGTGTGTGAATGGAGGCAGAGCAGAAGCCTCTGTGGGAGAGAGAAGACCAGGTCCTGTGAGAATGGAGCCGTGAGGCCAGACGACAGGGGTTACTAGAGGACAGGGGTAATAGAGTACCGGGAGTGGGGAAGTGGGGCTGACCCTGGAGGGGCTCGCGAGGGCGTGTCTGGTGCAGCCGCTGTCCTGGAGGTCTGGCCTGGTGATGGCGGCCTGGAGACACGTGCTGAGGAGTCCTAGGGCGGCCTGACTTACCCTGGAGCTCCGGTGACTAAACCTGGGTCAGGGCCTGGTTCAGAGCAGCCGCAGCGCGGTGTAGAGGATGGGAATAGTTAGCCGCCTGTGGGAAGGGACTGGGCTCCCAAGGGGACACTGGGCCAAGGAAGGGCCTGGCATTCGGGCAGTAACCATAGACAGGGGTACCGGCGGTGACCGAGGCCCTGTGAGACGGGCACTGACCCGTGTACTCTGTGTTGTGTGCCGGTACTGTCAGGTAACCTGGCGTTAGAATATGTGCAATATAATGTATGTACTGTGGAATGTGATGTGATGTTATGTGATGTGAGTGGACTGTATGTATTTTATATGAGAGGCCGTTTACATGTAATAAACTGCTGCATAACAGTTAAAAACCATGTATTAGTGTCATTCTACGCTGTCAAGTGAACCCCCAGGGAAACGCAACCTCACAGCGCGTATTTGCCCCAAAAATGCTTGTGCGTCTGCGTTTCCCAGCAAAGTGAAGGGACATTCACTTTGTGCCATTCAGACGTCGTGTAATTTTACGCAGCGTTTTTAGAGCAAAAACGCGCAAGTAAAAAGAATGAACGTCAATTCTTTCCAGTTTTTTACACGCGTTTTTTCCATAGGCCCCATTATAAGCACTGGAAAAAGCGCAATTGAAGTTGTTCTGTCGCGCTTTTTTTTACGCGCGTTTTTCCCCTTAAAAAGACGCGACAAATACGCAGCCTTACACTAGAAGGCCGGTCTAGAATCTGACCCCCCCAGTCTGAGTCTATATCTGGGCTCACACAGCTACAGGGCCGTGTCACAGTGATGGGTCAGCCGAAGCTGCTGTGAACCTCTTTCCATATATCTCTGCTCTCCCCATCGGGCAACAGAAGCAAAGTTTAGGTTTCTGTAAGTTTCTCCTTTTTATTTCATTGTTTGCATATGTGTATGTCATTGTATTATTTCTATTTTTATATCTTTATGTAAGCACTGTACTTTTTATATTAAAGCTTAAAACTTTAATAAGTCTGAACCTTGTATACTCTAAAGGTTCCTTTACAAGCCGCAACTGCGGTGTAGCAACTGAGAGGCAATCCGGAGTTCTGTCACTGTTGCGCTGAGATTGCTATTGTGGCACCCCAAGGGTTAATGTGCCACAGAAACATCAACACAGGTTTACTCCCCACACAACACTACACTAGAAAATGGGAGGAGTTTAGGTGGCACCTGCACTAGTGGGAGGAGCTAAGTTGTTTACCACAGAGCAGGAGTGACAGTTAGTTCAGTTGAGTCTGGAGCAGGAGCAGAGCCAAGTGTCAGTGGAGGTCCTAAGAGGTCTGAGGAAAGGAGACAGAGGAACGGAGGAACATCCCCGGGATAAAGGGTTACCCCAAACTTGACCCCGGAGAGGCGCTTAAGACGGATACCGGATCCGAGGCTGTGCCTGAGACAGACAGGACAGTGAACACCGGCATAGTGAAGGTCCACCATCTTCACCACACCATAGCAAAGCAACACGGAGGAGTCAGTGACACAGAGGACTCAGGTTGCCCAGCAGATTGGTACCGTGAGCAGAGACAGGGCCAGCAGTACAGCTACAAGCGGCAGCAGGGCCACACACAGCGTAGAAGTAGGAAGCCAAGGACCCGGTCAGGGTGGGACCCGGTACAGACTCCGTGGACAATACTGTGATATACCATCTGCAAGTAAAGACTTGGAAAACAACAGAAACCGTGAGTGTGTGTGATCCTTATACTGAAGCCCCACTTGCCCTCATATACTGCGATTACCTCTACTCTCATCATCTCTACTGCTACCCCTACTCTCCTGCAGCATCAATAACTATCCTCACAGACTTTAACTACCTCTACCACTGCCCCGGGGAACCCAGTTCTGCCCACAGGAACTATTCTATCCAAGCTGCTATCCCATCATCCCGGAGGTTCTGCAGCAGCAGCGGCCCCATTACTGGCCACATATAGTGGGTGGCGTCACGAGTGACAAATCCCCTGTAAATAACCCCCCATTTTATTGTGCGGGCCCGGGACACGGTCCGGACCAGGACCGCCGTGACATCCCCCAGCAGTACCCCGGTCCGGCACTGAGTACCCCGTCCCAGTGGGCTCCACACTATGAAGTAGCGACGTGTAATTGTGGAACCCGGTGGTGATTTTCGCAGTTGCTCCCGGTTGCGGTTTCACAGCATTGTTCAAAAACCAGAGGCGACCCTGAAGGTGAATTTCCCTGGTTTTGGCATGTGAAGGGGCGATAGGGATGGAATCATCGTCGCCTAGTGATTTCCCAGAGGCGTGCCACAGCGTGCTGGATACCGCGCCCCATCAGTGATGATTGGTGGGGGCTACTGTCTAACTATTGGTTGTCCCTGCACAGGGCGCCATATTTGACCAGGTGTCCAGTCACACTACACAATGGCTATATAAGATTAAGACGGCATCACCACAGGCGTAGGTGCAGGCAGAAAATAATAATGTACTTACAGTTAGTTATCTGCCGCGACACTACTTTTAAATGATTAATGAGAATGAGAATAATGAGTGTCACCAGAAACAAGAGGATCAAATGGAAATAATGTATAGGTGAATTGCAGAAACTGCCCTGTGCTAAATATGATAAAAACGGAGGTTTCTGTAGTGATCACTAAAGAGTAAGCTTGGCATCCACTTACAAGGAGTCTCCACTGCCAAGTCCTAGCACTAACCCTGGTGAAGTTGTGAATTGTGAATGGGTTTATATGCCCAAGGATGTAATTGGAAATAATGAATAGGTGTGTGTAGGGCTCTAACAATGGACACCATGGACACTTGGACTAACTGTAAGTACACTACACAATGGCGTCATGTATTATCCTGCCTTCCTGCGCAGGCTGCCCAATCATGATGCTATTGCGTTGTCTAATCAGCGTGTTTGGGGCGCGGTGTACACCACTCTGTCACTCCTATGTTCTCACTGCGCTGATCATGTACGCCCACATTCCTTTGTGGATTGCAGCGTGTGAAGCGGCGTCAGGAGTCAACCGGATATTTCCCGCAGGTTCTGTGTCAACTTCTGTGGAGCCACATTCCCTTAGGTTAACGACGCAATTGCGGCGTCTAAATGCGGCATCGGCGATCGGTATCAACCGTCAATAACGTGCACGCGCCCATTCGGTTGCCTCCAATCGCCGGTGATAGTTGCGGTGTGTAAAGGAACCTTTAGAATTCACAGCCCGAGGAAGGTGTGATTTGTTGATTGTCTGATAAGTCTTAGTTTAGGGGAACTCATCGGCCCCCCAAAATCCGATGGGTGGTGGCAGCGTGTGTGAAGCGGGGTGCGCGGTGTGAAGCTGGGTGTGATTGATGCTCCCTTACAGCATAGGACAGAGGTCAAGTGCTGGATTGAGTGAGAGGAGATAGATTAACCCTTGCAGGCGCAGCCCCAAGTCACGAGCTGAGAAGCGGGTACGTGACAAGGACGATAGAACCTGAGATACCGGAGGAACTGGAGATACCGGAAAACCTGAGATACTGGAGGTGTTGCAGTGAATAGTTTGAAATAGTTATTAGTTGCCTGCTCCTGGCCTAATAGATATAGATCAAGTGCTAGTGCGAAAGAATTACATCAGACACACAAACAGTCAGATGTAAGCCCTCCTTCATCAAGCTATGGCAAAGCTCAAGTGCCCTTTATTTGAACATGCAAGCTCCACACCGTACACACAGCTCCACACTGTACACACAGCTCCA
Organism: Allobates femoralis; assembly: GCA_033576535.1. Taxonomy (NCBI): domain Eukaryota; kingdom Metazoa; phylum Chordata; class Amphibia; order Anura; family Aromobatidae; genus Allobates; species Allobates femoralis. The sequence continues at coordinate 43,084,504 of JARQOC010000009.1, read as the reverse complement.
CACCGTACACACAGCTCCACACTGTACACACAGCTCCACACTGTACACACAGCTCCACACCGTACACACAGCTCCACACTGTGCACACAGCTCCACACCGTACACACAGCTCCACACCGTACACACAGCTCCACACTGTACACACAGCTCCACACCGTACACACAGCTCCACACCGTACACACAGCTCCACACTGTAAACACAGCTCCTCACTGTACACACAGCTCCTCACTGTACACAGAGCTCCACACTGTACACACAGCTCCACACCGTACACAGAGCTCCACACCGTACACACAGCTCCACACCGTACACAGAGCTCCACACTGTACACACAGCTCCACACTGTACACAGAGCTCCACACCGTACACACAGCTCCACACCGTACACACAGCTCCACACCGTACACAGAGCTCCACACCCTACACACAGCTCCACACCGTACACACAGCTCCACACTGTACACACAGCTCCACACTGTACACACAGCTCCACACCGTACACACAGCTCCACACTGTACACACAGCTCCACACTGTACACACAGCTCCACACCCGACACACAGCTCCACACCCGACACACAGCTCCACACCCGACACACAGAGCTCCACACCGTACACACAGCTCCACACCGTACACAGAGCTCCACACTGTACACACAGCTCCACACCGTACACAGAGCTCCACACCATACACAGAGCTCCACACCGTACACAGAGCTCCACACCGTACACAGAGCTCCACACCGTACACAGAGCTCCACACCGTACACAGAGCTACACACTGTACACACAGCTCCACACCCGACACACAGAGCTCCACACCGTACACAGAGCTCCAAACCGTACACAGAGCTCCACACCGTACACACAGCTCCACACTGTACACACAGCTCCACACCCAACACACAGCTCCACACCCGACATACAGCTCCACACCCGACACACAGAGCTCCACACCGTACACACAGCTCCACACTGTACACACAGCTCCACACCGTATACAGAGCTCCATACCATACACAGAGCTCCACACCGTACACAGAGCTCCACACTGTACACACAGCTCCACACTGTACACACAGCTCCACACCGTACACACAGCTCCACACCGTACACACAGCTCCACACTGTACACATAGCTCCACACCCGACACACAGCTCCACACTGTACACACAGCTCCACACTGCACACACAGCTCCACACTGTACACAGAGCTCCACACTGTACACACAGCTCCACACCCGACACACAGCTCCACACTGTACACACAGCTCCACACTGTACACACAGCTCCACACTGTACACAGAGCTCCACACTGTACACACAGCTCCACACTGTACACATAGCTCCACACTGTACACACAGCTCCACACCCGACACACAGAGCTCCACACCGTACACATAGCTCCACACCGTACACATAGCTCCACACTGTACACACAGCTCCACACTGTACACACAGCTCCACACTGTACACCCAGCTCCACACCGTACACACAGCTCCACACTGTACACAGAGCTCCACACTGTACACACAGCTCCACACCCGACACACAGAGCTCCACACTGTACACATAGCTTCACACCTGACACACAGCTCCACACTGTACACACAGCTCCACACTGTACACACAGCTCCACACTGTACACAGAGCTCCACACTGTACACACAGCTCCACACCCGACACACAGAGCTCCACACCGTACACAGAGCTCCACACCGTACACAGAGCTCCACACCGTACACAGAGCTCCACACTGTACACACAGTTCCACACTGTACACACAGCTCCACACCGTACACACAGCTCCACACTGTACACACACCTCCACACTGTACACACAGCTCCACACCGTACACACAGCTCCACACTGTACACACAGCTCCACACTGTACACACAGCTCTAGACCGTACACACAGCTCCACACTGTACACACAGCTCCACACTGTACACACAGCTCCACACCCGACACACAGCTCCACACTGTACACACAGCTCCACACTGTACACACAGCTCCACACCGTACACACAGCTCCACACTGTACACACAGCTCCACACTGTACACACAGCTCCACACTGTACACACAGCTCCACACCGTACACACAGCTCCACACCCGACACACAGCTCCACACTGTACACACAGCTCCACACTGTACACACAGCTCCACACCGTACACACAGCTCCACACCCGACACACAGCTCCACACTGTACACACAGCTCCACACTGTACACACAGCTCCACACTGTACACACAGCTCCACACCCGACACACAGCTCCACACTGTACACACAGCTCCACACCGTACACAGAGCTCCACACCCTACACACAGCTCCACACCGTACACACAGCTCCACACTGTACACACAGCTCCACACCCGACACACAGCTCCACACTGTACACACAGCTCCACACCGTACACAGAGCTCCACACCCTACACACAGCTCCACACCGTACACACAGCTCCACACCCTACACACAGCTCCACACCGTACACACAGCTCCACACCATACACACAGCTCCACACCTACACACAGCTCCACACTGTACACACAGCTCCACACTGTACACACAGCTCCACACCGTACACACAGCTCCACACCCTACACACAGCTCCACACCGTACACACAGCTCCACACTGTACATACAGCTCCACACTGTACACACAGCTCCACACTGTACACACAGCTCCACACCCTACACATAGCTCCACACCCGACACACAGCTCCACACTGTACACACAGCTCCACACTGTACACAGAGCTCCACACCATACTACGTACTACATTTCTACAATATTCTGTTCATGATTAACGTGTGACCGGTGAATCACATATCTGTGCCCACCCACACCCCCTCTTTTCTTTTTTAATACACCGAGCTCCACATCGTACACTGAGCTTTACAGCATATACAAAGTTCCACCACTAGAGGGAGCTCACTATATACAGAATTATACAGTCACCACTAAAGTGAGCTCACTCTCTAAAGATATTATGAAGACAACATAATGTATTGCTCACTACGTACAGATTTATACAGCCACCACTAGAGGAAGCTCACTATATACAGATATATACAGCCACCACTAGAGGGAGCTCACTACATACAGATTTATACAGTCACCACTAGAGGGAGCTCACTACGTACAGATTTATACAGCCACCACTAGAGGGAGCTCACTACATACAGATTTATACAGCCACCAATAGGAGGAGCTCACTACATACAGATTTATACAGTCACCACTAGGAGGATCTGACTACATACAGATTTATACAGTCACCACTAGAGGGAGCTCACTACATATAGATTTATACAGTCACCACTAGAGGGAGCACACTACATACAGATGTATACAGTCACCACTAGAGGGAGCTCACTACATACAGATTTATACAGCCTCCACTAGAAGGAGCTCACTACATAAAGATGTATACAGTCACCACTAGAGGGAGCTTACTACATAAAGATGTATACAGTCAGCACTAGATGGAGCTCACTATATACATATTTATACAGCCTCCACTAGGGGGAGCTCAGTACATACAGATTTATACAGTCACCACAAGAGGGAGCTCACTACATACAGATTTATACAGCCACAACTAGAGGGAGCTCAGTACGTACAGCATTATACAGCCATCACTAGAAGGAGCTCACTACTTGGAGATTTATACAGCCACAACTAGAGGGAGCTCAGTACGTACAGCATTATACAGCCATCACTAGAAGGAGCTCACTACTTGGAGATTTTATACGGCCACCAGTAGAAGAAGCTCACTACATACAGATTTATACAGCCACCACTAGAGGGAGCTCACTACATACAGATTTATACAGCCACAACTAGAGGGAGCTCAGTACGTACAGTTTTATACAGTCACCACTAGAGGGAGCTCACTACATACAGATTTATACAGCCACAACTAGAGGGAGCTCAGTACGTACAGCATTATACAGCCATCACTAGAAGGAGCTCACTACTTGGAGATTTATACGGCCACCAGTAGAAGAAGCTCACTACATACAAATTTATACAGCCACCACTAGGGGGAGCTCACTACATACAGATTTATACAACCACCAATAGAGGGTGCTGACTACATACAGATTTATATAGCCACCACTAGAGGGAGCTCACTGCATACAGATTTATACAGCCACCACTAGAGGGAGCTCACTGCATACAGATTTATACAGTCACCACTAGAGGAGCTCACTATATACAGTTTTATACAGTCACCACTAGAGGGAGCTCACTATATATAGATTTATACAGCCACCAATAGAGGCAGGTCACCACATACAGTTTTATACAATCACCACTAGTGGGAGCTCACTACATACAGATTTATACAACCACCATTAGGGGGAGCTCACTACATATAGATTTATACAGTCACCGCTAGAGGTTGCTCACTATGTACAGATTTTATAGCCACCACTAGAGGGAGCTCACCACATAGAGATTTATACAACCACCACTAGTGGGAGCTCACTACATACAGGTTTATACAGTCACCACTAGAGGGAGCTCACTACATACAGATTTATAAAGTCACCACTAGGAGGAGCTCACTACATACAGATTTATACAACCACCATTAGGGGGAGCTCACTACATATAGATTTATACAACCACCACTAGAGGGAGCTCACCACATAGAGATTTATACAACCACCACTAGTGGGAGCTCACTACATACAGGTTTATACAGTCACCACTAGAGGGAGCTCACTACATACAGATTTATAAAGCCACCACTAGGGGAGCTCACTACATACAGATTTATACAGCCACCACTAGAGGGAGCTCACTATGTACAGGTTTTATAGCCATCAGTAGGGGGAGATCACTACATACAGATTTATACAGCCACCACTAGAGGGAGCTCACTACATACAGATTTATACAACCACCACTAGTGGGAGCTCCTGTCTCTGCCCACATTTTAGTACATGCAAAGACAATTCACATTGCAGTAAGAACATTTCAATAAGGACAAATTATTATGAGCTGCAAGTAACTAAAGCACCAGTAAATGGTTAATGCTGCAGGTATCCGACCACTAATATATCAGCTTTAAGGAGCTTTAAAATAGTAATAAAAAATAATGGATTTTTCTCGGAAGCCGCTTCTGTCCCTTTAAGGCTGGTCCGGAGCATAGGATGAGTTGTCAGGAAGTGTTTAAGACAGATCATAAAATGTTGCGCAGCGCTCGGCGTATAATGAATCTCGGCCTCTCGGCTATCTACGTGGATCCAGGGTCCGCGCCTCTTTGGTTGCCCTCCGTCACGTTTATGCCTCTGTATAAGTTCAGGTTTGTGGCTTGATGGATTGCTGTCTGGCGGTGTCTGATGAATGGCGGTGGAGCTGCGCAGCCATTGCTGGAGTGGCTGCACTTGACAGGCGCCATAAATCACCAGCGCAGTCACATCGTACAACTGTGACGTCCCACCCGGTGCATTAACGGCAAGAAAATCACCTGCAATTAGTGCGCTCAGGACCGTGATCTCCTGCATCACAGACACTGAACCGCGGGCTACAATATCAGCAGCACAGGAGGAGTCGCTTTAAAGTCACACTCCACCCGATGAAACGCTAGCGCTATAGATTTTATTGTTTATTATTTTAACGGTCTTCAGCTTCATGCCGAGCCATGGTGACTTGATGGATGAACGCTATGTAAGGTCGATCTAATATAGCCTAAATAAGTCCACCAGGGTCTTCTCCCAGCCTAAATAAGTCCACCAGGGTCTTCTCCCAGCCTAGAAAGGTCCACCAGGGTCTTCTCCAAAGCTAGATAGGTCCACCAGGGTCTTCTCCCAGCCTATATAGCTCCACCAGGGTCTTTTCCAACCCTGAATAGGTCCACCTGGGTCTTCTCCCAGCCTAGATAGCTGCACCAGGGTCTTCTCCAAACCTACATAGGTCCACCAGGTCTTCTCCCAGCCTAGATAGCTGCACCAGGGTCTTCTCCAAACCTACATAGGTCCACCAGGGTCTTCTCCCAGCCTAGAAAGGTTCACAAGAGTCTTCTCCAAACCTAGATAGGTCCACCAGGGTCTTCCCGAACCCTAGATAGCTCCACCAGGGTCTTCTCCAAACCTAGATAGGTCCACCAGGGTCTTCTCCCAGCCTAGATAGGTCCACCAGGGTCTTCTCCCAGCCTAGATAGGTCCACCAGGGTCTTCTCCCAGCCTAGATAGGTCCACCAGGGTCTTCTCCAAGCCTAGGTAGCAGGACTGTGGAGCAGCAGTCGTGCAGACGCAGTCATAGTCGGAGCCTATTTTGGTGTAGTTGGATTCAGGGAAATTGAGGATTTGAAGTTGGTGGTTTGGCTTGCTGACTTCATAGCCCTGCTAGATAGGTTCACCAGGGTCTTCTCCGCCATTATCTTAACAGTATCAAGCCATCAGGTTCCTGATCTTCCTCTTCACCTGGCTCCTTCTCTTCTTCCCACCATGATGTCTTCTCCAGTGATTTCTCTCTTCCTATGATGTGTAGACAGTTGTATCTTGATGATCTTCCCTCCAGTGACGTCTGGTTGTCTCTTGTTCTTCTTACATCCATGGTATTGATATCCTCCTTCTCCAGCTCCACATTATGAAGGTGTTGATTCTTCTTCTGTCTTGTTCCTTTATCATCCAGGTGTCACTTCCATATGTTACTACAGAATAGACCAGACTATGTACGAGCCGTGTCTCCATCACCAGTGAAATGTTACTACAGAATAGACCAGACTATGTACGAGCCGTGTCTCCATCACCAGTGAAATGTTACTACAGAATAGACCAGACTATGTACGAGCCGTGTCTCCATCACCAGTGAAATGTTACTACAGAATAGACCAGACTATGTACGAGCCGTGTCTCCATCACCAGTGAAATGTTACTACAGAATAGACCAGACTATGTACGAGCCGTGTCTCCATCACCAGTGAAATGTTACTACAGAATAGACCAGACTATGTACGAGCCGTTTCTCCATCACCAGTGAAATGTTACTACAGAATAGACCAGACTATGTACGAGCCGTGTCTCCATCACCAGTGAAATGTTACTACAGAATAGACCAGACTATGTACGAGCCGTGTCTTCATCACCAGTGAAATGTTACTACAGAATAGACCAGACTATGTACGAGCCGTGTCTTCATCACCAGTGAAATGTTCCTACAGAATAGACCAGACTATGTACGAGCCGTGTCTCCATCACCAGTGAAATGTTACTACAGAATAGACCAGACTATGTACGAGCCGTGTCTCCGTCACCAGTGAAATGTTACTACAGAATAGACAAGACAATGTATAAGCCGTGTCTTCTTCACCACTGAAATGTTACTACATAATAGACCAGACTATGTACGAGCCGTGTCTCATCACCAGTGAAATGTTACTACAGAATAGACCAGACTATGTACGAGCCGTGTCTCCATCACCAGTGAAATGTTACCACAGAATAGACCAGACTATGTACGAGCCGTGTCTTCATCACCAGTGAAATGTTACCACGGAATAAACCAGACTATGTACGAGCCGTGTCTTCATCACCAGTGAAGTGTTACCACGGAATAGACCAGACTATGTACGAGCCGTGTCTTCATCACCAGTGAAGTGTTACCACAGAATAGACCAGACTATGTATGAGCCGTATCTCCATCACCAGTGAAATGTTACCACAGAATAGACCAGACTATGTACGAGCCGTATCTCCATCACCAGTGAAATGTTACCACAGAATAGACCAGACTATGTACGAGCCGTGTCTTCATCACCAGTGAAGTGTTACACGGAATAGACCAGACTATGTATGAGCCGTGTCTTCATCACCAGTGAAGTGTTACTACGGAATAGACCAGACTATGTACGAGCTGTGTCTTCATCACCAGTGAAATGCTACTACAGAATAGACCAGACTATGTACGAGTTGTGGCTTCATCACCAGTGAAATGTTACTACAGAATACACCACACCATGTACGAGCCGTGTCTTCATCTCCAGTGAAATGTTACTACAGAATACACCACACCATGTACCAGTCATGTCTCATCACCAGTGAAATGTTACTACACAACAGACCAGACTATGTACGAGCCCTGTCTCCATCACCAGTGAAATGTTCCTTGATGTGAAGACCTCGTCCAGTGACTTCATTGTGGATTTGCCCATAGCTTTTCTCCTATTGACTTCAGGTATCGTCACTGCACCTTGAGTGATCTTTGATCCGAGTAGAGTGAAGTCTTTACCACTTCTAGTTCATTGCCGTCATCTCACTGTGTCCCGATTGTTCCTGGCAGTAGTCTCATGTCCTGGTCATACTTGGCAGTAGTCAGTGTCTTTGTCTTCTCTATAGTTAGCAAATGTAAAATCCAATGCCTGTGGATATATCTTTGTCACCCACTTATCTGTTTTCCTTCTGCAGTGCAGGGTGCCCAGGTATCACGAGTGATCTTCTATCAATGCTATTGATATGGGTCAAAGGGATTGATTGGACCTCCTTTAGGTTTAACTTCTGCACTGTCTACATTCATGCTCATGAGGGTAAGCCCCAATGTCAATGGTTCCGCTGCCCCTATGATTATCCCTACATCTCCCACAATGCCTGCTCCACAGATGTGGCATCCCTGCGATCAGGTGGCCACAAAGGGAAGTGCAGCCTGGTAAGGCAAGACGGTTGACAAAACGCTCACACAAATGCACACACCGACTTTACGCCTAGGACTCTAGGTTGGACAAGGGGTGGCAGGTGTTAAGAGTGGTGGGTGGAGCGTAGGTGAGCACTGACAAAGTGGGTGGAAAGACCAACACTAGAAAACCAGGGAACACACAGTGGTAGTTAGTTTTCCCAGGAAAAGAGGTTCCCTGGAGGATGCAGAGTCCTGAGAGGCACAGACCCTAGGAGAGAAAGCTTGCTCCATAGCCAGAGACGAGGGAGACTACAGCCACAAGCAGAGACCCCACAGCTGAAGGAAGGTGGGAGGAGAAGGGCCCGTCAGCCGCACACATCTTAGCTGACCATAGGAACCCTGAGCTGAAACAGTGACTGACAGAAGGAGCCTGGTGATCCCTCAGCCATACCTGGGACACTGGAGGCTAGGCCGCTACAGCCAGGAGCCGGCTCTGTAGAAGTGACCGGGGGCACTTTAGGACCCTAATCACGAGACACACCAGTGTGGGGCAGGTGCTTTATGACCTGCAGCCTAACTTTTCACCACAGTCTAAGAACACAGTCGTCATACTAGGACTGGTGACCCTGACTGAGAGGGAAACATTCACTCAAAAGCCTGTGATGACCAGACTGAACCCGTGGGTGAGGTACTAAAGAAGAGACTAACAGGGCATGAATGGACTCAGAGGGAGCAACGTGGAGGAGCCACCTGAGCTGCACAGTCTAGTAACCCGGAGCAGTGCAAAAGTGACTAAAGAACTGCAAACTGTGTAAACTGCTGTTGAAAGACCAAGTAAAGTCCCCAGTAAGCTCATCCCTCCCTAAGACTGTTCTTTTCTAGCGCTGCATACCAGAACAACCAGCACTAGGACAACCAGCACCAGGACAACCAGCACCAGGACAACCAGCACCGTGGAGAGCTGCAGCTTTGAAGTAAGTGCACTACACCCAGTACAATCCCTCACCAGGCCCATTCATCACAACTACACCTGCCCTGGGGACCCTCAGCCCTACCTGAGGAGGGCTTACCATCCACGCTGCCCCAAGTCACCATCCCCAGCAGGAATACGGCAGCGGTGGTTCTATTAACCACATACCCCGGGCGGCATCATGACAAATCCCCTGTAAATATACCCCTTTTTGTACTGATCCCAGGCCACGGGACCGGGTCACGACTACCCCGTAGCCTGGGGGCACATCGCAGACACACAATCAGCAGAGTAATGCTGAAATCTGATCATAATTCAGCAGTAAAGATAAAATTCTTCCACTGGGCAGTGACAACATAACGAGCGCCCAGATCTCAATGTGACCTCGCTATCACGGCCGCTTTATGGATGAAGTCTGAACATTTCCCCATTTCTGTGGATGTGAAGAATCGTCACCACGAAATGTAACAACTTCATAACAAATTACTGGAACCCGAGAACTCGCCGGCAACATTGTATCTTATAATGTGTTTTCATCACATCTAAACCTCCTTTGACGCCGCCATTAATCTGCTCACTATCTGCTCCCGCGCTGATCCTGGTGCCGGATCTTCTCCCCTGGTGCCAGATTTTGATCTCCCCTAGCCCCGTGCCAGACCTCCCCTGGTGCCAGATCTTTTCCCCCGGTGCCGGATCTTCTCCCCCTGTTGTCAGATCTTCTCCCCCCCGGTGCCAGATCTTCTGCCTTGATGCCGGATCTTGATTTCCCCCCCTCAGTGCCAGATCTTCCCCTATGCTGGATCTTCCCCCCAGGTGCTCAATCTTTTCACCCTGGTGTCGGATCTTCTCCTCTGATGCCGGATCCCCCCCCCCCCCCCCCTGTGCTGGATCTTCCCCCCCCCCCCCCCCCCCCCGTGCCGGATCTTCTCCCCTATGTGCCAGATTTTGATCTCCTCTAGCCCGGTGCCAGACCTCCCCTGGTGCCAGATCTTTTCCCCCGGTGCCGGATCTTCTTCCCCCTGGTGCTGGATCATCTGTTGATCTCTTCCTCCCCAGTGCCAGATCTTCTCCCCCCCAGTGCCGGATCTTGATTTCCCCCCCTCAGTGCCAGACCTCCCCTGGTGCCAGATCTTTTCCCCCCTGGTGCTGGATCATCTGTTGATCTCTTCCCCCCCAGTGCCAGATCTTCTCCCCCTGGTGCCAGATCTTCTTCCCCTGGTGCTCAATCTTCTCACCCTGGTGTCGGATGTTCTCCCTGGTGCCGGATCCCCCCTCCCCGGTGCTGGATCTTCCCCCTGGTGCCGGATCTTCTTCCCGGTGCCAGATCTTTTCCCCCGATGCCAGATCTTCCCCCTAGTACTGGATTTTCCCCCCTGGTGCTGGATCATCTCTCCCCTCCAATGCAGGATCTTTCCCCCATGTGCCGGATCTTCTTCCCTGGTGCTGGATCTCTCCCCTTTGATACTGGATTTTCTTCTCTCGTGGTGGATCTTCCCCCCCATCCTCCCCGGAGCTGGTTCTTCCCATCTCCCCCCTGGTGCCAGATCCTTTCCCCCTGGTGCTGCTGGTCCAGTGGGTTTCAGCATATGACGTCCCATCATAGAATCCAATGATCTTGGGGCACCAGGACGGTGTCAGTGCATCATTTTTTGGGATCACAATACTGACAGTCCTGTAAGACTCTATGGCTCCAAGTGCTATGGGGGTTATATGATTATAGTCTTAATCAGGCATTATATCTAAAATATTATGGAGCAGTATCCCTGTATTCTTATGGGACGCTATCCCTGCACTCCTATGGAAAATTATCCCTGCACCCTTATGGAGCACTAATTCTGCACTCTTATGGAGCAGTATCCCTGCACTCTTATGGGGTGCTATTCCTGCACTCTTATGGGGCGCTAACCCTGCACTCTTATGGGGCGCTAACCCTGCACTCTTATGGAGCAGTATCCCTGCATTCTTATGGGGTGCTATTCCTGCACTCTTATGGGGCGCTAACCCTGCACTCTTATGGAGCAGTATCCCTGCACTCTTATGGGGTGCTATCCCTGCACTCTTATGGGGCGCTAACCCTGCACTCTTATGGAGCAGTATCCCTGCATTCTTATGGGGTGCTATTCCTCAACTCTTATCGGGCGCTAACCCTGCACTCTTATGGAGCAGTATCCCTGCACTCTTATGGGGTGCTATTCCTGCACTCTTATGGGGCGCTAACCCTGCACTCTTATGGAGCAGTATCCCTGCACTCTTATGGGGTGCTATCCCTGCACTCTTATGGATCCTTTATTTACAGGATCCTTCTGACTGTTTAAAATCATATAGATGTTTACTGCAGCTGCAGAAATACAGAGAGACTCGATCCTTTCTTGTGGCCGAGCTCAGCGCAGTCAGTCAGGACTCCTCCAGTGCACGGAGCCGCCTGCGCCTGCGCAAATCACTTCTTCCATAATCTCAGAAAACATCTTCTATGTATGGAAATTCCCTTTCAATGCAGAAATTTCCATGTTTGCAGATAGAAGCGTTTAGATGTCATCGTCCTGTGTGCAGAGCGGAGCCGCAGTGTGAAGTCACAGAGGATTATTGTCACTTTATAATGATGGTTATTATAGGGAGAAAACGCTGCAACCGCGAGAAGTCTGATATTTATTAAAATAAAAAAGCCATTTACACCCAGCAAATACCCAAAATATAGACTCACATCCCTGCCACAACGCTCCGATATACATTATATCATATACTCCAGTCCCCTCCAAAGCTGCAAGTGGAATCTGTATTATACTCCAGAGCTGCACTCACTATTCTGCTGGTGCAGTCACTGTGTACATACATTACATTACTGATCCTGAGTTACCTCCTGTATTATACTCCAGAGCTGCACTCACTATTCTGCTGGTGCAGTCACTGTGTACATACATTACATTACTGATCCCGAGTTACCTCCTGTATTATACTCCAGAGCTGCACTCACTATTCTGCTGGTGCAGTCACTGTGTACATACATTACACTACTGATCCTGAGTTACCTCCTGTATTATACTCCAGAGCTGCACTCACTATTCTGCTGGTGCAGTCACTGTGTACATACATTACATTACTGATCCTGAGTTACCTCCTGTATTATACTCCAGAGCTGCACTCACTATTCTGCTGGTGCAGTCACTGTGTACATACATTACATTACTGATCCTGAGTTACCTCCTGTATTATACTCCAGAGCTGCACTCACTATTCTGCTGGTGCAGTCACTGTGTACATACATTACATTACTGATCCTGAGTTACTCCTGTATTATCCACTCCAGAGCTGCACTCACTATTCTGCTGGTGCATGTCACTGTGTACATACATTACATTACTGATCCTGAGTTACCCTGTATTATCCTCCAGAGCTGCACTCATATTCTGCTGGTGCAGTCACTGTGTACAATACATTACATTACTGATCCTGAGTTACCTCCTGTATTATCCTCCAAGCTGCACTCACTATTCTGCGTGTGCAGTCACTGTGTACATACATTACATTACTGATCCTGAGTTACCTCCTTATTATACTCCAGAGCTGCACTCACTATTCTGCTGGTGCAGTCACTGTGTAATACATTACATTACTGATCCTGAGTTACCTCCTGTATTATACTCCAGAGCTGCACTCGCGAGACTGTGTACATACATTACATTACTGATCCTGAGTTACCCCTGTATTATACTCCAGAGCTGCACTCACATCGCTGTCCATCAACTGTCCGATATATATACATAACTCCATCCTCACATTACTGATCCTGAGTTACCTCTGTATTATACTCCAGAGCTGCACTCACTGTGTACATACATAATTACATTACTGATCCTGTGTTACCTCCTGTATTATACTCCAGAGCTGCACTCACTATTCTGCTGGTGCAGTCACTGTGTACATACATTACATTACTGATCCTGAGTTACCTCCTGTATTATCCTCCAGAGCTGCACTCACTATTCTGCTGGTGCAGTCACTGTGTATATACATTACATTACTGATCCTGAGTTACCCCTGTATTATACTCCAGAGCTGCACTCACTATTCTGCTGGTGCAGTCACTGTGTATATACATTACATTACTGATCCTGAGTTACCTCCTGTATTATACTCCAGAGCTGCACTCACTATTCTGCTGGTGCGGTCACTGTGTACATACATTACATTACTGATCCTGAGTTACCTCCTGTATTATCCTCCAGAGCTGCACTCACTATTCTGCTGGTGCAGTCACCGTGTACATACATTACATTACTGATCCTGAGTTACCTCCTGTATTATACTCCAGAGCTGCACTCACTATTTTCCTGGTGCAGTCACTGTGTACATACATTACATTACTGATCCTGAGTTACCTCCTGTATTATACTCCAGAGCTGCACTCACTATTCTGCTGGTGCAGTCACTGTGTACATACATTACATTACTGATCCTGAGTTACCTCCTGTATTATCCTCCAGAGCTGCACTCACTATTCTGCTGGTGCAGTCACTGTGTACATACATTACATTACTGATCCTGAGTTACCTCCTGTATTATACTCCAGAGCTGCACTCACTATTCTGCTGGTGCGGTCACTGTGTACATACATTACATTACTGATCCTGAGTTACCTCCTGTATTATACTCCAGAGCCGCACTCACTATTCTGCTGGTGCAGTCCCTGTGTACATACATTACATTACTGATCCTCGAGTTACCTCCTGTATTATACTCCAGAGCTGCACTCACTATTCTGCTGGTGCGGTCACTGTGTACATACATTACATTACTGATCCTGAGTTACCTCCTGTATTATCCTCCAGAGCTGCACTCACTATTCTGCTGGTGCAGTCACTGTGTATATACATTACATTACTGATCCTGAGTTACCTCCTGTATTATACTCCAGAGCTGCACTCACTATTCTGCTGGTGCAGTCACCGTGTACATACATTACATTACTGACCCTGAGTTACCTCCTGTATTATACTCCAGAGCTGCACTCACTATTCTGCTGGTGCAGTCACTGTGTACATACATTACATTACTGATCCTGAGTTACCTCCTGTATTATACTCCAGAGCTGCACTCACTATTCTGCTGGTGCAGTCACTGTGTACATACATTACATTACTGATCCTGAGTTACCTCCTGTATTATACCCCAGAGCTGCACTCACTGTTTATCGTAGTAGGTATAATCCCTTTATTTCAGTATAATCTTCCTTGTTCTGTCCTCTGTGAGTATCCTCAGACTCTATTAATAATCTGGTGCACTCGGTGCTGCACTCGGGGTCTCGCGGTCTCATTCAGGCTCCTCTTGTTCAGCTTCTGCTTATTTGCTTCTTCCATACGCTTTGATGTGAAAATGTTTTGTGAAATGTCTGCGTCCTCCATTCATCCTCCGCTCGTCCTCCATTCAACCTCTGCCCATCCTCTGAAAAACCAATGCAAAAACCGTATAAGTGTCACACAAAAGGCGGCTCTGCTGTAAAAATGATAAATAGCCAGTGCCGTGACAAAAAACAGGGCATTTTGGTTTATACGTTTTTGCTGCCTCACCATCTTCACGGTGGGCCCTGGTAGAGACAGTCCTAACTCTGTCCCTAGATGCTACGTTAAAAACCTGCCTGTGTGTACATACCTCTGGGCAGGGCGCGGGAGAGCACAGGAAATCCTCCATTCATCCTCCGCTCGTCCTCCGTTTGTCCTTTGCTCGTCCTCTGCTTGTCCTCCGTTCAACCTCTGCCCATCCTCTGTTCATCCTTTGCTCGTCCTCTATTTGTTTTTCGCTTATCCTCCACCCGTCCTCCGTTCATCCTTTGTTTGTTGTCCGCTCATCTTTGCTCGTCCTCTATTTGTTTTTCGCCCATCCTCCACCCATCCTCCGCTCATCCTTTGCTCATCCTCTGTTCATCCTCCGTTTGTCCTTCGCTTATCCTTCGCTTGTCCTCCGCTCATCTTTGCTCATCCTCCGCTCATCCTCCACTAGTTCTCCGTTAATCCACCGCTCATCCTTTGCTCGTCCTCTGCCCATCCTCCACCCGTCCTCCGCTCATTTTCCACTTGTCCTCCGTTCATCCTCCGCTCATCCTTTGCTCATCCTCCGTTCGTCCTCCACTCGTCCTTTGCTCCGATCTGTGGCTGAACATTGTCCGCCTCGTCCCTGTCATGGTCCTGCTGTGCTCAGAGATCGCGCTAGTTAAGGCGGCACAGATGGGTTTGTACGCGGCACTTGCATTTATTAGTTCAATAATGTATCCACAGCGCTGGTGTAACAGCCGGTCCTAAAGGATCTGGGCGCCAGATTCTGCAAATAAGTCTCAGTTCACACATCCAGTAACCGTCCATTAGATCGGATCCTGCACAATCCGATGTCTGGCACCTGATGAGCCGCTGATCCCACTGTGCGGGCGGGAGACGGCGGGCATCGTGCGGCTGATGCGAGACTAAAGTCTTGCGCCTGCGCAGTGGAATCACCGGCTCTTTAATAGGGCAAAGTGAGGGCCACTGCTCAGGCGTGAATTGTGTGTATATACCGTAGTCGCTGTCAATTTACTTCCATATAGTCAGGAGGGGCGGTGTTTTCTGGGGCGCATGGTGGTGTTTTCTGGGAGCAGGGGCAGTGTTCTGGGAGCGTGTTGTGAATTCTGCTTGTGGACTCCCTCCTGTGGTTGCGGCTAATAATGCAGTTGATCCTGTTTTGCACTCTTGGTCAGGTGAATTGGATAATTGCAATTGTGACTGCGGTATTTAGGTTTGCAGGATTTCCTCAGTCCTTGCCAGTTGTCATTTGTTCCTGGAGGTGTTTCACCTCTGCCTGGTCTCTTCCTGCCCTGCTGCAAAACTTCCAAGCTAAGTGAATGGTTTTGTTTCCTTGTGGCAAACATGCTGTGTGCTTGTTTTGGAATTGTCTATTTCTGCTCAGAGTTGTGGGTTGCTGTTTAGTCTGCATGTCTGTCTTAACCTGCTCTCTGTTAGGAAGTTTTCTTCCTAGGATTTAAGTGCTATTCATTTGTTGTTGGCTTGTTCAGCTTTTGATTGTGTCAGCATTGTTGGATTCACAGGAGTTCCGCAGATATAGAGGGTGCCGAGTCTTGAGTAGACTCAGGGGTATTTTTGTATTATTATCTGCTGTGGATATTTTTGAAAGGATTTTTATACTGACTGCAATAGTATTCTATCCTGTCTTTACCTATCTAGCTAGAGTGGCCTCATTTGTTTTCTGCCTGAGTGTCTTTTCCTCTCTTATTCACAGTCAATATTTGTGGGGGGCTTTCTCTCCTTTGGGGGTTCTGCTCTGAGGCAAAATAGAAACAGGAATTCTATCTTTAGGGGTAGCTAGTTCTCCGGCCGTGTTGAGGTGTCTAGGGTCTGGTTAGTCACATCCCACGGATACTTCTAGGTCAGGAACTGCGGTCGGTATAGGCACCACTTACTCATGTGAAAGATATTCATGTGGCTCCAGGTCACCGGTCATAACAGAGCGGGGCGGTGTTTCTAGGGAGCGGGGGCGGTGTTTTTCTAGGGAGCGGGGGCGGTGTTTTCTGGCACAAGCTTCTGATCTGTGATCTGGCTCCACACAGTTCAGTCATAATCTGTTAACCCCTTCTCTGCTGTCACATAGGGAGTAGAGCAATCAGCTGCTGGCCGCTCCCACATCGCCATAAAATGCAGTTTTTAAAAGCGCACAGAGAAATGTGAGCAAATAAGTCACATGGCAGAAAAAAAGCATTATCTTATCTGCTATGTGACCGATAACCAGAGCAGGATTGGGTTTTCACTATTTACAATGAAATGACATTTACACTTTAAAGTGAACCTGACCCCTCCAAATCACCCCCAACCCTATTCATACCTGTCCCTGCACCAGCAGAGATCATTAGCAGCGCTCCTGCGATGTGTAACATTGTCAAACACAACATTATTCACTTACATATCAGCGACTTCTTCACATTGAATAAGTGTCACAGGGCGTTCCCTATGAGACTCTAAGCCCTCCTGAGCTGCTCATTATCACGCCTCGATCGGGGTGATAAATAATCCTTCTCCTCCTCTCCCTGCTGTAGGGGCGTAATAGCCGGTGTGACGCTATTTGCGTCACATCCGGTCATGGTGACATCTGTACACCCTTTAGGTGTAATCAAAAGCCGCGCATGCGCAATGCACATGATGGGGCGGCGTACACCTAGAGGGTGTACCGACGTCACCATGACCGGACACCGGCTATTACACCCATACAGCAGGGAGAGGAGGAGAGGATTATTTATCACCCCGATCGGGCGTGATAATGAGCGGCTCAGGAGGGCTAAGAGTCTCATAGGGAACACCCTGTGCGACTTATTCATGGACACGAAGTCTCGCTATGTAAGCACATAATGTTGTATTTTGACAATGCTCCACCACGCAGTTTTTACAGAAAAGGAGCGCTGCTATGATCTTCCTGGTGCAGGGACAGGTATGAATAGGGTTGGGGGTGATTTGGAGGGGTCATACTCCAGTCTGCTCCAGCATTTAGAGGCATATACACCCCACACAGGCTGTCCTATACTGCAAACTGAGGCACAAGGTTAGGGACCCGATAAACCTGAGACACCTTGACGTGGTCACCGGGCTCACATGCTGTGGCCTCCACTAAGCTTCTCAGCTTTTTCTTGTTCTCTGAAGCCGTTTCTGCAATGTCCTATTTCCTCATCCTAATCTGTATTAGCTTTACACATTGCCTCCATCGTTTATCCATGATGCTATACCATGTTTTACCTAGAGTTTAGTGTGCAGCGGATAACCCTATATCATACTGCAGTCTGAGCCCTAGAGACCTGGTGTCCGATACATTTACCCTTCAGGGTCACTCATTTTGCTCATTAATTGTCGGCTCTCTGAGGACGGAGGCTCAGGGGTGGGAATCTGCTGGGGGCTCTCAGTGGTCCCCGAGGGGCATCTATTGCAGACACAATGGGTGATATGTGAGCGGTACCTGGAGACTAGTCAATGGCAGGGACTATGCAGGGTATAATAAAGGCTCTGGGAGCCGTCTGTGGCCCCTTTGAGATTATCTTTGCAGACAGTCTGTGGGAACGTCCATGGCAGGAGATGTTGGGTATGCAGAGGCAGATGCCCCTATGTGATCTGTATGTGCCGGGGAATGATCAGACACTAGTGAGGCTCAGAGTCATCATTTGGGCAGAGTTATTTTCTCACACAGGAAAATTCGGCCTCAGGATTGTAGATGGATCCATTAACTTGTTTCCACGCAGCGGGCAACGGGAATCACACGAGGGCATCACACGGGCATCACACGGGCATCACACGGGCATCACACGGGCATCACACGGGCATCACACGGCATCACACGGGCATCACACGGGCATCACACGGCATCACACTGGCATCACACGGCATCACACTGACATCACACGGGCATCACATGGCATCACACGGGCATCACAGTGGCATCACACTGGCATCACAGGGCATCACACTGGCATCACATGGGCATCACAGGCATCACATGGCATCACAGGGCATCACACTGCATCACACGGCATCACACTGACATCACACGGGCATCACATGACATCACACGGGCATCACAGTGGCATCACACGGCATCACAGTGGCATCACACTGAGGCATCACAGGGCATCACACTGGCATCACAAGGCATCACAGGGCATCACACTGGCATCACACGGCATCACACGGCATCACACGGGCATCACACTGACATCACACGGGCATCACAGTGGCATCACACGGGCATCACAGGGCATCACATGGCATCACAGGGCATCACACTGGCATCACAATGGCATCACAGGGGCATCACACTGGCATCACACAGGCATCACACGGGCATCACACTGGCATCACACTGACATCACACGGGCATCACACTGGCATCACACTGACATCACACGGGCATCACACGGGCATCACACTGACATCACACGGGCATCACACGGGAATCACACGGGCATCACACAGGGCATCACACGGGCATCACACTGACATCACACGGGCATCACACTGACATCACACGGGCATCACAGTGGCATCACACGGGCATCACAGTGGCATCACACGGGCATCACACTGACATCACACGGGCATCACACGGGCATCACACTGGCATCACACTGACATCACACGGGCATCACACTGACATCACACGGGCATCACAGTGGCATCACACGGGCATCACAGTGGCATCACACTGGCATCACAGGGGCATCACACTGGCATCACAATGGCATCACAGGGGCATCACACTGGCATCACACAGGCATCACACGGGCATCACACTGGCATCACACTGACATCACACGGGCATCACACTGGCATCACACTGACATCACACGGGCATCACACTGGCATCACACTGGCATCAAACTGGAATCACACTGACATCACACGGGCATCACACTGGCATCACACTCCCATCACACAGATAACACACGGGCATCACACAGGCATCACACGGATATCACATGGGCATGACATGGGCATCACACGAGCATCACTCTGGCATCACACGGATATCACACGGGCATCACTCTGGCATCACACGGATATCACACGGGCATCACACTGGCATCACACTGGCATCACACAGGCATCACACGGATATCACATGGGCATGACATGGGCATCACACGAGCATCACTCTGGCATCACACGGATATCACACGGGCATCACTCTGGCATCACACGGATATCACACGGGCATCACACTGGCATCACACTGGCATCACACTGGCATCACACTGGAATCACAATGGAATCACAAAGATATCACATGGGCATGATACAGGCATCACATGAATATCACACTGTCATCACACGGGCATCACATTGGCATCACACGGGCATCACATTGGCATCACACGGGCATCACACTGGCATCAGATGGGCATCACATTGGCATCACATTGGCATCACACGGGCATCACATTGGCATCACACTGGCATCACACTGGCATCACATTGGCATCACACTGGCATCACACGGGCATCACATTGGCATCACATTGGCATCACACTGGCATCACACTGGCATCACACGGGCATCACACTGGCATCACACGGGCATCACACTGGCATCACACTGGCATCACACGGGCATCACACTGGCATCACACGGGCATCACACGGGCATCACATTGGCATCACACTGGCATCACACTGGCATCACACGGGCATCACATTGGCATCACACTGGCATCATACGGGCATCACACTGGCATCAGATGGGCTCATATATCAGTGCAGAACATTGTGCCGGATTTATGAGCCGGTTCTGCAGCCGGGAGCCGGAAGGTAAATGATGGACTTTTGGAAGCAATAAACCAGCAGAAAGCAGGACAACGTTCTAGATGGAATCTTTATTTGGCGCTTTGTATCTGCTCCATGTAACCATCATTCTCCCCCTTATAAGACATTCTGCTTCTTGTCTTTATTAGGGACATCACCGCTCCTGGAGGAATCGCGGATAATTAACCCACAATAATCATATTGATGAAGATCGATAAGGAAAACATTGTGAATAATTACAGTAAATCTTCACATTCCTGCCATAGAAATGAATGACGGTCAATTTACCAAGAAGCGTCACCGGTCCATATCACAGGACTTGTGACTGGGTCTCCACCTCTTATGTCTCTATATACAATACTGTGGAGGAACCTTATCAAGAATACTGTGTAATGTAGCTGTGAATCCAGCACTGAGGAGAGATAAACACTTACTAGAGAGCAGCAGCATCATGGTGGATATTATAAAGCAATACTGTGTGGTGTAGCTGTGAATCCCAGCACTGAGGAGAGATAAACACTTACTAGAGAGCAGCAGCATCATGGAGGATATTATATACCAATACTGTGTAATGTAGCTGTGAATCCAGCACTGAGGAGAGATAAACACTTACTAGAGAGCAGCAGCATCATGGTGGATATTATAAAGCAATAGTGTGTGGTGTAGCTGTGAATCCAGCACTGAGGAGAGATATTTACTAGAGAGCTGCAGTTGACTTACCTTAGGGCCCTTTCACATCAGCGGTTTTTTCAAATCACCGCATACCGGCTGCACTTGCGGCACGGTTGCGGCGCGGTTGCAGTAAACGCCATACAAGGTATAGGCGGACTTGCGGCAGGTGCGGCCGCAAAAAAAAATGCTGTCAGCCGTGTTTTTTTCGCGGCCGCACCTGCCGCTAGTGCCAAAACCGCACTTGCCGCAAGTCCCCCTATACTTTGTATGGCGTTTACTGCAACCGCGCCGCAACCGTGCCGCAAGTGCAGCCGGTATGTGGTAATCGCAGCAGATGCGTTTTTTTCACCGCATCTGCCGCGATTTGAAAAAAAAGCTGACGTGAAAGGGCCCTTAGTTTCTTGCTGCTTCTCACTCTGACCCCCCCTCTCCACACACGTCCACTGTGATCTGATCCCTCAGTGAGCGCACTCCATGTTTGCAGTTTTACTAGAGGAGTCGAACACTTTGGATATTTGGTAGAAAGGTTCAGTTGATGATCAGCTGATCACAAAGTTTTCTGCTTCTGGGATCTCATCAGCAGTGATCAATCATCTGGAATCTAGTGTTCCAATACCCCACAGGAGAAGTCAAGCATTACAGCTATCAGAGAAAGCAAGGTTCTGTCCATTAAATTCTCTAATGAGAGGGGTCCACAGAAACAGCGCCTCACTTGTCCATGTTTGGTATTACAACTCAGCTTGAGCGAATGGTTGTAAGCTGCAGTAACAGAGCTAGCCTATGGGTGGCGCTCCTACAACCTCTCTGATAACATGTAGTTGAGCTTTGTAGTTTGGGGGGAGCGTATATTGTAAATCTTCCCCCCCTGCTCTTTATATACATGGAAGCTTTGAGAACTGTTCCCATTGTGTAAAAAACACCTAAAAATAAAGAGTTATAAAGCACAACAGCAAACAATGCGGCACAGCACGACCCTCCCTCCATGCACCTAGCGTGTATTGTGCAGTAATGTAATGTATACAGACGTGCTGCGGAGGTGGAGGAACACGGAGCTCCTCCGGGGTGCAGGGATTATTGTGTCGTGAGGTTTGGGTATCGTGTATGTTGGGTGTGTAGGACGTGGCACTGGATCTGCTGGGTGACTATATAATGTGACCCTACAGGTTGGGTGTAAAATGGCATAAAAATGTTATTCTGGCAGGAACCGTCCTGGGATAATCCAGCCTGCAGTACCAGACATAGCCTCGTAGAGAAGAGGGCGCTGTTTCTAAAGAAGAATGCACTTTGTAAAGGGAACCACCACAATTATAACAAATAAGTGAATGAAGCACCATACAGTCACTAGGATGGGGAATCCAATCATACCTATTAGTTTCTACATTGTATGGTGTCATTGCAGTAAAGCCATTGATCAAAGGTCCAGAAATAAGAGCAGCCATTGGTTGGTGTGTTCAGCAGGGGCGGGACTATGTGGGTTGGGTCTTCTGTTATCCCTCCCCTGAGGGGTTTCATGTCCTCTATGTACATACATTCCTTCTGTCATTATAAGTATGGCTGGCGCAGGCGCAGTATAAAGCATTTCAGTCAATGCAGTAAAATGGCGCCGGAGTCGTCGGCTGCAGATAGCGCTATCTCTGACGCCAATTATGGGAGATGCTGTCCTCTGACACCTGTACGGTGAGCGACTGTCAGGTGCGGGGTCTCATCTTGTCTTGTGATGATGCATCGCTCTATGAACGAGCATGCGCTGCAACAGAAGCCGGAGAACAGCATCTTCTATAAGATGGTGCCAGAGATAGCGCTATGTGCGGCCCCTGGGGGGGGAAGCCGGAGGGAGTGAGCAGCTGAGGGGTTAAGAACGACTGCCCACATTCCTCCAGTGCCTCACTTCTGGGGGAGGCCGTACTGTCCTGGAAGGAATCAAGTAGAGACCCAGCTGAAACAGCGCCGCCCGCGTGCCGGTGACCAAAGCAGCAACAGGACGCCGCGCACTGACATACATTGCACTGCACACCTCTGTCGTGTGCTATTACCTGTATTCACATGTCTGATTGTAACATCTGTATATTCCATGTGTATAGATTGCTATTTCTACTGTGCTCCTAAGGCGATTAAATATAAAGTTTAGTCCTGGGTTGTTCTTTTATCTCGATCCACGAATCCCCACATCCTGCACTTGTGTAATATTCTATACTACTGCGAGCTGGTCCGCGGCCTAATATAATCCTGTTCACGGACCGGGCTGATATCTAACAAGGGACTTGTGGCAGCATTTTGTTTTTTTGTGTTATTGTGGAAGTTTGGCAGTGATGGTCCGGAGGTATATAGATATCTCTGTGCAGGGACTGGTGATATATACGCTATCCTCACTGTGAACGGATGGTTCACAATAGAGTGGGGAGTCAGACAAGGCCGCACCGGTCACCATTTCTCTTCAATTTATATACAGAAGCCATTGTCAGGTGTCAGGAAGCCTGGACTTGCCAAAAGAGAAGAAGGAATCAAAACTGCTGCAAAAACCATCAACAATCTAAGATCTGCAGATGATACAACACTGATAGCAACAAGTATAGACAGAATGAAGGACTCAATACAAAGTCTAAATGGAAACTACAACATAGGACCAATACTGTCAACACAAAGAAGACAAAGACACTGACTACTGCCAGGTACGACCAGGACATGTGGCTACTGCCAGGTATGACCAGGACATGTGACTACAGCCAGGTATGACCACGACATGTGACTACAGCCAGGTATGACCAGGACATGTGACTACTGCCAGGTACGACCAGGACACATGTGACTACTGCCAAAATGATCAGGACTTGTGACTACTGCCAAGAGCAACCGGGGCACATGTGACTACCAGGTACAACCAGGACGTGTGTCTACTGCCAGGAATGACCGGGACACATGTGACTACTGCCAGGAATGACCGGGACACATGTGACTACTGCCAGGTATGACCAGGACATCTGACTACTGCCAGGAACAACCGGGACACATGTAAATACTGCCAGGTATGACCGGGACATGTGTGAGATGGACGACAACGAACTGGAAGTGGTAAAGACTTCACCCTACTCGAGCAATGATCACTCAAGATGCAGCGAAGATACCGGAAGTCAATAGGAGAAGAGCTATGGGGAAATCAATTAAGTCACTGGACGAGGTCTTCACATCAAAGAAGATTTCACTGGTGATAAAGACACGGCTCGTACATAGTCTGGTCTATTCTGTAGTAACATCACTGATGATGGAGACACGGCTCGTACATAGTCTGGTCTATTCTGTAGTAACATTTCACTGGTGATGAAGACACGGCTCGTACATAGTCTGGTCTATTCTGTAGTAACATTTCACTGGTGATGGAGACACGGCTCGTACATAGTCTGGTCTATTCTGTAGTAATATTTCACTGGTGATGAAGACACGGCTCGTACATAGTCTGGTCTATTCTGTAGTAACATATCACTGGTGATGAAGACACGGCTCGTACATAGTCTGGTCTATTCTGTAGTAACATTTCACTGGTGATGGAGACACGGCTCGTACATAGTCTGGTCTATTCTGTAGTAACATTTCACTGGTGATGTAGACACGGATCGTACATAGTCTGGTCTATTCTGTAGTAACATTTCACTGGTGATGGAGACACAGCTCGTACATAGTCTGGTCTATTCTGTAGTAAGATGTCACTGGTGATGGAGACACGGCTCGTACATAGTCTGGTCTATTCTGTAGTAACATTTCACATTTCACTGGTGATGAAGACATGGCTCGTACATAGTCTGGTCTATTCCGTAGTAACATTTCACTGGTGATGGAGACACGGCTCGTACATAGTCTGGTCTATACTGTAGTAACATTTCACTGGTGATGGAGACACGGCTCATACATAGTCAGGTCTATTCTGTAGTAACATTTCACTGGTGATGGAGACACGGCTCGTACATAGTCTGGACTATTCTGCAGTAACATTTCACTGGTGATAAAGACACGGCTCGTACATAGTCTGGTCTATTCTGCAGTAACATTTCACTGGTGATGAAGACACAGCTCGTACATAGTCTGGACTATTCTGCAGTAACATTTCACTGGTGATGAAGACACGGCTCGTACATAGTCTGGTCTATTCTGTAGTAATGTGATGCCCCTATGGCAAGGCACCACAGGGAGGTACTGCACCCCAATTAAAGGTGTGGTTCCTTCGTAGCCATGGACGTGGGGAAATCTTCAGAGTCTGCACCCAGCACCCATACACAGGCCACTTTAAGACAGGGGACTGTATATTCAGTCGGTCCCGGGGGGTGGAGCTTAGAGAGCGGGAAACGGGGAGTGACAGCAGAGTCAGACAGTTGGTGTGAAGAAGACAGATGAAGGGGACCCTGCGGCTACAGCGGAGGGCGCCTCTTAGGAGAGAGACGACCCAGACTGGAAGGGGGTTACTCCAGGACTGGTTGGAGCCAGCTGAGGGCCCAGGTCACCACCGTCCATGGCTCCTGATACACCGTCACAGTGTTTCATCTGATTATAGTAATTCTGTTTTCCTCCTCAATCTGATCATCGTCGATTCTTCCTTGTATTTTCCTTCTCTGGTTTTGACCCAGATTATTGACTCCTATGGCCAGCAGCCGCTCCGTGGGCACAACCTCTCTGGATTAACATGAGCCCCCCGGCCAAATACACCCTGGTATTGCCCCATTTTTACCAGCAAAGGACATAGAATCCAGCTCTGCCTGTGATCATGACGGGGCCATGTATCCAGGGCCGTATTTGGAGTTCCTGCTGCCCTAGGCACTCTCAGCAGCCGCCGCCCCCCCCTGTCACAGCTCCCCCCCCCATTGCGGCCCCTCCCCCTGTCACAGCACCTCCCCCCCATTGCAGCCCCTCACCCCGTCACGGACAATTTTCCCCCCCAGTCGCGGCCTTCCCCCCCCCCCAAGCTTCATGTAGCTTCTCCCCCCACATTTCATCATGTAGTACATATAAAAGGTTTGTCCAACCACACTACAGAGACATACTGACAGGATGTTTACACTGTGAGCTCCAATGGGGACAGTGTTGATGATGTATGTAAAGTGCTGTGGAGTTCATAGTGTAATATAAGTGCAAAAAATATTACTCTTAATATGATGTCACAATACCAGGATCTGAGGAT
This sequence comes from Allobates femoralis, assembly GCA_033576535.1. Taxonomy (NCBI): domain Eukaryota; kingdom Metazoa; phylum Chordata; class Amphibia; order Anura; family Aromobatidae; genus Allobates; species Allobates femoralis. Next base: position 43,057,734 of record JARQOC010000009.1, on the reverse strand, counting down.
CTTGTATTTCGAGGTCAGGGGCTCTCTGACGCCATGTTGCTGTCTGTCTCGCTGTCTTCCTCTTTTGACGCTGCAGTGCGGTGGACAAGAGGGCATTAACTGGTTAATAACAAGAAGTATAGAGTGTGTACTAACTGAGCCATAAACCCTCCCCATACCATGTCCAGCAGACATTGTAGGATTACTATATGGATTTTAGTATTAGGGTACGGACACACTGGCGTGAAACTCGGATGAGTGCAATGTGTGATTTCATCCCATTACACTCAGACCAATGTTAATCAATCTCTGAGAGCACTGACGAGTGTCGGACGCTTTTTTCCCAGCCAGATTCAGGATGAGAAAAAAAGTCGCAACATTCTGTGACAGTCTGCGATTCACACCGAGACTCAGCAATGCAAGTCTATGGGTCCGACAAAATCACGGACCGCACACGGACCATCCGAGAGGCATCAGTTTTTTTCACGGATACATTATCATTCTTCAGCTGAGAACACTGTAAAATGTTCCTGTAAATGATTCTACACTAATAGCTGCTGAGGAAAGAACAGATTGCACACGGATGTGATCTGAGAGAAATGTCGGACACTCGCACAGCAGTTGGATGCCAAATGGACCAAAAACCGATGTCACTCATCCGACTTTCCTGAATGAGAAGCAGACCGATTTTAAGGCGGCGGGAGACAGTACCACCGTGTCCCCAGCTCTGTGCATAGACACTGTACCACTATGTCCTCTGCACAGACAGTGTACCGCCATATCCTCAGCTCCGTGCTGTGCACAGACAGTGTACGGTACACTGTCTGTGCACAGCATGAAGCTGAGGACATGGTGGTACACTGTGCATAGCACAGAGCTGAGGAGATGGTGGTACACTGTCTGTGCACAGCACAGAGCTGAGGACATCCCAGAAGAGACAGACAGGCCACAGACGGGCGGCAGGACAACACTGAGCCAACCTGGAAGAACAACAACACCCAGCACCCAACACACTGCATAGAAATCATATAGGACAGGCAGGTAGGAGAACTACAACTCCAAGCATGCCACACCCTGCCAACTCAGGAACGTGGCGGCAGCTGCAGGGAGGCAGACACACGGTACAGCCGCCATTATCACCAAACACAGCGGCAGCCACAGCCTCAGTCCTCATGCACCCCCGTCTTTCTCTCCTCAGTCCCTCCTGCTGCTCCTGTCCTCCTGCACCTCCGTCCTCCTTTCCTCTGTCCTCCTCTCCTCTGCCCCTCCTGCTGCTCCTCTATCCTCCTTTCAACCCCATCCTCCTCTCCTCTGTCCTCCTGCACCCCCCCTCCTCTGTCCTCCTGCACACCCGTCCTCCTCTCCTCTGTCCTCCTGCACCCCCGTCCTCCTCTTCTCTGTCCTCCTGCACCCCCGTCCTCCTCTCCTCTGCCCTCCTGCACCCCCGTCCTCCTCTCCTCTGCCCTCCTGCACCCCCGTCCTCCTCCCCTCTGTCCTCCTCTCCTCCTCTGTCCTCCTGCAACCCCATCCTCCTCTCCTGTCCCTCCTGCACCCCTGTCCTCCTATCCTCTGTCCCTCCTGCACCCCCGTCCTCCTCTCCTCTGCCCTCCTGCACCCCCGTCCTCCTCCCCTCTGTCCTCCTCTATCCTCCTGCAACCCCATCCTCCTCTCCTCTGTCCCTCCTGCACCCCCGTCCTCCTATCCTCTGTCCCTCCTGCACCCCCGTCCTGCTCTCCTCTGTTCTCCTGCACCCCCGTCCTGCTCTCCTCTGTCCCTCCTGCTGCTCCTCTTGCACCCCCGTCCTCCTCTCCCCTGTCCCTCCTGCTGCTCGGCTGTTCTCCTGCACCCCCGTCCTGCTCTCCTCTGTCCTCCTGCACCCCCGTCCTGCTCTCCTCTGTCCTCCTGCACCCCCGTCCTGCTCTCCTCCTCTATCCTCCTGCAACCCCATCCTCTCCTCTGTCCCTCCTGCACCCCCGTCCTCCTATCCTCTGTCCCTCCTGCACCCCCGTCCTGCTCTCCTCTGTCCTCCTGCACCCTCGTCCTGCTCTCCTCTGTCTTCCTGCACCCCCGTCCTGCTCTCCTGTCCTCCTGCACCCCCGTCCTCCTCTCCTCTGCCCCTCCTGCTGCTCCTCTTGCACCCCCGTCCTCCTCTCCCCTGTCCCTCCTGCTGCTCGGCTGTTCTCCTGCACCCCTGTCCTGCTCTCCTCTGTCCTCCTGCACCCCCGTCCTGCTCTCCTCTGTCCTCCTGCACCCCCGTCCTCCTCTCCTCTGTCCCTCCTGCTGCTCCTCTTGCACCCCCGTCCTCCTCTCCCCTGTCCCTCCTGCACCCCCGTCCTCTTCTCTGCCCTCCTGCACCCCTGTCCTCCTCTCCTCTGCCCTCCTGCACCCCCGTCCTCCTCCCCTCTGTCCTCCTCTATCCTCCTGCAACCCCATCCTCCTCTCCTCTGTCCCTCCTGCACCCCCGTCCTCCTATCCTCTGTCCCTCCTGCACCCCCGTCCTGCTCTCCTCTGTCCTCCTGCACCCCCGTCCTGCTCTCCTCTGTCCCTCCTGCTGCTCCTCTTGCACCCCCGTCCTCCTCTCCCCTGTCCCTCCTGCTGCTCGGCTGTTCTCCTGCACCCCCGTCCTGCTCTCCTCTGTCCTCCTGCACCCCCGTCCTGCTCTCCTATGTCCTCCTGCACCCCCGTCCTGCTCTCCTCCTCTATCCTCCTGCAACCCCATCCTCCTCTCCTCTGTCCCTCCTGCACCCCCGTCCTCCTATCCTCTGTCCCTCCTGCACCCCCGTCCTGCTCTCCTCTGTCCTCCTGCACCCTCGTCCTGCTCTCCTCTGTCTTCCTGCACCCCCGTCCTGCTCTCCTCTGTCCTCCTGCACCCCCGTCCTCCTCTCTTCTGTCCCTCCTGCTGCTCCTCTTGCACCCCCGTCCTCCTCTCCCCTGTCCCTCCTGCTGCTCGGCTGTTCTCCTGCACCCCTGTCCTGCTCTCCTCTGTCCTCCTGCACCCCCGTCCTGCTCTCCTCTGTCCTCCTGCACCCCCGTCCTGCTCTCCTCTGTCCTCCTGCACCCCCGTCCTCCTCTCCTCTGTCCCTCCTGCTGCTCCTCTTGCACCCCCGTCCTCCTCTCCCCTGTCCCTCCTGCTCGGCTGTTCTCCTGCACCCCTGTCCTGCTCTCCTCTGTCCTCCTGCACCCCCGTCCTCCTCTACTCTGTCCCTCCTGCTGCTCCTCTTGCACCCCCGTCCTCCTCTCCTTTGTCCCTCCTGCTGCTCCTCTGTCCTCCTCTCTTCTGTCCCTCCTGCTGCTCCTCTTTCCTCTCCTCCTGTCCCCTTGTTTCTGTCCCCCTGCCCCTCTGTCCTCTTCTTCTCTGTCCCCCTGTTTCTGTCCTTCTGCCCCTCCATTTCTGTCCTTCTGCCCCTCTGTCCTCTTCTCCTCGATCCCCCTGTGCCTCTGTCCTCTTCATCTCGGTCCTCCTGCACCTCTGTCCTCTTCTCCTCGGTCCTCCTGCGCCTCTGTCCTCTTCTCCTCGGTCCCCTGTGCCTCTGTCCTCTTCTCCTTGGTCCCCCTGCGCCTCTGTCCTCTTCTCCTCGGTCCCCCCTGTGCCTCTGTCCTCTTCTCCTTGGTCCCCCTGCGCCTCTGTCCTCTTCTCCTTGGTCCCCCTGCGCCTCTGTCCTCTTCTCCTTGGTCCCCCTGCGCCTCTGTCCTCTTCTCCTTGGTCCCCCTGCGCCTCTGTCCTCTTCTCCTCGGTCCCCCTGTGCCTCTGTCCTCTTCTCCTTGGTCCCCCTGCGCCTCTGTCCTCTTCTCCTCGGTCCCTATGTGCCTCTGTCCTCTTCTCCTTGGTCCCCTGCGCCTCTGTCCTCTTCTCCTCGGTCCCTATGTGCCTCTGTCCTCTTCTCCTAGGTCCCCTTGCTCCTCTGTCCCTGCACAGTTTCCCCACACTTATAGCGTCCTCACCTGGTGCAGGCTGCTGTCACTGGCCGGTCTCCCTCTGAGCACAGTGATGTGCAACAGGAGCTCCGCCGCCAGGTGCACCATCCTCCAGCCTTCAGTGCCCGCGCGCTCTGGCCGGCTGCTTCCCCGTCCTCTGGGTCTGGGGGGGGTGGCTGGGTGGTGGAGCCGCCAGTACCATCGCCACCTCCTCAGCAGCAGCAGCACTTGGGAGCGCGGAAGACACAGGAAGGAGGAGAGCGGGAACTTCAAGTTTCCGCTCCTCGGCGGGCCCCTCCTTCTCCTCGTCTTCCGGCCGGGTACTGTCTGCAGGCCGAGGTGTGGTAGGTGGGTGGGCGGCAGCCCTAATGATGACGGGAAGGGGAGGGGGGGGTGTATTGGGGGTGGGGCTTAAAACCCGGCCGGGCCGGAGCCGGGAAAAAAAACAAAAAAAAAAAAACACCACGATCAGGCGCCGCCCTCTAACAAATTCTGCCGCCCTAGGCACGTGCCTACAAGTGCCTAAGGGCAAATACGGCCCTGGATGTATCTAGTAATGCTGGCACTTGGCTGCCGGCAGGGTCTGGACCTTCCTGCTGCACTCTATGGCGGTTGTGGATTGTGCCGTTTGATCATCCGCTCAGGTCCTGTGAATAATCTCCTCCTTCTTCATATTTAATCATCCAATCTCCGGCTTCATCTTCCGGAATGTTCCTAATTTGTGCCTTTCAGGTTGGTGGCGGCGCGCCTCTCTGAGGCTTCTGTAATGATGGAACCACAGCAGGGCCACGTACCGGCGCTTCTGACTAACATCACCCCATAATGGCCAGAACTGTAGGAGGACTTCACTGAACCCCTCATAATCCCACACGTCTGGGCTGTTACACAAAGTCATTAAACTTCCCGACATAAAAGATCAGAATCAAAGGAGATTCCTGAAGACGAAAACCAAAGTGATAACAGCGAGAAAGCAAAGGTGCGGAAGAGGGATCAGAACAGCCTTAGAGGGATCGTCCAGATATGTCTGGATCTTATTAAAGGGCCGAGCCCAACAGCGGGACTCTGAAACGCCCTATTGGAAGGAAATGGTGACTTGTAAGAACCTCCATACATTATCTACTGTAGGAGGACGCTGCCGATGGTTGAGTACATGTGACCCATTCACCGCTCCATTCATTGTCTGTAGGTCTACTGGAGCAGCAGCGTTCACGCACCTCACCGCTCCATTCATTGCCTATGGGACTGATAGATAGTTGAGTAGACCGAGCATGGAATCCTGTTTGTGACGCCAGGAAAAGTATATGGCATGCCCAGGGTTATGTGGACTCGGGTATCTGGGCCCTCTGCTTCGTTAGGGATGTCACTGGTGGCCTGCCCAGACCCCTGGCCCTGGGGTCTTACTTTAAAAATGGGTTATTAATATGGGAGAAATAAAAGTTTATAAAGTTTATTGTGACGCCACCCGCAGATCCTGGTGAAAGGGCCCCAGCGCTGCTTCAGTCCTCCGGAGGGTGATGGTATAGCTCCCTGCAGGTGGAGCCGGCCCTCCAGGGCAGGGATGCACATGTACGGATAAAGGTGCAGATGATGGAGGTCGTAGTTGCAGCACCGCAGTGATTAAGCACAGGGAGTCTCAGTCACTCTACCCGGGTACTTTACTTGTAAACTGGTGAAGGTGATGATAGAGCTCACAGTGCTCCCCGCAGGACGGCCGGGTGGTCGCAGCAGAATGTGTGGAAGTCTGTGGTGGTGCCTTCTTGGATCTAACCCTTGTCCTGTCCCTTCTCTTCTCAATGCTGCTTAGTTAGCAGTGTTACGTAGCAGGGGATGAACACCCTGAGGACGTCTTCAGAGCCGGGATGAGTATGGTCGGAGGGTGAACACTCCAGGCCGCGTTGTCAGACCCGTGCACTCCGGGTGACCAGTCAGAAACTCTCTGGGCTACTTCTCTCTCTAGCTCTCCCTTGGACCCCCTTTCACTCACGGGCAAGCTCCCGTCATTCTTTCTTGAAGACTCCCCGTGCGTCCTCCCTGCTCCCCTTACAACTCCGGCTCTCGAGCTTTGGGACCCTCCTGGTTGTCTATGTGGGTGTGTGAGCACTGGGATTAAATCCCCCCATGGTGTTCTGCATTGTACTTGTGACCGGGAAAACCACACGCTCATTTCTGGGGGTGCAGTACCCCCACTGGTGACGCCTGAGCAGTGGAGCGCCACAAGTACATGTGCACCTCAGCTCCACTCATTGTGTATGGGACTGATGGAGGTGGCGGGGTACATGTGCTGCACTGCTCCATCCTTTTGAGGGGGTCACAGACGCACTGACATAAGGAGACATTATATCTGTCATATGTTATAATTGGAAGCAATCACTGATCTCAGGGAGACCAGTCCAAGAAAACAATGCGGGCAGCTGGCAAAAGCGCTCAACACAGTGAATTCCTGCGCCAAGTCTGCACCAAGTCTGCGCCAAGTCTGCAACAAGTCTGCGCCAAGACTGCGCCAAGTCTGCGCCAAGTCTGCGCCAAGTCTGCGCCAAGTCTGCACCAAGTCTGCAACAAGTCTGTAACAAGTCTGCAACAAGTCTGCAACAAGTCTGCAACAAGTCTGCAACAAGTCTGCAGCTTCTGAGGGTTTTCATGAGTTTTCACAGCAATTTGATGAGTTTTTTAATGTGTTTTGCCTGTTTTTATGAAGCCAATGAGAAAAACGAAGAAAGAATTGACTAAAATCTGCAAGGAAAAAACCTGGAGGTGTGAACTGAGCTCCGGAGACTCAACCACCGCGGATAATCTGGAAGCAGAAACGCAAAATAAAACCGCATGGCGGACACAGCCTGAAAGGTGAACGATGCACAGAAGGAAAGGTTGACTTGTCGTTTTTATCTCCTCTGAAGGCCCCGTTACACGGCACGACGTTGGAACGATGTGTGTGCGGTCGTTAGGACATCATTGGTGAGATCTCACACATCTAGATATCGTGCACAACGCACCAGTGATCCAGCGAGCAGCTATCGATCACACAATCCCGCGACCGCTCCCTGCTCATTGCTGTGAATGGGGGAAGTCGCCCACGACATCGTTATCGCGGTGTCACACACAACGAGGCAGCAGGTCAGCTGATCCAGGATCGTCTGATTACAGAACATGTTCTCATATCTGCGATCAACGATCCAACGATTTATCGTTACAACTTTGTAGAGTCACACGAAACGAGGTCGCAACAATGTCGCTGGAACGACTCCAAATCTGTGACGTATAAGCGATATCGTTAACGATGTCGTGCCGTGTAACGGGGCCTTAGAAGTGCTAAGTGCTGATCATGTATGTAACGATCTGCGCAGTGTGGACAGGGCGTAATACAACAATAAAGTGACATCTCGCCACAATACTACGCCCGCCCGGCTCCATCAATGGGGAATAAGAACGTTATGGATCATGGAGGAAAGTGAGAATGAAATAATAGGACAATGCAGCTCCTTCAGGGGTTAATGGTGATGATACGACTATGTGGACATTCACTGTGACACCGGGCTTGGAACGCGTCCAGTACTTATTCCAGCCTCATGTGTATTGAGCCCTCGTCTCTCGTGGTATCGGCTCTCGGCCGCTCGCGGTGATAGAACCTCCTGCTTTGCATATTGTAATTACGGCTCCGCTGCAGAGATCTCCCTCATTAGTGATGATAAGATCTGCTCTCCTCTAAATAGGAACGCTGACCCCGGCCCGGTGCTGACCCGCCTAAATTAATCGAGATAACGAGATACAGAGAAATCGCATTCTGCACAGCCAGACGGCGGCCGCACGTAATCGGCTCGACATGGTTTAAGGAAAAAGTTCAAATCCAAAAAAATCCATAAAAAACGATGTAATTGTGATGAGCACGCCCGTCCTGTTACCACCAGGGCATCGGGGCATCTAATGGATTACAGGCTTTCTGTGAAGATCACTTGATATGGGATCTACTGTGCTTGTTTTTATATGCTGAAGGGGTTAAGGAGCTTTTCACTGCTGTCCGAGTCCTCTCTTAGCTTCTCAGCTATTGCTGTGGTTACCCTCCCCTTCCGCTATATCTACCCACTTCTGAGTTCACTCCATTATGGATATAGCATTTCTATGCAGCCCATGGTGTGTGAGCTTGTGGCGCCCCTGCGACTAGGTGGCCACAAGAGGGAAGTGCAGCCAGGTAAGCAAGGTTGCAAAACACACCCACACCGCACAAACACTGACCCTACATCTAGGATTTTAGGTTGGGCAAGGGGTGGCGGGTGTAGCACAGTGGGTGGAACGTAGGAGGACACTGACAAAGTGGATGGAGAGACTCAAACAAAACCCAGGAGCAGAAGGAGACAGGAGTCAGTTCGAGAGTTAGAAGAAAGAAGAGAAGAAAGAGGAGAAGAAAAGAGAGACACTTCCCGGACAGTTTCAGGCTCCCTAGAGACGCAGAATCCTGTGAGGCACAGACCCCTGGAAAGTCCGCTCCATAGCCTGGAGGGAAGGGGAAAGAATGAAAGAGACCCCACAGCTGAGGAGGGAGGGAGGACAAGGGCCCGGCAGCCTGAGACCCGTGCTGCGCGGAGGAACCCTTAGCACAGTGACAGACAGAAGGAGCCTGGTGAGCCCAAATACCTGAACCTGGGACACTGGAGGGCTAGGCCGATACCAGAGAACCGGCTCTGATGAGGCGACCGGGGATTCTGTACCCTAATCACGAGACACACTGGTAGGGGGCACAGACATTATATGTTGCAGCCTAACTTACCACCATGGACTAGGAACACAGCCGTCATTCTAGGACTGGTGCCCCTGACTGTAAGCGAAATATATTCACCCGTGAGTCCGCGAGAACCAGACCGAAAGCGTGGGTGAGGTACTACGATAACACTGAGAGAAGGGCCTGAAAGGACTTTGAGGGAGCAACACAGAAAGCTACCTGAGCTGCACAGTCTGAATAACCCGGCGCAGTGCTGAAGGGTTTAAGTGTAACTTGTGTGAACTGTGAAACTGCTGTGGAAACATCAAGTAAAGTACCCAGTAAGCTCACACCTGCCTGAGACTGTTTACATGCAGCGTCGCAGAAAAGTCCCACCTGAGGAGCCACAGCCTGTCACCCTGCACACTGACTGGAGGAGCCACAGCCTGTCACCCTGCACACTGACTGGAGGAGCCACAGCCTGTCACCCTGCACACTGACTGGAGGAGCCACAGCCTGTCACCCTGCACACTGACTGGAGGAGCCACAGCCTGTCACCCTGCACACTGACTGGAGGAGCCACAGCCTGTCACCCTGCACACTGACTGGAGGAGCCACAGCCTGTCACCCTGCACACTGACTGGAGGAGCCACAGCCTGTCACCCTGCACACTGACTGGAGGAGCCACAGCCTGTCATCCCTGCACACTGACTGGAGGAGCCACAGCCTGTCACCCTGCACACTGACTGGAGGAGCCACAGCCTGTCACCCTGCACACTGACTGGAGGAGCCACAGCCTGTCACCCTGCACACTGACTGGAGGAGCCACAGCCTGTCATCCCTGCACACTGACTGGAGGAGCCACAGCCTGTCACCCTGCACACTGGCTGGAGGAGCCACAGCCAGTCACCCTGCACACTGACTGGAGGAGCCACAGCCTGTCATCCCTGCACACTGACTGGAGGAGCCACAGCCTGTCATCCCTGCACACTGACTGGAGGAGCCACAGCCTGTCAACCCTGCACACTGACTGGAGGAGCCACAGCCTGTCACCCTGCACACTGACTGGAGGAGCCACAGCCTGTCACCCTGCACACTGACTGGAGGAGCCACAGCCTGTCACCCTGCACACTGACTGGAGGAGCCACAGCCTGTCACCCTGCACACTGACTGGAGGAGCCACAGCCTGTCACCCTGCACACTGACTGGAGGAGCCACAGCCTGTCACCCTGCACACTGACTGGAGGAGCCACGGCCTGTCACCCTGCACACTGACTGGAGGAGCCACAGCCTGTCACCCTGCACAATGACTGGAGGAGCCACAGCCTGTCATCCCTGCACACTGACTGGAGGAGCCACAGCCTGTCATCCCTGCACACTGACTGGAGGAGCCACAGCCTGTCACCCTGCACACTGACTGGAGGAGCCACAGCCTGTCACCCTGCACACTGACTGGAGGAGCCACAGCCTGTCACCCTGCACACTGACTGGAGGAGCCACAGCCTGTCACCCTGCACACTGACTGGAGGAGCCACAGCCTGTAACCCTGCACACTGGAGGAGCCACAGCCTGTCATCCCTGCACACTGACTGGAGGAGCCACAGCCTGTCACCCTGCACACTGGAGGAGCCACAGCCTGTCACCCTGCACACTGACTGGAGGAGCCACAGCCTGTCATCCCTGCACACTGACTGGAGGAGCCACAGCCTGTCACCCTGCACACTGACTGGAGGAGCCACAGCCTGTAACCCTGCACACTGGAGGAGCCACAGCCTGTCATCCCTGCACACTGACTGGAGGAGCCACAGCCTGTCACCCTGCACACTGGAGGAGCCACAGCCTGTCACTCTGCACACTGACTGGAGGAGCCACAGCCTGTCACTCTACACACTGACTGGAGGAGCCACAGCCTGTCACCCTGCACACTGGAGAAGCCACAGCCTGTCACCCTGCACACTGACTGGAGAAGCCACAGCCTGTCACCCTGCACACTGACTGGAGGAGCCACAGCCTGTCACCCTGCACACTGACTGGAGGAGCTGCAGCTTGGAAGTGACCAGCAGAAGTGCCATTCTGGGCACAAAACGGGCCCTGGCCGGCATCCCTCCACATCCCCCCTCCCTCCATTGTACTGTATGGAATCCTGAACGGAACCCTGAAAAGGGAATAAATTCCTAAGAAGCACCAAATCGGTGAGTGCCCTCTCTTTTCTGGATTGTTGTATTTAACATACACTTGAGTGAGCACACCCCGGTGCATCGCTGCCTCATCTAACACGACTGATACATGGGGAAACTCCCAACACAAAATCCCAGTAGTGCCCGGTCTTTACAATTTGGTTTTCATAAAATCTCCTTTAACTGACATAGTGAGGTCACGTGGTGTCGTTGACGGACACTCTGCAGATCATCCCTTTAACTGACATAGTGAGGTCACGTGGTGTCGCTGACAGACACTCTGCAGATCATCCCTTTAATTGACATAGTGAGGTCACGTGGTGTCGCTGACGGACGCTTTGCAGATCATCCCTTTAATTGACATAGTGAGGTCACGTGGTGTCGCTGACGGACGCTCTGCAGATCATCCCTTTAATTGACATAGTGAGGTCACGTGGTGTCGCTGACGGACGCTCTGCAGATCATCCCTTTAATTGACATAGTGAGGTCATGTGGTGTCGCTGACGGACGCTCTGCAGATCATCCCTTTAATTGATAGTGAGGTCACGTGGTGTCGCTGACGGACGCTCTGCAGATCATCCCTTTAATTGATATAGTGAGGTCACGTGGTGTCGCTGACGGACGCTCTGCAGATCATCCCTTTAATTGATATAGTGAGGTCACGTGGTGTCGCTGATGGATGCTCTGCAGATCATCCCTTTAATTGATATAGTGAGGTCACGTGGTGTCGCTGACGGACGCTCTGCAGATCATCCCTTTAATTGACATAGTGAGGTCACGTGGTGTCGCTGACGGACGCTCTGCAGATCATCCCTTTAATTGACATAGTGAGGTCACGTGGTGTCGCTGATGGACGCTCTGCAGATCATCTCTCTGATTCTCATCTATGACGTTGCTTCCATCTCGCTCTTGACAGGTAAAAGCTGCAGGTTGTTCCGAGGCTGAAGATCCCTCCGGAGCCGCTCAGGCAGATAATTAATTTTCCCACTTTCATGATTTTTCTCCATTTAAGTAATATTTAATGGTCGTAGATAAAACCCAGCGATAAGGAAAAGCCGATTAACAAGACGCGAAAAACAAGACAATTAAGAACCAATTAATCAATCCTGACAGATACCAGAGGCCGATCAGAGGAGGAATTGGATTCCTCCAGGTTCCCAGATGCCAATCAGGAAGGCGCAGATCTAATGGATCCTGACTCCACTCAGGAGGGCGCAGATCTAATGGATCCTGACTCCAATCAGGAGGGCACAGATCTAATGGATCCTGACTCCAATCAGGAGGGCATAGATCTAATGGATCCTGACTCCACTCAGGAGGGCGCAGATCTAATGGATCCTGACTCCAATCAGGAGGGAGCAGATCTAATGGATCCTGACTTCCATCAGGAAGGCGCAGATCTAATGGATCCTGACTCCAATCAGGAGGGCAGATTTAATGGATCCTGACTCCACTCGGAGGCGCAGATCTAATGGATCCTGACTCCAATCAGGAAGCGCAGATCTAATGGATCCTGACTCACTCAGGAGGGCAGATCTAATGGATCCTGACTCCACTCAGGAGGGCGCAGATCTAATGGATCCTGACTCCAATCAGAGGCGATCTAAGGATCCTGACTCCACTCAGGAGGGATCTATGGACTGCTCACTCAGGAGGGCGCAGATCTAATGGATCCTGACTCCAATCAGGAAGGCGCGATCTAATGGATCATGACTCCACTCAGGAGGGCGCAGATCTAATGGATCCTGACTCCAATCAGGAAGGCGCAGATTAATGGATCCTGACTCCACTCAGGAGGGCGCAGATCTAATGGTTTCCTGACTCCAATCAGGAAGGCGCAGATCTAATGGATCATGACTCCAATCAGGAGGGCCAGATCTAATGGATCCTGACTCCAATCAGGAAGGCGCAGATCTAATGGATCCTGACTCCAATCAGGAGGGCGCAGATCTAAGGGATCCTGACTCCATCAGGAGGGGCAGATCTAATGGATCCTGACTCCAATCAGGAAGGCGCAGATCTAATGGATCCTGACTCCAATCAGGAGGCCAGATCTAATGGATCCTGACTCCAATCAGGAAGGCGCCAGATCTAATGGATCCTGACTCCAATCAGGAAGGCGCAGATCTAATGGATCCTGACTCCAATCAGGAAGGGCAGATCTAATGGATCCTGACTCCAATCAGGAAGGCGCAGACTAATGGATCCTGACTCCAATCTGGAGGGTGCAGATCTAATGGATCCTGACTCCACATCAGGAAGGCAGCAGATCTAATGGATCCTGACTCCAATCAGGAAGGCGCAGATCTAATGGATCCTGACTCCACTCAGGAAGGCACAGATCTAATGGATCCTGACTCCACTCAGGAAGGCGCAGATCTAATGGATCCTGACCCCAAACTCAGGAGGCACAGATCTAATGGATCCTGCTCCAATCAGGAGGAGCAGATCTAATGGATCCTGACTCCACTCAGGAAGGTGCAGATCTAATGGATCCTGACTCCAATCAGGAAGGCGCAGATCTAATGGATCCTGGCTCCAATCAGGAGGGAGCAGATCTAATGGATCCTGACTCCACTCAGGAGGGCACAGATCTAATGGATCCTGACTCCAACTCAGGAAGGGGCAGATCTAATGGATCCTGACTCCAATCAGGAAGGGCAGATTAATGGATCCTGACTCCAATCAGGAGGGCACAGATCTAATGGATCCTGACTCCAATCAGGAGGGCACAGATCTAATGGATCCTGATTCCAATCGGACAGGTGCAGATCTGATGGATCCTGACTCTTGTCTTCTTTTTACCTCCATTTAATGATCATCCCATCCTACCTGCACCGATTATCTCCCTGTACAGATGTGAGAAACCATTATCTTTCCATAGGGGGACGCGATTCCTCAGATCACTGTGTCTTATATGTGTGACAGTTTGCTGCCCTATAGAATCAGGAGTGCGGAGCTGTCAGTTTGGTGAGTGACAGCTCGGTCATCCAATCTAGTGCTGGGCTATTCAGAGTTGACGGTATGTTGATTCAGATTGGGGTTATTCAGGCTTTCCCTGTTCTCTGTAATTGCTCAGCTACTCAGCTGAGCAATCAGTCTCAGATCTCTGCCAGTCGTAGTAGTTTGCTCATTGGTGCATGTTGGCCTCACTTACCTGTGCTCTGTGTTTTGATCTATTGAAGCCAGACCTTGGACCTTCTTTGACCATCGATTTGCTTTGCTTCTATCATGAGTATGTCTCACCCTGCGGACACCTCTGGCGAGTCTGGGACCAGAAGGTAACAACACCTTATTGACCGCAGGCAGGAGTTCAACTTATTTGCTCGTCTTATGGTGCTGCAGGGGTTAAAGACTCTTTCCTTCTTAACTTTCTTATAGCCTTAATCCTCAGGTACCAATTTTTTGTGGCCACTCCCCTCCACTATAAGTAGTCACATGTCTTGTCATCTGACGCCAGTGATACAATCATTTCTATATGGTTCACTTTGGAAGGAGTCTGTGTCTTGAAGAAGTCATGGAGTCATCTTTAAATCCGCTCTGGAGACTGCTGAGACCAGGGAACAATTCCGTACCCCAGTCCCATGCCCAAAAACACAACAATTTCTTTAAAGCGACAGCTTTAATGGGTGAAGGTCAGTCACAGCCATGTCTCAGGAGTTTGGGGCGCTTTGTTCCTCTCGTCCACCCTCCCTGTGGTGTATTATACACAGTGGTGAGTCCAGTGTCCTCTCCGACCTTCTCACTAGCCTGGGTGAGTTCAGGGTCAGTTACTGTACCGTCACACTTTGCGACGCACCAGAGATTACGACAATGATACGACCTGGCCGGGGAGGTCGCTGGTGAGATGTCAAACAGTCAGATCTCATCAGCGACACAACAATGATCCGGAATGATCCTGTGGTCGTTGGGACCTGTCACTCAGACTTGTAGTATTGAGGTCGTTGGTCGTTGTCCCTGTCATACACACTGATGCAGCTGCCCAGCGGGAGCCCAACTATCAAAAAATGGTCCAGGCGACTCTGACACGACCATCGATCTCACAGCGGGGGCCTGGTCGCTGCTAAGTGTCACACATAGCGAGATCGCTGGCGAGGTAGCTGTTCCGTCACCAAATTTGTGACTCATCAGCGATCTCGCTTAGAGCTTAGGCATGTGACGATGATGGGGGGAAGGACTCGCACAGGGATACTAGGGAGTGCAGGGCACAGACTCAGGTGAGTGGGGGTCCCATTTCCCCACTCCGTATCACCAGGGCCTTACTTCTGTTACAATGCTGCTTTTCCCTCTGTGTTGTGCTGCTCGCCAGGCATCCATTCGCTCCGATCTGACAGTCCCTTTGCTCTGATCCACCCTCCTCCAGGGATTCTGGCCCCGGATTGTGACCTGTCTACTCTTTGTTCTTTCTCCTTACTTCATGTCCTCCTGGTATTCTGACCCCGGATTGTGACCTGTCTACTCTTTGTTCTTTCCCCTTAGTCCATGTCCTCCTGGTATTCTGACCCCGGATTGTGACCTGTCTGCTCTTTGTTCTTTCCCCTTAGTCCATGTCCTCCTGGTATTCTGACCCCGGATTGTGACCTGTCTACTCTTTGTTCTTTCCCCTTAGTCCACGATGTGTCCTCCTGGTATTCTGACCCCGGATTGTGACCTGTCTACTCTTTGTTCTGTCCCCTTAGTCCATGTCCTCCTGGTATTCTGATCCCGGATTGTGACCTGTCTACTCTTTGTTCTTTCCCCTTAGTCCACGACATGTTCTCCTGGTATCTGACTCCGGAACATTTGACCACCGCGCCTCATGGCTTGTCCGTGCAGTGAAAGGCTTTGAATTTGAGTTAACAATAATACATCAAGTCTCCGAGTGGACATAACCCTTTAATAAATGTATCCCCTACAAATAACTACAACCGTCCGTTTAAGAGACACAATTGCCTGGAATTCATGAAAGTGTCAAGTAATAACGCTGAGACTGAAGCACCGACTCTCCAAGAACTTCAGCGTGTTAACAGCGAGTCATTACACAGAGACGCCGGAGCGCGGCACCGCCTGTGATCAGAATAATCAAAGTCCACAATCCCCACCGTGTCCCGTCGCTTCACCTCGTGTTTTGTGGCTTTTCTCTGTCGTTTCCTGACTCGGCTCCTCCTGCCGTATAACAGCTGTCACGTTCCGTCTGTGAAGACACTAATGTCACATTATGATAAATAAGAATAATCACCGAGGAAGGAATCGTGTTACCGATGTTATGAGCCGCCATCGCACCGGGGCTCGGGCAGCCGCTGCCGCCATTTTCTTTTCATTGTTTCAGTAGATAGAAATAAAGTGAGTTGCTTGATGGCGGGATTATAAACCTCTGCAATGTGAATAATTGTCTACAGATTTTCTTAATGATATGAAAAAAATGTTATAGAGTAAATCTAATGTGAGATAACTTCCATGATGGAAACGTTTTCTGAGATGAAAGTTTTACACAGCAGTGACAAAACCGTGACAGATGAGGACAAACCTACTGGGAAGGGGCATCAACAACACAACTGCTCTGTAACCTGCCGGTAATATATTGATTTGATTGGTGTTGTTCTTGTAGACACCAGTAGAGGGAGCTTGTAGCATTCAGAGTTTACAAATTATAATGAAATCAAGCTCCGCCTAGTGGTGACTGTACAAATCTGTATGTAGTGAGCTCCCTCTAGTGGTGGCTGTATGAATCTGTATGTAGTGAGATCCCTCTAGTGGTCACTGTATAAATCTGTATGTACTGAGCTCCATCTAGTGGTGGCTGTATAAATCTGTATGTAGTGAGATCCCTCTAGTGGTGGCTGTATAAATCTGTATGTAGTGAGCTCCCTCTAGTGGTCACTGTATAAATCTGTATGTAGTGAGCTCCCTCTAGTGGAGGCTGTATAAATCTGTATCTAGTGAGATCCCTCTAGTGGTGGCTGTATAAATCTGTATGTAGTGAGCTCCCTCTAGTGGTGACTGTATAAATCTGTATGTAGTGAGCTCCCTCTAGTGGTGACTGTATAAATCTGTATGTAGTGAGCTCCCTCTAGTGGTGGCTGTATAAATCTGTATGTAGTGAGCTCCCTCTAGTGGTCACTGTATAAATCTGTATGTAGTGAGCTGCCTCTAGTAGTGGCTGTATAAATCTGTATATAGTGAGCTCCCTCTAGTGGTGGCTGTATAAATCTGTATGTAGTGAGCTCCCTCTAGTGGTGACTGTATAAATCTGTATGTAGTGAGCTCCCTCTAATGGTGGCTGTATATATCTGTATATAGTGAGCTCCTCCTAGTGATGGCTTTATAAATCTGTATATAGTGAGCTCCCTCTAGTGGTGGCTGTATAAATCTGTATGTAGTGAGCTCCCTCTAGTGGTGGCTGTATAAATCTGTATGTAGTGAGCTCTCTCTAGTGGTGGCTGTATTAATCTGTATGTAGTGAGCTCCCCCTAGTGGTGGCTGTATAAATCTGTATGTAGTGAGCTCCCTCTAGTGGTGGCTGTATAAATCTGTATGCAGTGAGCTCCCTCTAGTGGTGGCTGTATAAATCTGTATGTAGTGAGCTCCCTCTAGTGGTGACTGTATAAATCTGTATGTAGTGAGCTCCCTCTAATGGTGGCTTTATAAATCTGTATATAGTGAGCTTCTCTAGTGGTGGCTGTATATATCTGTATATAGTGAGCTCCTCCTAGTGATGGCTTTATAAATCTGTATATAGTGAGCTACTCCTAGTAATCAAAAAAAAAAAAAGAGAAAAAAAGAGAATCTTTTTGTATCGTGTGGAGTGGCTGGCTCCATTACTGCAATGTGCACCCTCGTTGCACACAGGTGATCTAGGGTCTAGATGGTGTCCGCCCACTTAGTAGTGGGGTAGGGTGGACAAAGAGGACTTGGGTGTCAGCGATAGGACTTGTCGGACCTGAAGTCACTTTGTCGCAGTCGACGAGCAAGCAGACATTGGCCAATGTGTGTACTAAGAACTTCAGATTTTAAAAAAAATAATAAAAATTTTGAGTTTTTTGAAAAAAACGTAAGTTTTTAAATTTTTTCTCATATATATAGCTTGTCAGCATATGTACATCATTGGTAGTAGCTGAGTGCTGCAAGGTTTTTTTTCTAGTATACTCCTAGTAATGGCTGTATAAATCAATATGTAGTGAGCTCCCTCTAATGGTGACTGTATAAATCTGTATGTAGTGAGCTCCCTCTAATGGTGACTGTGTAAATCTGTACATAGTGATCTCCACCTAGTGGTGACTGTATAAACCTGTATGTAGTGAGCTCCCCCTAGTGGTGACTGTATAAATCTGTATGTAGTGAGTTCCCTCTAGTGGTGACTGTATAAATCTGTATGTAGTGAGCTCCCTCTAGTGGTGACTGTATAATCTGTATGTAGTGAGCTCCCTCTAATGGTGGCTGTATAAATATGTATGTTGTGAGCTCCCCCTAATGGTGGCTGTATAAATCTGTATGTAGTGAGCTCCTTCTAGTGGTGACTGTATAAATCTGTATGCATTGAGCTCCTCCTAGTGGTGTGCTGTATAAATCTGTATATAGGTAGCTCCCTCTAGGGGTGACTGTATAAATCTGTATGTAGTGAGCTCCCTCTAGTGGTGACTGTATAAATCTGTATGTAGTGAGCTCCCTCTAGTGGTGACTGTATAAATCTGTATGTAGTGAGCTCCCTCTAGTGGTGGCTGTACATATCTGTATATAGTGAGCTCCCTCTAGTGGTGGCTGTATATAGTGAGCTCCCTCTAGTGGTGACTGTATAAATCTGAATATAGTGGGCTCTTCCTAGTGACGGCCTTCACTGCAGTTGGAAGAGATGACATTACAGCAGCTAAATAGGAAAGGATTCTTTACAGTTGGAGCAGTCAGACTGTGGACTGCCGACTACAAGGTGTAGTAATGGCGACACCATGACAGGTTTTATAGGGGATCGGGATGATTTCTCCGTGCACATAACTTTGTGGGTTATAGATAATTTAGGGATAAACAATGTATAACTGGAGGAAGGTTGAACTCGATGGATCGACGTCTTTTTCACCTGATGTAATTCTAGGATTTCGCCTTTGGATCGTTATAAGAGAACTGAAATCCGGGAAATTGTGAGGAATTGATACAAAATGTTTCTTCTTTCCTTATACAATATGGGACATTGTGTTCAGTGCAGTAACCTGGAGCTCATGGGACAATTATTATACGGGCCCCCAATGATTGCAAATCTTTATTAGCAATAGTCTAATTCTATAGGACACATGGAGTGTTGTGGCCCCCAGACTCCAGGGCCCGGTGTGATTGACGCCCTGCATGTTCTATATGTGAGGCCTTTCTCTGCCTCTTGCGGGCACAGTGATGGCGATGTGTTGGGTGGAGGACCCCTGTAAGACGTGGAGGTCTCTGGAGAGGTCACGGGTTCTCTGTTGTTCCTCCTGATTGAGAACTTCTGCTTGTTAAGGAACAATTGTCTGCATAGAATTGATGCTCGACACAAACAGCGGCTGCGCAGTAAATGTATCGGCCTCGTGGATACATTCACTCCTCAGTCCATTCCCAATAAACGTCTTCTTATTGCAGCCGGTGAAGGCGACGCTCCTGATGAGGCGACATTTCTGAGGATTAGACATAGGGCGCCGCCATTAATGATGTTTCCGGAAATCTCTCTGGTCTGGTGCGGTGGATGATTGCTGCGTGCAGCCACGACTGAGCTCAGGGCAGATGGCGGCTCCACAATCTATAAACACCATTTCTGTGTATATCACTGTATTGTTTGCTACAATTGTCACAGAAGGTAAATTGTGGCTATTGACGAGTCCATCACACTTTTATCTTCTGCAACAATTGTAGCTAATGACACAGCAGAGATACGACCAGGTCACCGCCGCCTGAGAAGAGGGACCGCTGGCTCCTGAAAAAGGGCAACTCAGGGCGAAACGCACACCGCTAATTAGGAGTGTCCTTACTCATCAGATCCTATGGGACAACTCTGTTTTGTTTTTACTTAAATCCATCATTAAAAATAATTTTTTGCAATTAGGTTTCATGAAAAAAGTTGCACCATTTGGGCCTTTTGAGCTCATTGTTTCCACATCATTGCCGGCTGCAGAATGGGTTCACTGAGGTTCTGTAAGTGAGCGGCTTTGATAGGTGAGATTGTAACTTTCTGGGATCTCCTCTCACCTATAATGATGATAAATGATGATAATAATAATAATTGACAGTAAAGGCATAGAAATGCCTAATGGACAAACCATAAAATGCCACCAGCCTGAAGCCTACAAATACCTGGGCATATTCCAGCTGGAGAACATCGAGCACAGACATGTGACACATGAGGTTAGTAAGGAATATGTCCAAAGAGTCCGGAAAATACTGAAGAGCAAATAGAATGGGGGAATTCCATCAAGGCCACATACACAGATTGGGCTGGATGATGTGGAAACTGATGACGATCCACGTAGTGATGTGGACAGACTTTACCTGCCAAGAAAATCAGGAGGCCGAGGAGCAAAGTGTAGAAGAAGAGAAACCTGTGCTGGCAGATTATGTGAACGATAGTGGAGAACAAGCCTTGATGGAAGTTAACAACAGAAAACTGCTAAAAGTACAACAGACAAAAAAGGAATACCGTAAAAACGCAGAACAGAGCAGAAGAAAAGACTGGCAAAAGAAAGCTCTGCATGGACAATTTCTAGAGAAAATCCAGGGTAAAGTCGACAAGGAAAATACCTAGTTGTGGCTCAATAATGGAACATTAAAAAGGAGACAGAGAGCTTAATTCTGGCAGCCCAAGAGCAAGCGATCGGCACAAATGTGATTAAAACCACAACTGAAAAATCAACTACAGACCCCAAATGTCGACTGTGCAAGGAAGCAGATGAGACAATGGATCATATACTGAGCTGCTGCAAGAAGATCGCGCACACAGACCACAAGCAAAGGGAGAATCCAGACGCTCAGATGATTCACTGGAACGTGTGCCACAATCACCATCTTCCTGTCACAAAGAACTGGTGGATCATAAACCTGAAAAGGTTATAGAAAATTATTATGCAAAACTACTATGGGACTTCCGAATTCAGACTGATAAAGTCTTGGAGCACAATACTCCGGACCTTACCATTGTAACAAAAAAGAAAGTGTGGATCATCAATATGACAATACCAGGTGACAGCAGGATGGAGGAGAAGTAGCTGGAAACTCTGACACGATATGAGGATTTAAAGATCGAATTGCAAAGACTCTGGCACAAGCCAGTGAAGGTGGTCCAGTGGTGATCAGCACAAGCCAGTGAAGGTGATCCCAGTGGTGATCGACACAAGCCAGTGAGGGTGGTCCCAGTGGTGATCGGCACAAGACAGCAAAGGTGGTCCCAGTGGTGATCGGCACAAGCCAGTGAAGGTGGTCTCAGTGGTGATCAGCACAAGCCAGTGAAGGTGGTCTCAGTGGTGATCAGCACAAGCCAGTGAGGGTGGTCCCAGTGGTGATCGGCACAAGACAGCAAAGGTGGTCCCAGTGGTGATCGGCACAAGCCAGTGAGGGTGGTCCCAGTGGTGATCAGCACAAGTCAGTGAAGGTGGTCCCAGTGGTGATCGGCACAAGCTAGTGAAGGTGGTCCCAGTGGTGATCGGCACAAGCTAGTGAAGGTGGTCCCAGTGGTGATCAGCACAAGCCAATGAAGGTGGTCCCAGTGGTGATCAGCACAAGCCAGTGAGGGTGGTTCCAGTGGTGATCGGCACAAGACAGCAAAGGTGGTCTCAGTGGTGATTGGCACAAGCTAGTGAAGGTGGTCCCAGTGGTGATCAGCACAAGCCAGTGAAGGTGGTCCCAGTGGTGATCGGCATAAGCCAGTAAAGGTGATCCCAGTGGTGATCGGCACAAGCCAGTGAGGGTGGTCCCAGTGGTGATTGGCACAAGCCAGTAAAGGTGATCCCAGTGGTGATCGGCACAAGCCAGTGAAGGTGGTCCCAGTGATGATCGGCACAAGCCATTGAGGGTGGTCCCAGTGGTGATCGGCACAAGCTAGTGAAGGTGGTCCCAGTGGTGATCGACACAAGCCAGGGAGGGTGGTCCCAGTGGTGATCGGCACAAGCCAGTAAAGGTGGTCCCAGTGGTGATTGGCACAAGCCAGTGAGGGTGGTCCCAGTGGTGATTGGCACAAGCCAGTAAAGGTGGTCCCAGTGGTGATCGACACAAGCCAGTGAGTATGGTCCCAGTGGTGATCAGCACAAGCCAGTGAGGGTGGTCCCAGTGGTGATCGACACAAGCCAGTAAAGGTGGTCCCAGTGGTGATCGGCACAAGACAGCAAAGGTGGTCCCAGTGGTGATCGGCACAAGCCAGTGAAGGTGGTCTCAGTGGTGATCAGCACAAGCCAGTGAAGGTGGTCTCAGTGGTGATCAGCACAAGCCAGTGAGGGTGGTCCCAGTAGTGATCAGCACAAGCCAGTGAGGGTGGTCCCAGTGGTGATCGGCACAAGCCAGTAAAGGTGGTCCCAGTAGTGATCGGCACAAGCCAGTGAGGGTGGTCCCAGTGGTGATCGACACAAGCCAGTGAGGGTGGTCCCAGTGGTGATCGACACAAGCCAGTGAGGGTGGTCCCAGTGGTGATCGGCACAAGACAGCAAAGGTGGTCCCAGTGGTGATCGGCACAAGCCAGTGAGGGTGGTCCCAGTGGTGATCGACACAAGCCAGTGAGGGTGGTCCCAGTGGTGATCGGCACAAGACAGCAAAGGTGGTCCCAGTGGTGATCGGCACAAGCCAGTGAGGGTGGTCTCAGTGGTGATCAGCACAAGCCAGTGAAGGTGGTCTCAGTGGTGATCAGCACAAGCCAGTGAGGGTGGTCCCAGTGGTGATCAGGACAAGCCAGTGAGGGTGAACCCAGTGGTGATCGGCACAAGACAGCAAAGGTGATCCCAGTGGAGATCGGCTCAAGCCAGTGAGGGTGGTCCCAGTGGTGATCGGCTGTCACGGGTGGCACGGATGACAGGGTGGAGGCCACGCGCAGACGATCCCAGTGGGTGGCCCACCAGCCATAATGGGGGAGGATGGTCCGTCTCTTTCAGGGGCATTTACCTTCTGTGTAGATGGAGAGAGGGTGTGATGGGATCTCGCTGTTATGGGGGGACGGCTGTGGAGGTCTTGTGCTCGGTCTGGTTTTATCCACCAATATGGTGGGTCACTAGGACCCAGCAGATTCCTTCCACCTTTATAAGGAGGTTCATTACCCTTCCTCGGTGCAGGTGATAGTTCCTTGTGCACTCATGATCCTTGCTCCAGCAGACGCTGAGGTTGTGGAGGTTGCTGAGTTCTGCTGTCAGATAAGTGTTTCCTTTTCCCTAATGTCTGTCTTCCCTGGTGTTTGTCTTTAGTTGATAGTGGAGGGGTCTAGTGAACCTCTCCATCTGATCCTTAGATAAGATAGTGCTAGGATCAGAGAGGGACGAGGTTCGTGGTCGGCGACAGTTGAGGAGACTGTATAGGGACGTTAGGGCAGACAGGGTCAGCTCTAGGAAGTCTAGGGGTTACCGTCTCCTTCTTGTGCCCTTAGCGTTAGGGACTCCTTATTCCCCCCCCCCGTCGTTATCCTACGCTGGGTGTCTTCCCTACTCCCAGCGTGACATCGGCACAAGCCAGTAAAGGTGGTCCCAGTGGTGATCGACACAAGCCAGTGAAGGTGGTCCCAGTGGTGATCGGCACAAGCTAGTGAAGGTGGTCCCAGTGGTGATCGACACAAGCCAGTGAGGGTGGTCCCAGTGGTGATCGGCACAAGCCAGTAAAGGTGGTCCCAGTGGTGATCGGCACAAGCCAGTGAGGGTGGTCCCAGTGGTGATCGGCACAAGCCAGTAAAGGTGGTCCCAGTGGTGATCGACACAAGCCAGTGAAGGTGCTCCCAGTGGTGATCGGCACAAGCCAGTGAAGGTCCCAGTGGAGATCGGCTCAAGCCAGTGAGGGTGGTCCCAGTGGTGATCGGCACAAGCCAGTAAAGGTGGTCCCAGTGGTGATCGGCACAAGCCAGTGAAGGTCCCAGTGGAGATCGGCTCAAGCCAGTGAGGATGGGCGCAGTGGTGATCAGCACAATCCAGTGAAGGTGGTCCCAGTGGTGATCGACACAATCAAGTGAAGGTGGTCCCAGTGGTAAATGGCACAATCCAGTGAGGGTGGTCCCAGTGATGATCGGCACAATCCAGTGAGGGTGGTCCCAGTGATGATCAGCACAAGCCAGTGAAGGTGGGCTCAGTGGTGATCAGCACAAGCCAGTGAGGGTGGTCCCAGTGGTGATCGGCACAAGCCAGTGAGGGTGGTCCCAGTGGTGATCGGCACAAGCCAGTGAGGGTGGGCCCAGTGGTGATCAGCACAATCCAGTGAAGGTGGTCCCAGTGGTGATCGACACAATCAAGTGAAGGTGGTCCCAGTGGTAAATGGCACAATCCAGTGAGGGTGGTCCCAGTGATGATCGGCACAATCCAGTGAGGGTGGTCCCAGTGATGATCAGCACAAGCCAGTGAAGGTGGTCTCAGTGGTGATCAGCACAAGCCAGTGAGGGTGGTCCCAGTGGTGATCAACACAAGCCAGTGAGAGTGGTCCCAGTGGTGATCAGCACAAGCCAGTGAAGGTGGTCCCAGTGGTGATCAGCACAAGCCAGTGAGGGTGGTCCCAGTGGTGATCGGCACAAGACAGCAAAGGTGGTCCCAGTGGTGATCGGCACAAGCCAGTGAGGGTGGTCTCAGTGGTGATCAGCACAAGCCAGTGAGGGTGGTCCTAGTGGTGATCAGCACAAGCCAGTGAAGGTGGTCCCAGTGGTGATCAGCACAAGCCAGTGAGGGTGGTCCAGTGGTGATCGGCACAAGCTAGTGAAGGTGGTCCCAGTGGTGATCAGCACAAGCTAGTGAAGGTGGTCCCAGTGGTGATCGACACAAGCCAGTGAAGGTGGTCCCAGTGGTGATCAGCACAAGCCAGTGAGGGTGGTCCCAGTGGTGATCGGCACAAGCTATTGAAGGTCCCAGTGGTGATCGGCTCAAGCCAGTGAGGGTGGTCTCAGTGGTGATCGACACAATCAAGTGAAGGTGGTCCCAGTGTTAAATGGCACAATCCAGTGAGGGTGGTCCCAGTGATGATTGGCACAAGCCAGTGAGGGTGGTCCCAGTGGTAAATGGCACAATCCAGTGAGGGTGGTCCCAGTGATGATTGGCACAAGCCAGTGAAGGTGGTCCCAGTGGTGATCGGCACAAGCCAGTGAGGTGGTCCCAGTGGTGATCGGCACAAGCCAGTGAGGGTGGTCCCAGTGGTGATCGGACACAAGCCAGTGAGGGTGGTCCCAGTGGTGATCGGCACAAGCTAGTGAAGGTGGTCCCAGTGGTGATCGACACAAGCCAGTGAAGGTGGTCCCAGTGGTGATCGACACAAGCCAGTGAAGGTGGTCCCAGTGGTGATCAGCACAAGTCAGTGAGGGTGGTCCCAGTGGTGATCGGCACAAGCTATTGAAGGTCCCAGTGGTGATCGGCTCAAGCCAGTGAGGGTGGTCCCAGTGGTGATCGACACAATCAAGTGAAGGTGGTCCCAGTGTTAAATGGCACAATCCAGTGAGGGTGGTCCCAGTGATGATTGGCACAAGCCAGTGAGAGTGGTCCCAATGGTAAATGGCACAATCCAGTGAGGGTGGTCCCAGTGATGATTGGCACAAGCCAGTGAAGGTGGTCCCAGTGGTGATCGGCACAAGCCAGTGAAGGTGGTCCCAGTGGTGATCGGCACAAGCCAGTGAGGATGGTCCCAGTGGTGATCGACACAAGCCAGTGAGGGTGGTCCCAGTGGTGATCGACACAAGCCAGTGAGGGTGGTCCCAGTGGTGATCGACACAAGCCAGTGAGGGTGGTCCAGTGGTGATCGGCACAAGCAGGAGGCTGGCCGCCCCGCCTCCTGCTCTGACATCACCACCTTTCCCCACCCTGCTCTATGTTAACCATAGAGCAGGGCGGGTATAAGCGGTAAAGTCACCGCAGGGGGCGGGGCTCTACGGCAAGTTCTGAAATAATAAAACCTCTGTGTTATAATGCTGAAGAGGGAGAGAATGATTGGCAGTGGTGGGCAGATTACACATGCAGGGGGTGTGAATCTGCCCTTGGCTGCAGCCCCTAGCCACCTCCTTAGTGGCTGCAGGATGTAAGTTTTCTAAGTGTATTATCTCGGGGTACAGGGCTGCTCAAGTGCTGGGGGACCCCTTGTCTGCATGCTGCATCCAGTGCTGTAATTAGATCACCATGCCTGCTTTGGTGACAGCTCCTCTTTAACGAACACATCATTCTGCCGTCCTTCTGTCCGGCTCTGTTTCGTCAGGTGGAAAAGGCACTGCATGTCCTCGACCTCGTGAGAGCCCTCAGGCATTGCATTTCCAGGACGGCCTCCTTCAGGAAGACGGACACCCTGTTTGCTCTTCCTGAAGGCCCACGTAAAGGACAGGCTGCCTCGAAGGCTACCCTGGCCCGCTGGATTAGTTCTACTATCCAGGAAACCTACCGTCTACGTCACAATCCCATCGCTGGCGGACTGCGGGCTCACTCAACACGTGCGGTTGGTGCATCATGGGCCATTCGGCATCAGGCTTCAGTAGAGCAAGTGTGCAAGGCCACTAGCTGGTCTAGCTAGCACACGTTTTCAAAGCATTACAGGGTCCATACCCAGGCCTCAGCTGACACTAGCCTATGTAGAAGGATCTTTCAGACTGCAGTGGCGCACCTATCTCAGTAGGCGCTCCAGCAAACCTGGGACAGGTTTTTGCTCCTTGGGTTGTGTCATCTTTTCCCACCCAGGGACTGCTTCAGAAAATTCCATGGTCCTGTGTCCCCCAATGAGGAGATAGAGAAAAACAGATTTTTGTGTACTCACCGTAAAATCTTTATCTCTTAGCCATCATTGGGGGACACAGCACCCACCCTGTTGCCCCGTTGGGCCTTTGTTTTCCCTTGGTACTCTTCCAAGTTTTTTATACTGTAGTTGTTTACTTGATGCCTTGCTCATCTCCTACTGCTTGTTCCAGGGGCAGACCGTCACCCCCGGGGGCCCTGGTGCAGGTGTGGACTGGGGGGGGGGGGGTGCTGGTGCTGGGACAGATCGTGCAGGTGCGGACGGGGGGGGGGGGGGGGGTGCTGGTGCTTGGACCGAGAGTCCAGGGGGGACGACAGAGCTCTCTTACCGCTGCTTCTGGGAGAGCCGCGCTCTCCCGCCTAGTGACGGCGGCTTGTCGGGGTCGGCTGGGAGAGCCGCGCTGAGAGCCGCGCTCTCCCGACTGGTAACGGCGGCTTGTGGGGGTCGGCTGGGGGCCCCCTCCAGTCTTGAAGGGGCCCCCTAACCGGTCGGGGCCCTGGTGCGGCTGCACCGCCTGCACCAGTGTAGTTCCGCCCCTGGCTTGTTCACTAAAACTGGTGTGTCCTGGCCCAGCCAGGGGGTGTATACTGCAGAGGAGGAGCTAATTGTTTTCACATTTACCTAGTGTCAGCCTCCTATAGATAAGCAGCATAACCCATGGTCCTGTCCTCCAATGATGGCTAAGAGAGAAAGAGTTTACGGTGAGTACACAAAAATCTGTTTATTATATAGAGTCATTACACACAGAGGGATCTATGTCATGTGTTTATTTATGTTAATGTTGATGATTATGGCTTACAGCCAATGAAAGCCCATAGGTTTTCTCAGAAAATTAAAGTAGGGAGGATAAAGGTTTAAACACTGCGCTGCCGTATTCCACCAGACATCAAAGGGTGAATATAATATTAATGTATTAGTCATCGTGTTTCAGGCCTCCCCGGCTCCTTAGGACACATCAATATCATATTGCCATGTGTCTGGGAGGCCTGAACCACGATGACTAATAAATCAGTATTATATTCCCCCTTTGATGTCTGTGGAATACGGCAGTGCGGTGTTTAACCCTTCATCCTCTCTACTTTACTTTTTGAGATAATGACCTTTGGGTTTTCATTAATCATCAACATTAACAGAAATAAACCCATGACATAGATCCTCTGTGTGTAATGACTCCATATAATAGATGTGGTCACTTTATGGATTGTATTCCTGATATAAAGTCACTTATTGATGATCCTATAATCCATTGAGCTGCTCCTGGAGATGACGGGCTTCTTTCTTGCAGTCTCGGCAGACCGTCTCTCTCCAGCGTTCCGGTCGTCGTGTATCCAGCGGAGCAGGAGGGGAGGTTAAGCCTTTAATAATGGAGCGGAGGGAGGATTTGTGAATGATCATCATCATTTCATCTCCTGTAGATCTCCTGGCCCCGGTGACACCAGACCTGTCTTCTCAGCGGGAGGTATCTCAGCGGCTCGGATACACGCGGCAGGTGACTCCGCCGAGCCGCACAATTCCTTTATCTTAAATCGGATGCAAATGATTCTTTAATTGTCTCTTGTTCGGGATGTGATCGGCGGATCTCTCACCCGCTATCACTGCAGCAATTTACCAGATCACACGATCTCTCCGGGATCCATCGCACAGGACACGGTGACTCTCGCACACACAAGATTTGCTTTGTGGGAGGAAACTTTCCCGTGATGATTCTGAAGATAATTGTGTCCTGTCTGATTTCATCTTTGTTTATTGCCGTTCAGGAGCCTTAAATGGAGATTTTATTACTAAACAGTAAAGTCTATTGATTGCTCAATAAAAGTGATGGGCTGAGAGGGTCCTTTATTAGCCGATGGGGAGGGGGGAGAAGCAGCAAAGCACAAAGCTCAGTAATAGGCGGTAAATTACCAGGTGGAATCACAAAGGAAGCAGATGAGGGGTCCAGGGGCGGTGGCGCACTTCCTGACTATTACTGCACAGATACGGCACCTCCTGACTATTATTGCACAGATACGGCACCTCCAGACTATTATTGCACAGATACGGCACCTCCTGACTATTACTGCACAGATACGGCACCTCCTGACTATTACTGCACAGATACGACACCTCCAGACTATTACTGCACAGATACGGCACCTCCTGACTATTACTGCACAGATACGGCACCTCCAGACTATTATTGCACAGATACGGCACCTCCTGACTATTACTGCACAGATACGGCACCTCCTGACTATTATTGCACAGATACGGCACCTCCTGACTATTATTGCACAGATACGGCACCTCCTGACTATTACTACACAGATACGACACCTCCTGACTATTACTGCACAGATACGACACCTCCAGACTATTACTGCACAGATACGGCACCTCCTGACTATTATTACACAGATACGGCACCTCCTGACTATTACTGCACAGATACGGCACCTCCTG
The DNA here is from genome assembly GCA_033576535.1 of Allobates femoralis. Taxonomy (NCBI): domain Eukaryota; kingdom Metazoa; phylum Chordata; class Amphibia; order Anura; family Aromobatidae; genus Allobates; species Allobates femoralis. Next base: position 43,028,673 of record JARQOC010000009.1, on the reverse strand, counting down.
ACTATTACTGCACAGATACGACACCTCCAGACTATTACTGCACAGATACGGCACCTCCTGACTATTACTGCACAGATACGGCACCTCCTGACTATTACTGCACAGATACGGCACCTCCTGACAATTACTGCACAGATACGACACCTCCAGACTATTACTGCACAGATACGACACCTCCTGACTATTACTGCACAGATACGGCACCTCCTGACTATTACTGCACAGATACGACACCTCCAGACTATTACTGCACAGATACGGCACCTCCTGACTATTATTGCACAGATACGGCACCTCCTGACTATTACTGCACAGATACGGCACCTCCTGACTATTACTGCACAGATACGGCACCTCCTGACTATTATTGCACAGATAAGGCACCTCCTGACTATTATTGCACAGATACGACACCTCCAGACTATTATTGCACAGATATGGCACCTCCTGACTATTATTGCACAGATAAGGCACCTCCTGACTATTACTGCACAGATACGGCACCTCCTGACTATTATTGCACAGATACGGCACCTCCTGACTATTACTGCACAGATACGGCACCTCCTGACTATTATTGCACAGATACGGCACCTCCTGACTATTATTGCACAGATAAGGCACCTCCTGACTATTATTGCACAGATACGGCACCTCCTAACTATTATTGCACAGATACGACACCGCCTGACTATTATTGCACAGATACGGCACCTCCTGACTATTATTGCACAGATACGGCACCTCCTGACTATTACTGCACAGATACGGCACCTCCTGACTATTACTGCACAGATACGGCACCTCCTGACTATTACTACACAGATACGGCACCTCCTGACTATTATTACACAGATATGGCACCTCCTGACTATTACTGCACAGATACGGCACCTCCTGACTATTACTACACAGGTACGGCACCTCCTGACTATTATTACACAGATACGGCACCTCCTGACTATTACTGCACAGATACGGCACCTCCTGACTATTATTGCACAGATACGACACCTCCAGACTATTACTGCACAGATACGGCACCTCCTGACTAATATTGCACAGATACGGCACCTCCTGACTATTATTGCACAGATACGGCACCTCCTGACTATTACTGCACAGATACGGCACCTCCTGACTATTATTGCACAGATACGGCACCTCCTGACTATTATTGCACAGATATGGCACCTCCTGACTATTATTGCATAGATATGGCACCCCCCTACTATTATTGCACAGATACGGTACCTCCAGACTATTACTGCACAGATACGGCACCTCCTGACTAATATTGCACAGATACGGCACCTCCTGACTATTATTGCATAGATATGGCACCCCCCTACTATTATTGCACAGATACGACACCTCCAGACTATTACTGCACAGATACGGCACCTCCTGACTAATATTGCACAGATACGGCACCTCCTGACTATTATTGCACAGATACGGCACCTCCTGACTATTACTGCACAGATACGGCACCTCCTGACTATTATTGCACAGATACGGCACCTCCTGACTATTATTGCACAGATATGGCACCTCCTGACTATTATTGCACAGATACGGCACCTCCTGACTATTATGGCACAGATACGACACCTTCTGACTATTATTGCACAGATACGGCGCCTCCTGACTATTATTGCACAGATAATACGCCTTCTGACTATTATTGCACAGATACGGCGCCTCCTGACTATTATTGCACAGATACGGCACCTCCTGACTATTACTGCACAGATACGACACCTCCAGACTATTACTGCACAGATACGGCACCTCCTTACTAATATTGCACAGATACGGCACCTCCAGACTATTATTGCACAGATACGGCACCTCCTGACTATTACTGCACAGATACGGCACCTCCTGACTATTATTGCACAGATACGGCACCTCCTGACTATTATTGCACAGATATGGCACCTCCTGACTATTATTACATAGATATGGCACCCCCCTACTATTACTGCATAGATACGGTACCTCCTGACTATTACTGCACAGATACGGCACCTCCTGACTATTATTGCACAGATAAGGCACCTCCTGACTATTACTGCACAGATATGGCACCTCCTGACTATTATTGCACAGATACGGCACCTCCTGACTATTATTGCACAGATACGGCACCTCCAGACTATTATTGCACAGATACGGCACCTCCTGACTATTACTGCACAGATATGGCACCTCCTGACTATTATTGCACAGATACGGCACCTCCTGACTATTATTGCACAGATACGGCACCTCCTGACTATTATTGCACAGACACGGCACCTCCTGACTATTACTGCACAGATACGGCACCTCCTGACTATTACTGCACAGATACGGCACCTCCTGACTATTATTGCACAGATAAGGCACCTCCTGACTATTATTGCACAGATACGACACCTCCAGACTATTATTGCACAGATATGGCACCTCCTGACTATTATTGCACAGATAAGGCACCTCCTGACTATTACTGCACAGATACGGCACCTCCTGACTATTATTGCACAGATACGGCACCTCCTGACTATTACTGCACAGATACGGCACCTCCTGACTATTATTGCACAGATACGGCACCTCCTGACTATTATTGCACAGATAAGGCACCTCCTGACTATTATTGCACAGATACGGCACCTCCTAACTATTATTGCACAGATACGACACCGCCTGACTATTATTGCACAGATACGGCACCTCCTGACTATTATTGCACAGATACGGCACCTCCTGACTATTACTGCACAGATACGGCACCTCCTGACTATTATGCACAGATAGGCACCTCCTGACTATTATTGCACAGATAGGCACCTCCTGACTATTATTGCACTAGATATATGGCACCCCTGACTATTATTGCACAGATAGGCACCTCCAGACTATTATTGCACAGATAGGCACCTCCTGACTATTATTGCACAGATACGGCACCTCCTGACTATTACTGCAAGATACGGCACCCCCTACTATTATTGCACAGATACGACACCTCCTGACTATTACTGCACAGATACGGCACCTCCTGACTATTATTGCACAGATACGGCACCTCCTGACTATTATTGCACAGATAGGCACCTCCTGACTATTATTGCACAGATACGGCACCCCTCCTACTATTATTGCACAGATACGGCACCTCCTGACTATTATGGCACAGATACGCACCTCCTGACTATTATTGCACAGATACGGCACCTCCTGACTATTATGCACAGATACGGCACCTCTGACTATTATTGCACAGATACGGCACCTCCTGACTATTATGCACAGATACGGCACCTCCTGACTATTACTCACAGATACGGCACCTCCTGACTATTACTGCACAGATACGGCACCTCCTGACTATTACTGCACAGTACGGCACCTCCTGACTATTATTGCACAGATACGGCACCTCCTGACTATTACTGCACAGATACGGCACCTCCTGACTATTATTGCACAGATACGGCACCTCCTGACTATTATTGCACAGATACGGCACCTCCTGACTATTATTACATAGCAATGGCAACCCTCTATTACTGCACAGATACGTCCTCCTGACTATTACTGCACAGATACGGCACCTCCTGACTATTATTGCACAGATAAGGCACCTCCTGACTATTATTGCACAGATACGGCACCTCCAGACTATTATTTGCACAGATATGGCACCTCCTGACTATTATTGCAAGATATGGCACCTCCTGACTATTATTGCACAGATACGACACCTCCAGACTATTATTGCACAGATACGGCACCTCCTGACTATTATTGCACAGATAGGCACCTCCTGACTATTATGCATCAGATATCGGCACCTCCTGACTATTATTGCACAGATACGGCACCTCCTGACTATTACTGCACAGATACGGCACCTCCTGACTATTATTGCACAGATACGGCACCTCCTGACTATTATTGCACAGATAGGCACCTCCTGACTATTATTGCACAGATACGGCACCTCCTACTATTATTGCACAGATACGCACCTCCTGACTATTATGGCACAGATACGACACCTCCTGACTATTACTGCACAGATACGGCACCTCCTGACTATTATTGCACAGATACGGCACCTCCTGACTATTATTGCACAGATACGGCACCTCCTGACTATTATGCACAGATACGGCACCTCCTGACTATTATGCACAGATACGGCACCTCCTGACTATTACTGCACAGATACGGCACCTCCTGACTATTACTCACAGATACGCACCTCCTGACTATTATTGCACAGATACGGCACCTCCTGACTATTACTGCACAGATACGGCACCTCCTGACTATTATTGCACAGATAGGCACCTCCTGACTATTATTGCACAGATAGCACCTCCTGACTATATGCACAGATACCCCCCTACTATTACTGCAGATACGGTACCTCCTGACTATTACTGCACAGATACGGCACCTCCTGACTATTATTGCACAGATAAGGCACCTCCTGACTATTATGCACAGATAGGCACCTCCTGACTATTATTGCACAGATACGGCACCTCCTGACTATTATTGCACAGATACGGCACCTCCTGACTATTATTGCACAGATACGGCACCTCCTGACTATTATGCACGATACGGCACCTCCTGACTATTATTGCATAGATGGCACCTCCTGACTATTATGCACAGATACGGCACCTCCTGACTATTATTGCACAGATACGGCACCTCCTGACTATTATTGCACAGAACGGCACCTCCTGACTATTATTGCACAGATACGGCACCTCCTGACTATTATGCACAGATACGGCACCTCCTGACTATTATTGCACAGATAGGCACCTCCTGACTATTATTGCACAGATACGACACCTCCTGACTATTATTGCACAGATACGGCACCTCCTGACTATTATGCACAGATACGGCACCTCCTGACTATTATGCACAGATACGGCACCTCCTGACTATTATTGCACAGATACGGCACCTCCTGACTATTACTGCACAGATACGGCACCTCCTGACTATTATTGCACAGATACGGCACCTCCTGACTATTATTGCACAGATACGGCACCTCCTGACTATTATTGCACAGATACGGCACCTCCTACTATTATTGCACAGATACGCACCTCCTGACTATTATTGCACAGATACGGCACCTCCTGACTATTATTGCACAGATACGGCACCTCCTGACTATTATTGCACAGATACGGCACCTCCTGACTATTACTGCACAGATACGGCACCTCCTGACTATTACTACACAGATACGGCACCTCCTGCACTATTATTATGCACAGATACGGCACCTCCTGACTATTATTGCACAGATACGGCACCTCCTGACTATTACTGCACAGATACGGCACCTCCTGACTATTATTGCACAGATACGGCACCTCCTGACTATTATTGCACAGATACGGCACCTCCTGACTATTATTGCACAGATACGGCACCTCCTGACTATTACTGCACAGATACGGCACCTCCTGACTAATTATTGCACAGATACGGCACCTCCTGACTATTATTGCAAGATAGGCACCTCCTGACTATTATTGCACAGATACGGCACCTCCGACTATTATTGCACAGATACGGCACCTCCTGACTATTATTGCACAGATAGGCACCTCCTGACTATTATTGCATAGATATGGCACCCCCCTACTATTATTGCACAGATACGGACCTCCAGACTATTACTGCACAGATACGGCACCTCCTGACTAATATTGCACAGATACGGCACCTCCTGACTATTATTGCATCAGATACGGCACCCCCCTACTATTATTGCACAGATACGCACCTCCTGACTATTACTGCACAGATACGGCACCTCCTGACTATATTGCACAGATACGGCACCTCCTGACTATTATTGCACAGATATGGCACCTCCTGACTATTATTGCACAGATACGGCACCTCCTGACTATTATTGCACAGATACGGCACCTCCCTGACTATTATGCACAGATACGGACACCTTCTGACTATTATTGCACAGATACGGCACCTCCTGACTATTATTGCACAGATACGCACCTCCTGACTATTATTGCACAGATACGGCACCTCCTGACTATTATTGCACAGATACGGCACCTCCTGACTATTACTGCACAGATACGGCACCTCCGACTATTACTGCACAGATACGGCACCTCCTGACTATTATTGCACAGATACGGCACCTCCAGACTATTATTGCACAGATACGGCACCTCCTGACTATTACTGCACAGATACGGCACCTCCTGACTATTATTGCACAGATACGGCACCTCCTGACTATTATTGCACAGATATGGCACCTCCTGACTATTATTACATAGATATGGCACCCCTACTATTACTGCACAGATACGGTACCTCCTGACTATTACTGCACAGATACGGCACCTCCTGACTATTATTGCACAGATAAGGCACCTCCTGACTATTATTGCACAGATACGACACCTCCAGACTATTATTGCACAGATATGGCACCTCCTGACTATTATTGCACAGATAAGGCACCTCCTGACTATTATTGCACAGATACGCACCTCCAGACTATTATTGCACAGATATGGCACCTCCTGACTATTATTGCACAGATAAGGCACCTCCTGACTATTACTGCACAGATAGGCACCTCCTGACTATTATTGCACAGATACGACACCTCCAGACTATTATTGCACAGATATGGCACCTCCTGACTATTACTGCACAGATACGGCACCTCCTGACTATTATTGCACAGATACGGCACCTCCTGACTATTACTGCACAGATACGGCACCTCCTGACTATTAAATTTCACAGATACGGCACCTCCTGACTATTATTGCACAGATAAGGCACCTCCTGACTATTATTGCACAGATACGGCACCTCCTAACTATTATTGCACAGATACGACACCCCTGACTATTATTTCACAGATACGGCACCTCCTGACTATTATTGCACAGATAGGCACCTCCTGACTATTATTGCACAGATAAGGCACCTCCTGACTATTATGCACAGATACGGCACCTCCTAGACTATATATTGCACAGATACGGCACCTCCTGACTATTACTGCACAGATACGGCACCTCCTGACTATTATTGCACAGATACGGCACCTCCTGACTATTATGCACAGATACGGCACCTCCTGACTATTATTGCACAGATACGGCACCTCCTACTATTATTGCACAGATACGCACCTCCTGACTATTATTGCACAGATACGGCACCTCCTGACTATTATTGCACAGATACGGCACCTCCTGACTATTACTGCACAGATACGGCACCTCCTGACTATTATTCACAGATACGGCACCTCCTGACTATTACTACACAGATACGGCACCTCCTGACTATTATTGCACAGATATGGCACCTCCTGACTATTACTGCACAGATACGGCACCTCCTGACTATTACTGCACAGATACGGCACCTCCTGACTATTATTCACAGATACGGCACCTCCTGACTATTACTGCACAGATACGGCACCTCCTGACTATTATTGCACAGATACGACACCTCCAGACTATTACTGCACAGATACGCACCTCCTGACTATATTGCACAGTATACGGCACCTCCTGACTATTATTGCACAGATACGGCACCTCCTGACTATTACTGCACAGATACGGCACCTCCTGACTATTATTGCACAGATACGGCACCTCCTGACTATTATTGCACAGATAGGCACCTCCTGACTATTATTGCATAGATATGGCACCCCCCTACTATTATTGCACAGATACGGACCTCCAGACTATTACTGCACAGATACGGCACCTCCTGACTATTATTGCACAGATACGGCACCTCCTGACTATTATTGCATAGTATGCACCCCCCTACTATTATTGCACAGATACGACACCTCCAGACTATTACTGCACAGATACGGCACCTCCTGACTATTATTGCACAGATACGGCACCTCCTGACTATTATGCACAGATACGGCACCTCCTGACATTACTGCACAGATACGGCACTCCTGACTATTATGCCGATACGGCACCTCCTGACTATTATTGCACAGATAGGCACCTCCTGACTATTATTGCATAGATATGGCACCCCCTACTATTATTGCACAGATACGGCACCTCCTGACTATTATGCACAGATAGGCACCTTCTGACTATTATTGCACAGATACGGCACTCCTACATATTGCACAATAGCACCTTGCTATATTGCACAGATACGGCACCTCCTGACTATTATGCACAGATACGGCACCTCCTGACTATTATTGCACAGATACGGCACCTCCTGACTATTATTGCACAGATAGGCACCTCCTGACTAATTATTGCACAGATACGGCACCCCCCTACTATTATTGCACAGATACGGCACTCCTGACTATTACTGCACAGATACGGCACCTCCTGACTATTATTGCACAGATACGGCACCCTCCTGACTATTATGCACAGATACGGCACCTCCTGACTATTATGCACAGATACGGCACCTCCTGACTATTATTGCACAGATACGGCACCTCCTGACTATTATTGCAAGATAGGCACCCCTGACTATTATGCACAGATACGACCTCCTACTATTACTGCACAGATACGGCACCTCCTGACTATTATTGCACAGATAGGCACCTCCTGACTATTATGCAAGATAGGCACTCCTACTATTATTCACAGATACGACACCTCCAGACTATTATCTGCCGATATAGCACCCTCCTGACTATTATTGCACAGATACGGCACCTCCTGACTATTATTGCACAGATAGGCACCCCTACTATTATTGCACAGATACGGCACCTCCTGACTATTATTGCACAGATACGGCACCCTCTGACTATTATTGCACAGATACGGCCCTCCTGACTATTATTGCACAGATACGGCACCTCCTGACTATTATGCACAGATACGCAACTCCAGAAGACTATTACTGCACAGATACGGCACCTCCTCTATTATTGCACAGATACGCACCTCCTGACTATTACTGCATAGATACGGCACCCCTACTATTATTGCACATATACGCACCATCCAGACTATTACTGCACAATCGGCACCTCCTGACTATATTGCACAATAGACTCTCCTGACTATTATTGCACGATACTGCCTCCTGACTATTATCTAGTATGCACGTCCATACTATATTGCACAGATAGGCACCTCGAATTCCTGGCACCTATTAATTGACATCAAAGATGAATGCGTAGGCCCCCCTTTGACTATTACTTGCACAGATACGGCATCCTCCGACTATTATCACAAGATACACCTCCTGACTATTATTGCACAGATACGGCACCTCCTGACTATTATTGCACAGATACGACACTCCTGACTATTACTGCACAGATACGACACCTCCTGACTATTACTGCACAGATATTGACGTGCACCTCCTGACTATTATGCACAGATACGGCACACTTCTGACTATTATTGCACAGATAGGCACCTCCTGACTATTATGCACAATACGGCACCTCTGACTATTATTGCACAGATACGGCACCTCCTGCTATATATGCACAGATATGCACCTCCTGACTATTATTGCATAGATATGGCACCCCTGACTATTATGCACAGATACGGACCTCCTGACTATTATTGCACAGATACGGCCCTCCTGATATATTGCACAGATAGGCACCTCCTGACTATTATTGCAAGATACGGCACTCTCACATTACATCACAGATATCACCTCCTGACTATTATTGCACAGATTAGTGCACCTCCTGGCATATTATTGCACGATAGGCACCTCCGTATTATTGCATAGATATGGCACCTCCTGACTATTATTAAGATTGAAGATCCTGACTATTTTCACATACGGCCATCTGACTTGATTATTGCAAGATGCTGTGACTATTACACTATTTGCACAGATGGCACCTCCACTATTATTGCACAAAGGCACTCCCTATAGCGTAGCACCTCACTGCAATAGACCCCACTAGTTATTGGAACGGCACCGTCCTATATATGCACGATCGACCCATCCTCTAATCTTATTTACGCAACGGCACCTCCTGATATTTTCACGATAGGCCCTCCTACTTTACAATCGCCTCCTGGACTATTGCCAGTACCACCTCCTTACTATCACTCAGGATCGCACCCACTATAATCCCCCCGATATCTCCCGACTATACCTCCGCATCTGCAAAACCCCTCCTCTATATCACAGTAGGCACTCCTACTATTATATCCCGTCTGCAAGCACTCCGACTATTACTGCACAGATACGGCACCTACTACACATTATGACAACCCTCTGACTTATTGCAAATAGGCACCCTTCCTATCCGTTAGGCACTCACTAATACAGTACCACCGTCTGACTATTACTGACCATACCATCCTCTGACATTCACATAGCACCTCCTGACTTTTGCAAGAATCGCACCTCCTGACTATATGCACTCGCACTCTGACATTATTGCACAGATACGGCACCTCCTGACTATTACTGCACAGATACGGCACCTCCTGACTATTATTGCACAGATACGGCACCTCCAGACTATTACTCACAGATACGGCACCTCCTGACTATCATTGCACAGATATGACACCTCCTGACTATTATTGCACAGATACGGCACCTCCTGACTATTACTGCACAGATACGGCACCTCCTGACTATTATTGCACAGATATGGCACCTCCTGACTATTATTACATAGAGATGGCACCCCCCTACTATTATTGCACAGATACGGCACCTCCTGACTATTATGCACAGATATGACACCTCCTGACTATTATTGCACAGATACGGCACCTCCTGACTATTATTGCACAGATACGACACCTCCTGACTATTACTGCACAGATACGACACCTCCTGACTATTACTGCACAGATACGGCACCTCCTGACTATTACTGCACAGATACGACACCTTCTGACTATTATTGCACAGATACGGCGCCTCCTGACTATTATTGCACAGATACGGCACCTCCTGACTATTATTGCACAGATACGGCACCTCCTGGCTATTATTGCACAGATATGGCACCTCCTGACTATTATTGCATAGATATGGCACCTCCTGACTATTACTGCACAGATACGGCACCTCCTGACTATTATTGCACAGATACGGCACCTCCTGGCTATTATTGCACAGATATGGCACCTCCTGACTATTATTGCATAGATATGGCACCTCCTGACTATTACTGCACAGATACGGCACCTCCTGCTATTATTGCACAGATACGGCACCTCCTGGCTATTATTGCACAGATACGGCACCTCCTGGCTATTATTGCATAGATATGGCACCTCCTGTCTTTTTAAGATGGTGGAATGTTTCCTATAGGTTTTACAATATCGGTCCATTTGCTGTGTTATCAGTGCTGTGATAAGTTAAAGTCCTGTTTGGTGCTTCTGTGGCGCCCCACTATATAGTGCCACAAAAGGAGTAGTACAACCATAAAAGCGGTGTAGTCACCCCACTGCAAGTAGTCACCCCACTAGTCAGCAGGTGGGAGTGACTGCCCGGTCCTATATACTATCCCCTGCCCTGCAGAGCATCTCACCTATAATTCTTTATTATCCTACCCTGCAGAGCATGTCACCTACACTATACTGTTCCCTGTTCTGCAGAGCATCTCACCTACACCTCTATACCATCCCTGTCTTGCAGAGCATCTCACCTACACCTCTCTACCATCCCTATCTTGCAGAGCATCTCATCTGCACCTCTATACCATCCCCTATCTTGCAGATCATCTCATCTGCACCTCTATACCATCCGCGTCCTGCAAACATCTCACCTACACCTCTATACCATCCCCGTCTTGCAGAGCATCTCACCTACACCTCTATACCATCCCTGTCTTGCAGAGCATCTCACCTGCACCTCTATACCATCCGCAGTCCTGCAAAACATCTCACCTACACCTCTATACAATCCCCGTCTTGCAGAGCATCTCACCTACACCTCTATACCATCCCCGTCTTGCAGAGCATCTCACCTCACCTCTATACCATCCCCGTCTCGCAGAGCATCTCACCTGCACCTCTATACCATCCGTCTGCAAACCATCTCACCTACACCTCTATACCATCCCTGTCTTGCAGAGCATCTCACCTACACCTCTATACCATCCCTGTCTTGCAGAGCATCTCATCTACACCTCTATACCATCCCCGTCTTGCAGAGCATCTCACCTGCACCTCTATACCATCCGCAGTCCTGCAAAACATCTCACCTACACCTCTATACAATCCCCGTCTTGCAGAGCATCTCACCTACACCTCTATACCATCCCCTGTCTTGCAGAGCATCTCATCTACACCTCTCTACCATCCCCTATCTTGCAGAGCATCTCATCTGCACCTCTATACCATCCGCAGTCCTGCAAAACATCTCACCTACACCTCTATACCATCCCCGTCTTGCAGAGCATCTCACCTACACCTCTATACCATCCCCTGTCTTGCAGAGCATCTCACCTGCACCTCTATACCATCCGCAGTCCTGCAAAACATCTCACCTACACCTCTATACAATCCCCGTCTTGCAGAGCATCTCACCTACACCTCTATACCATCCCCGTCTTGCAGAGCATCTCACCTACACCTCTATACCATCCCCGTCTTGCAGAGCATCTCACCTGCACCTCTATACCATCCGGTCCTGCAAACCATCTCACCTACACCTCTATACCATCCCTGTCTTGCAGAGCATCTCACTTACACCTCTATACCATCCCCTGTCTTGCAGAGCATCTCATCTACACCTCTATACCATCCCCGTCTTGCAGAGCATCTCACCTGCACCTCTATACCATCCGCAGTCCTGCAAAACATCTCACCTACACCTCTATACAATCCCCGTCTTGCAGAGCATCTCACCTACACCTCTATACCATCCCCGTCTTGCAGAGCATCTCACCTACACCTCTATACCATCCCCGTCTTGCAGAGCATCTCACCTGCACCTCTATACCATCCGGTCCTGCAAACCATCTCACCTACACCTCTATACCATCCCTGTCTTGCAGAGCATCTCACCTACACCTTTATACCATCCCCTATCTTGCAGAGCATCTCATCTGCACCTCTATACCATCCGGTCCTGCAAACCATCTCACCTACACCTCTATACCATCCCCGTTTTGCAGAGCATCTCACCTACACCTCTATATATTATTCTCCAGCCCTGTTTTCCTGTTGGCTTCATGTCTGTGGGCATTTTTCACACATCAGTTTCTGTGTGGGCAAATTTCCGTGTGGGCAATTTTCCGTGTGGGCAATTTTCCGTGTGGGCAATTTTCCGTGTGGGCAATTTTCCGTGTGGGCAATTTTCCTTGTGGGCAATTTTCCTTGTGGGCAATTTTCTGGTCACCGATCCTGGTAACTGGCCACCACCACCATCATGTATACTCAACACTAAGCCTCATGGAGAATGTATCTGTCTAATTCAGGGGTCTCAAACTCGGCTGGGTTGGTGGGCCACACATAGAAAGACATTTACAGCGGGGGCCGCATCCCTTGTAGGACTAAGTGATATTTTTAGTAATACCAGAATTTCTTGCTCAATGTAAAGTACAAATCCTGAACCCTTCTTGTTGTAATGTCCCCATCCTGTAGTAATGTCCTTTTCTTGTGATGTTCCCCATCCTGATCCCTTTTTCTACTGATGTTCCCCATCCTGGTCCCCTTTTGTACTGATGTCCCACATCCTGATCTACTTTTACAGTGATGCCCCCGTCCTGTTTTACCTTCTTTTTACACACTCACATACACACTCGTTCACACTCACACACACACACACTCTGACACATCCACACATCCTCATACACACTCACACTCATACACACACTGAAACTCACAAATACCTCACACACTTTCTTATGCACATATCCTCACTCACATACTCACACACTCACCCTCTCACACACACACTCACACTTTTCTAACTTTAATGAGGCATGGCACCAGTACAGGGGGCCGCTGTGATCCCCGCTGTACTGACTTCCGGCCTCCGCTGTGCTTTGACTTCCTCCAGCCGTCGCTTAGACAAGCTCTGCTGCTCAGCAAGATCAATGCAATCTGCCAGCCTGAGGCCCGCATGTGACATCATATTCCACCATCAGCTGCGGGCCTCTCATTGGCTGGCAGCTTGCATTGATCTTGCTGAGTGGCAGAGCTTGTTAGTGCTGCGGACAGAAGTCATCACACAGCGGGGACTGCAGTGGCCCCCTGCACTGGGGCAATGCATCATTAAGTTGTCCAAGGCGCCGCGGGCCGCATAGTGAAGCACCAGGGGCCGCGTGCGGCCCTCGGGCCGCGTGTTTGAGACCCCTGGTCTAATTGTTAGTTTCAAGAACTTGATGTTATTTGATAAATAAAGTAAAATCTACAAGGGTCTTTGTCTCTGTACCAGGGGCGTAATGATCGCAGAGGTCACAATCGCAACCAGAGGTGGAGGGTTGGGAAGGTGACCACACATCCCGCTAAAATGCACAGACACCCACCAGGTCCCTGCACCACAATACTGGGTCCCTGCACCACAATACTGGGTCCCTGCACCACGATATCGAGTCCCTGCACCACAATAGCGGGTCCCTGCACCACAATACCCGGTCCCTGCACCACATTACCGGGCCCCTGCACCACAATACCTGGTCCCTGCACCACAATACCGGGTCCCTGCACCACAATACCGGGTCCCTGCACACAATACCGGGTCCTTGCACCTAGGGCCAACCCTAACCCTAACCCTGCACCCACAATACCGGGTCCCTGCACCACAATACCGGGTCCCTGCACACAATACCGGGTCCTTGCACCTAGGGCCAACCCTAACCCTAACCCTGCACCCACAATACCGGGTCCCTGCACCACAATACCGGGTCCCTGCACCACAATACCGGGTCCCTGCACCACAATACCGGGTCCCTGCAGCACAATACACGCCGCCAATCAAACCCTTGCAGTGGCGTCATATGTCACTGATGTCAGCTGCCGACCTCTGTCACGGCTACAGAGGAGGACGCCATGGTACATGATTAGCAGCATTTAGTGTTTATTTTCATCATTCGTATTTATATTATTACAATTGTGCCATCAACGTGTCATCCATTTGTCATCCTTGTTCCATCCATGTGTCATTCATATGTCAGTCATGTGCCATCCGTGTGCCATACATATGTTATCCATGTGTCATCCATGTGTTATTCATATGTCCGCCATGTGCCATCCGTGTGCCATACATGTGTCATCCTTGTGTGATACATATGTTATCCATGTGTCATCCATGTGTCATTCATATGTCCGCCATGTGCCATCCATGTATCATTTGTCTGTCATTTGCATGTCATCTATGTGTCAGCCATGTGCCATCCGTGTTTTCGGTATGATTATAGAAACTGAAATGACCGAACTTCTGCTCTTGTTTTGATGTTAAACACGTACAGCGCAGGGATGGATGTAAACTGATTACATGTATGTGCGCTGTATGTGCGCTACGTGTTCTCTTGTATTGGCCCTCATCATCTGTGCGGCAGGGTAGATCACCACAAGCCATGACGGGCACATGTAGCTCGGTGTCTCCGGAGCCTGGGTTCTTCCTCTCACATCCGTGTTCTCGTGTTACATGTGACCCGTTCATCCCGCGTGTAGCCGCGCTGTGGGGACGGTGAATGTAATGACATTGAAGCGAGACGTGTAAATGATGTGGAAACCTTCTGTGTCGCAGCATTTTAATAAAAGCAACAAACATGAAAGCCGCTAATTGTCTCGTTTCCAATCCTCAGAGCGACGATGGCCGACGCTAATTCCTCCATAACCAGATCTGAACTTCACATGAACCGGAGCTCGTGTTCTCTGACTGACGAGGTTTTACGGGTTTTGGGTCACAACTTTCTCTTTGGGATTGTAAAATTTAGAAATCTCAATCCCATCCAGAATGGGAGGAATGGTCCCCAATCTCTGCTTTACGGCTGCTGCAGGACTACACCTCCCAGCATGCACTCTGCTATGGAATTTGTCCAAATGTAGCAGAACCAACAATGTGTTACACCAAGAGGAAGACTCCCATTCCCTTCACCGTGAAGGGTTGGCTCTGCAGGGTACTTTGTTCCCTTTCACTAAGATGCCTCAGTTGCTATTGACCTTGGCATCTATGGGGTTTTGGCTATTGCTTATATCTAACCACTTAGGAGCCACGTACAATGCTAACGACTCAGCGACAATGAGGAGAATCTGGACACTTGTGCGGTGCATGAACTATTCCTAATTATACTACTCCTATGTTCTGCAAGTCAAGAGACATGAGCCATGGTTCATGTGAGACTGTCCAGTGTCCCCTTTTGTCTGCTATTTGTGTAATTCCTGCTGATTGTGGATTGCATCAGCCCCCTGCGGTTTACTAGACTGCAATATTTGTAGGACAATTATGCAGTTGATTGGACTAGTGAACATTAAGGGCACAGCAATCTCCCACCAATCCTGTGGGGCACAATGCCCTGAAATGGGAGCTGAGGGATATATAAAGGGACTGCTCCTATCACCGGAGATTCTACAGGACCTCGGCCTAGGGACTAAGCGACTGCCCAACACTGAGCCCACCAATGTGTTTGCAGACCCCAGGCTGGGACAATCCAGTCACCTTGGCCACATACCTCCCTGCGCTTGGTTGGTTTCCCAATCTTGCCACTACCTCCCCTCCGTGGGTGTCCACCAAAAGCAGAGCACTGCTGGCAGGGGCAGATGGTTATAAGATATATCTGCTGAACACTATGAGATATATGAAATAGCAGACTGGCTATCAGTGAATAGCAGAGGTCTGCACAGCTGATACAGGTATGAGGAGAAGGACATGGCAGAAACTGCTGGAGAATATAAAGAAACTTGAGAAGACTTAGCTCTAGCACTGACCACTGTGACAGGGCCCGATAACCGCACCAAGGTGCTCCACATGTTATCGGGTCCATGTGCCTCTCTAGCGGTATAATGCTGCATGTGTGGGGTTTTATGCCTCTATATGTAAATAAAACCGACCTTGAGGATATGTCCCGGACCTGGCTACAACAAGATGGATGACCTGGCCTGACTACAGGGCGGGGGAAGGGAGCACCGTCAAAAAATAGTCATACTAATAATTAAAGAAATGACCGGCATCACCTTGTGTGTGGAGCTGGCTAGAGAAGACACGTATCATTGTAATATAATAATATATCATTATAATTTACATGTTTTCTCTAGATAGCCCCACACACAAAGGTGACGCCGGTCATTTCTTTAAGTATTGGATCCCCTGAAGTCATGGAGAATTTGATCCCTGATCCCGGGTGAGATTATGTCTCTTGCACCTCTTATCTTTGATGTCCTTGTGGAGTGCGGTGCCCCCACCCTGTAGTGTTCTGCCCATGGAGTGCGGTGTTTAGTGAGCCCCGGACCCCGGATCCTCGTGCCTCCGGGCTATAAGCTGCACATAATGTGTCCAACCCTGCGGGTCTGAGCCTTCTGCTCCTGCTGATGAAGGACCTGTGGAATAGGATCCTCTATCACCTTCTTGAAGGTCGTGGTCCCTGGAGGCTGTTCCTGCCCAGACGTGGTGACATCGTCCTGTGCTCCTGGGTGACGTCTCAGCAGCCTCTTACCCCCGGTCATTACATGCAGGTTCTGTTTTCCCTTCTTCATTTGACTGATTCATGTGGTCGGGTCATATCGTCACTGGTCGATAATCATCCCTGAATCTATTAATGTCATGTATATAATATGTAACAGTCGATGGTGAAGGATCACACAAGTGTAATAACCTTCCCTCAATCATCAGCCACAGCAATCTCATCAGTCCCCGAGTTGTGCTCATCCGCTCTGAGCCTGGTGAAGACTCCGGTCTGGTGGAGAAACGTGTCACAAGGACTCTTCACTTTAATGACCGGGACGCCAGTTGTTTGTGTATGAGGGATACGGCGCCGCTATGAATGACTGCAACCTCCGTATAATGGCAAATTAACGTTCTTTATATTTGTCAAACGAATAACAGGGTAAACGTTTCTACACAGGAATGGGCCACAACAGCCACGAACAGAATTTACAAGTTATGCAGCCCGAGGGAACCCAAGTGCCAGCTCCGCAAGGAAGGACACGACTACCCCTGACCTATACCACCCCCACCCTTACCCTGTACAGAGCCTATCCGGGAGTCTACTGCGGCCGCAGCACGTGTTCCCCTCGGGGATATAATCTTACAACCCCCTCCCCACACTAATTACAACCCCCTCCCACACTAATTACAGTGTATTCCAGGTACCCTTGTTTCCCCTTATAGATCTCTAACCAACATATTACTTACAGGATGTACAATTTTCCCTCCTGCAGGAGCAACAGATATCTCTCAGTCTTGATGAACACAAACAGTTAACAGACTCCCTTTTGCTCTCCGGTCACAGGGTTAAATCGGCTTTTTCACTCACCAGGCTTCCTAGCACAGCCAGGTACACGCATTAATTACAATTGTCCTCAGTTTCACTTTGTAATTCCCAGCGGGGCTTCTCTGAATTATACACAGGATTCTTTACAATCTCTGAATTAGCAGGAACAGTTCTCAGCACTTCTGCAGTTACTAGCTAACTTTCCCTCACTATCTACACAGTCAGTGACTGGTCACACCTCTCGGTTACTCACTATGAGCAGTTTCTCCTTGGACACACCATCAGTACGATTCTCTGAATGTTCCACGCCTCACTGAAACCGGGCACAACTCTTCTCTTCAAGCACGGTGTGATCCCATCTGCACTAGTGACCACCAGTGATGGAGTCCACCCTCTTCTCCAGCTCCCTTCACTTCACTTCCTTTTCCTCTCAATTTCCTGGGGCTTTCACAAAACCCCAGGTTTTTTCTTTACTTAACTTTTGGTGACCCCTAGTGGCCGGACTAAGTCATTGCAGAGCATTTTACAGCATTATTAATATGATCTCAATGCTATAAACACATATCAACCTGCTACATTTTTATTATTTTTTTTTATCGTTGAGTAACTTGTTAACATAAAATCCTTATTCTACATCCCGCTGGATTAAGCTTTTCCCTCCTCCAGATTCCTCAATCGCCCAGGTCAGTATTTTCCTCCTTGCTATATTGTAAGCATTTTGCATTGATGTTCTTGTGAGCGGCCAGTGCCTCGCGCCCTCTGATCTACACCATACACTGATTGACTGTGCAATCTCCTAAAGTGAGCGGCTACTGCAGGTCTCCACTAGTTCAATGTTATAAATCCCGTTACTGCACAGGAGACGCCATGTTTTATGTCTTATTCCTTTCAGCCAATTCCTGACAGAGAAAAGCCTTAAAGTCTCTCCGATGTTTTCCACCATGTTGTGTTCAGAGGCAGTTAATCATCTTGATCTGATCCGGTGACCTTGTGCTATGAGGTTGGTTTCTTTCTCGTTGATCCACAGCCTCGCTTATCCCTGTCCAAGTGCTGATTGTCTCTTACCTTTCTTTCTATTCTTTTTGGTTTGTGGTCAGCAGGTGTTTTCATTTGCTCTTTTACTCTGTCCTATCACATTTTGGGTGTGGCTATTTATACTTTCCTTTTGTTGGCCTTCTCTGCTGACTATATTTCTATGTGGATCCTTCTAGTTCCAGCCTCACTGCCAAGGATTTTGGCCTTTCAGACGGAGATCAGCTTGTTATTTTGTTTTTTTGATGTCTCACTTATCTTATCTACTCCTTTCTCCTGTTGGTTTTTGGCTTGTAGGAGGCTCCTAATCTTACAATTGTGACTTAACCTTTTCCACTTGAGCACTTGATTAATGTTTCCACACTTTGGGTCCTTACCTATCTCTTATCCTGGATTATAGTTGACAGCTATCTTTCGTCTGCAGCTGGGGATACCAGTCTGTACAGGAACCAGTTGGGCCAGGTGCAGTTGCTATGACATAAGCCCCATGTGCATAACAGTTACATTATCTGGAGCAGCAGTTGCCAGGATTCCCTCAGACTACAACGTGGGTATTTTGGCCGTGAAGAGAAAGAAAGATGGTGAAAAGTCGACTTTAGTGGCTGACGCCTCTAATGCCCCAAATAATGAGGCTGCCATCATGCCGCTCTATACCTTATAGGATGCCGAACGCTGCCATCCATGCCCCTCTACCGTCCCTCTGCTTAGTGCCTCCTTGGTGCCTATTTGTGATATATTACACTTTTAATGCCCTTCGATGGCAGAACTGTGCCAACCCCGAGCCCCGGGTGGGCACCGGACATAGGGGTTAGTGAATGGAAGCAAACGAGCACTAAGGAGTCACTGAACAGAAGGTCAAAAGGGGTCAAGTGATGGCTGAAACCCAAGTTACAGAGGCCGAGAATCACATAGCAATTTGCCATATAATGCCACTATAGCGCCGCCTCCTGCCCAATTATCATCATTGCCTCATTAGCGCCATTGTGCCAAACAGGCAATAAATCTCAAATGGGCACCAAGTGGGCAATGACCAGAGGGTACTAAGGGGCAATCTAGGCATTAACCCCTGAATTATTCTCAAATGATGTCCAGAAAATAAAAACTGGGAGAAGTTTCCCAGAATTTTCCAAGGTTTCACTGAAGCTGAAAAGGTTGAGAATCTCTGGAGATGGAGATGAGGGGGATCGAGACTTGTGTAGGACCCGCAATGGAGGAGTTATGGGGTCTCCGTACAATGAGGCAGCAGAGACCACGGGGGTCTTCATGGGACTCAACTACAGTAAACTATGGTCAGTCCACAAGGCCAATAGCAAGGCTGACCCCCAAAATTAATGTATCAAAAGCCTCAATGATTCTCTACAGCAACAATGTAACAATGTGGAGATCATCTACATTCACTGAGCTCAGAACATGAAGGGGCTCATAGTTTAGCTTAGTACTCAGCATAGATGTCATGGCTGTCCCCGTCCTTGGCAGACCTGAGGGTCACATTGCCTTGTAAAACTCTGCTTCTTTCTTTCGGTATTGCAGGAGTTAAGGTCTATTTCAGGTGTAGCGTTTTTGTGACTACTCCCTTCCACTTTAAATAGTCACATGTTCCATCATCTGGTGCCGGTTATAGAATCCATTCCTATGCTGGCCACTGTGGAAGGAGTACGTTTCTTGGAGTGGCTGAAGTTGTGTCGCTTGGATCCCTGGTGCTTTGCTGCATCTGTGGATCTGGTGGATTCTTTTGTCGATATCCCTTTGTCCCCTATGTTTTGTTACTGCAGTGGAGAGATTAGAGCACTCTCCGGCTTTTGAACTATCCAGGGTGAGTGTCAGGATAGCCAAGGAATAGGCCCGTTATGGCAATGAGGGGAAGGACCCGTATAGGGACGTTAGGGAGCTCAGGGTGCAGACACAGGATAGTGTCAGGAGGTGACCTGTCTCCCCACTCCCTATCAGTAGGTCCTTCCTTACATTACATCCCTGTTGTTACCCATTCGGTTGTGCTGTGTACTGGGAATTGTATATCCCAGCATGACAATATTTGATTGGATCCAGCATTGATAATGAAATGACCTCAATTTATGAAGCCAGCGGCCTCGTTGGGGGCCCCATTGTGCCCTCAGTCCTCGGCAGAGACATTATTAGAAGACAAGAAACCTTGGCTGGGACTTCTGGAACGGCATTTGGGAGTCGGACTCAGTGTCAGGTCTCGCTCACAGACACTGGCATTTGGAGGTGACATTTTGGATAGCGCTCGCCCCCTCCGGAGATGACTTATATCTGACTATAGATATCGGTTTTGCTTTTGTCGGTGTTCAGTTCTGTACAGAACGATGCATCCAATAAGAGAAGCTCAGGCATAAGGAGGAACCAGATGGTGAAGCCCCAAAGACTCCGGGAACATCTGTCCTCAGCCGCCGTCTACTGATGAGTCAGAGGCTTCACCCGCACTACACCAGCCCATGTCATATCGCTGCCCGACTACTGCCCAGGGGACTGGCAGATCATCCACCTCAATATCCAGCAAGGATCCCCCCCCCATATCCGGATCTGACGTCTGGGAAATGTGTTTACAAATAATCTGCACCAATAAATGCTCCCCAACAGGACGGCTGTCTGCAGGATGGGGCAGGTCTTTATTAAGGAGCAGCTGCTTTCTTCAGCATCCTGCCAGCATTATAGGTGCTAGAGCTTCTGTACCCTCATATCCCAGCATGCACTGCTCCTGCTTTTAACAAATGGCTCATTCTAAACAGATGGTGCACGTCTGTGTTATGGGTGTATTCAGGTATAAAGACAGAAGAGCAGCGGGACAAAGATCTGACACCATTTCCTGAAACAATGTAGCACTCCACCCCACTTCCAGTAGGAAAGATAATAATCCCCCCCACTTCCTGTAGGAAAGATAATAATCCACGCACACTTCCTGTAGGAAAGAAAATAATCCACCTCCACTTCCTGTAGGAAAGATAATAACCCCCCCACACACTTCCTGTAGGAAAGATAATAATCCCCCCCACTTCCTGTAGGAAAGATAATAATCCACGCACACTTCCAGTAGGAAAGATAATAATCCACCCCCACTTCCTGTAGGAAAGATAATAACCCCCCCACACACTTCCTGTAGGAAAGATAATAATCCCCCCCACTTCCTGTAGGAAAGATAATAATCCCCCCCACTTCCTGTAGGAAAGATAATAACCCCCCCACACACTTCCTGTAGGAAAGATAATAATCCCCCCACTTCCTGTAGGAAAGATAATAATCCACGCACACTTCCAGTAGGAAAGATAATAATCCACCCCACTTCCTGTAGGAAAGATAATAACCCCCCCACACACTTCCTGTAGGAAAGATAATAATCCCCCCACTTCCTGTAGGAAAGATAATAATCCCCCCCACTTCCTGTAGGAAAGATAATAATCCACGCACACTTCCTGTAGGAAAGAAAATAATCCACCTCCACTTCCAGTAGGAAAGATAATAATCCACCCCCACTTCCTGTAGGAAAGATAATAACCCCCCCACACACTTCCTGTAGGAAAGATAATAATCCCCCCCACTTCCTGTAGGAAAGATAATAATCCCCCCACTTCCTGTAGGAAAGATAATAATCCCCCCCACTTCCTGTAGGAAAGATAATAATCCCCCCCACTTCCAGTAGGAAAGATAATAATCCCCCCCCCACTTCCTGTAGAGAGATGAGGACCCATAGTTGTATATGCGGAGGTGTAGATTGCAGTAAGGATCTAGTAGGGTCTCGGTCCTCGGGGATCTCGGGGTGTTACATGCGTCGCTTTATGACACTTGGAGATTTGATGAAAATCAAATATTTTTATGAAAATGTAACAAATTTGTCACATTTTGACTTTTTGAAGATTCTCTGAGATCCAGGAACAATCGGGGATCAGGTGACAATTTATATCCGGGGCTCCTCACCCCGATGTGATAACCGGCCCCTGATGGAGGACTGTAATGTGGCCCCTCACCCGATCTGATAACCGGCCCCTGATGGAGGATTGTAATGTGGCCCCTCACCCCGATCTGATAACCGGCCCCTGATGGAGGACTGTAATGTGGCCCCTCACCCCGATCTGAAGCTTGATTGTGAGATTCTACTGAGTCCCTGACGAATCGGCCGGATCCCGTGATGAGGATTGTAATCGGGCCCTCACCCACCCGGATAACCGATCTGATAACCGGCCCCTGATGGAGGACTGTAATGTGGCCCCTCACCCGATCTGATAACCGGCCCCTGATGGAGGACTGTAATGTGGCCCCTCACCCGATCTGATAACCGGCCCCTGATCGGAGAGATTGTAACGCTAGGCCGATGAGATTATGTGCCACTCTATCCGATTTACCCCTATGAGACTGAGGCCGTGATACCGGCTACTTAATCCTACATGATGACGGCGCGGAGGTCTCACGCGCCGGATGAAGATCCTTCTAAATCAGCTATTGAGTACGATAGTAAGATGATAAAGGGATTGTGCCACAATGTGCTCCTATAATCAGCGGAGAGGACCGCGGCGCCCACAGGGTTAATGATAGCATCTATCCAGAATGAAGCAGACGAGCCCGATACTACTGTGCGTCATCATCCCCGAGATACCCAGACATGAAGAGAGGGAAGGAAACACAGAGGACGGAGGGGAGGAAACACAGAGGACGGAGAGAAGGAAACACAGAGTACGGAGAGGAGGAAGAAGGAGGGGAAGAAGGAAGGGAGGAAGGAAGGAAGGACGGGAGCAAGGACAGGAGGAAGGAAGGAAGGAAGGAAGGAAGGAAGGAAAGAAGGGAGGAAGGAAGGAAGGACGGACGGGAGGAAGGAAGGAGGGAAGGGAGGAAGGGAAGACGGGAAGGAAGGAAGGAAGGAAGGAAGGAAGGGAGGGAAGATGGAAGGAAGGAAGGAAGGAAGGAAGGACGGGAGGAAGGAAGGAAGGGAAGACGGGAGGAAGGAAGGAAGGAAGGAAGGAAGGAAGGGAGGGAAGATGGAAGGAAGGAAGGACGGGAGGAAGGAAGGACGGGAGGAAGGAAGGAAGGGAAGACAGGAGGAAGGAAGGGAAGACAGGAGGAAGGAAGGGAGGGAAGATGGAAGGAAGGAAGGAAGGAAGGGAAGGGAAGAGAGAGAAGGAAACACAGAGGACGGAGAGGAGGAAGAAGGAGGGGAAGAAGGAAGGGAGGAAGGAAGGAAGGACGGAGGAAGGAAGGGAAGACGGGAAGGAAGGAAGGAAGGAAGGAAGGAAGGACGGACGGGAGGAAGGAAGGACAGGAGGAAGGAAGGAAGGGAAGACGGGAAGGAAGGAAGGAAGGACGGCAGTTAGGAAGGGAAGATGGAAGGAAGGAAGGGAGGGAAGATGGAAGGAAGGAAGGTAGGAAGGAAGGAAGGGAAGACGGGAAGGAAGGAAGGAAGGAAGGAAGGACGGGAGGAAGGAAGGGAAGATGGAAGGAAGGGAAGACGGGAGGAAGGAAGGAGGGAAGAGGGAAGGGAAGGAAGGAAGGACAGGAGGAAGGAAGGGAAGATGGAAGGAAGGGAAGACGGGAGGAAGGAAGGTAGGAAGGAAGGGAAAATGGAAGGAAGGGAAGACAGGAGGAAGGAAGGAAGGAAGGATGAAAGGTAGGAAGGAAGGAAGGATGGGAGGAAGGAAGGAAGGGAGAAAAGATGGAAGGAAGGAAGGGAAGACGGGAGGAAGGAAGAAAGAAAGGGAAGACGGGAAGAAGGAAGGGAAGATGGGAGAAAAGAAGGTAAGACGGGAGGAAGGTTGGAGAAGAAAGGGAGGAGAAACAGGGGAAGAGTAAAAGAAAGGCAGATGGAAGGGAGTAAAAAAGGAGGGAGCTAAGGAAAGAAGGAATGATGGAGAAAGAAGGAACAAAAAAGGAAGAGAACTGAGAGAACAAGGAAGGAAGAGAAGATTTAGAAAGGAGAAAGAAAGGGTAGAAGGAAAAAGGGAGAAAATGAGCAGAGAAAGGGAAGGGAAGAGAGGAAGGAAATAAAGAAGGTAGAAGAAATAATGGAAGACAGGAGGAAGGAAGGACAAGAAAGGGAGGAGAAATGGAGGGGAAGAGTAGAAGAAATGAAGATGGAGAAAGGAAGGCAAGAGAAAAAAAGAGAGGAGGGAAACAGTAAAAATGGAAGTAAGGAGAAAGGGTGGAAAAATGAATGGTAGAAGGAAGGAAAAAAGGAAAGAAGAGCGTGAATAGAGCGGTGACTGTGGTTCAGCAGAGGTCGCAGGTGAGCGATCGCAGGTTTACAGATCCTCCTGCTCAGCTGTAATGTGTGGAGGAATCTGGCAGCTTCTCTGCAGACAGCGCCCCCACAGGTCAGGTACAGCATTACATGGCTGCTCTGTGGGATCAGGAGATTAGGGAGAGATGATAATAGTCGCTGTTCCCCAATCATTGATTGTCCAGGCGCCGCCCTGTAATGAGCGGTGCGGGGGCAGCAGGTGACATTTCGGGGATATCATTTGTAGCTATTCATCGTGAGATTATTTTCTTTCTCTGCACTTTGGACCCAAGTCCCAACGTCCCCCGGGAGCAGCGGCGCCATCTGTGTCCACAGCCGAGCACTGACGAGCGGCCGACCCCCAGAGACAAGAATCACACACTGTACAGCAACACACAGCACAACAATAGCAAGCATCACAACGATAACAAACACAACGATAACAAGCAAGACAACAATAACGCACAATGTAACAATAACACACAACACAACGATAACACAACACAATGATAACACACAGCACAACAATAACACACAACACACTGATAACACACAATGCAATAATAACACACAGCACAACGATAACAAGCAACACAATGATAACACACAACACAATGATAACACAATGCAATAATAACACACAGCACAATAACACACAATGCAACAATAACACACAGCACAACGATAACAAGCAGCACAATAACACGCAACACAATAATAACACACAGCACAATGATAACACACAATGCAATGATAACACACAACGCAACGATAACACAACGCAACAATAACAAACAATACAAAGATAACACACAACAATAATGCACAACACAATACTGACATAACAAATCACAATAGCTGTGGCCGCAGTTGATTGACCCCTGGGGCCCCTTAGTCTGGAGCCGGGCAGCGGAGGTCTGTATTTGTGTCCTCTGTGGCATTTCTGCCCTTTCTGTTACTTCCAATTATGTAAACAGAATGTAATGTAATTTCACCCTTGGGCAGCGCTGAACAGATGCCGCACAATCAGGACCGCAGCGGCAAACATGTCAGGAACATACACCGAGGAAAGAAACATTTCACAGCTGAGGGGCCACGAGGAGCCGCGATAAAGGGGCCATGAGGAGCCGCGATAAAGGGGCCACAAGGAGCCGCGATAAAGGGGCCACGAGGACCCGCGATAAGGGGGCCACGAGGACCCACGATAAAGGGGCCACAAGGAGCCGCGATAAAGGGGCCACGAGGACCCGCGATAAAGGGCCATGAGGAGCCGAGATAAAGGGGCCACAAGGAGCCGCGATAAAGGGGCCACGAGGAGCCGCAATAAAGGGGCCACGAGGAGCCGCAATAAAGGGGCCATGAGGAGCCGAGATAAAGGGGCCACAAGGAGCCGCGATAAAGAGCCACGAGGAGCCGCGATAAAGGGGCCACGAGGAGCCGCAATAAAGGGGCCACGAGGAGCCGAGATAAAGGGGCCACGAGGAGCCGAGATAAAGGGGCCACGAGGAGCCGACATAAAGGGGCCACAAGGAGCCGCGATAAAGAGCCACGAGGAGCCGCGATAAAGGGGCCACGAGGAGCCGCAATAAAGGGGCCACGAGGAGCCGAGATAAAGGGGCTACGAGGAGCCGAGATAAAGGGGCCACGAGGAGACGCGATAAAGGGGCCACGAGGAGCTGCGAGGTCACCGTCACACATAGCGAGGTCGCCGTCACACACAGCGAAGTCGCAGTCACACATAGCGAGGTCACCGTCCCACATAGTGAGGTCACCATCACACATAGCGAGGTCACCGTCCCACATACAGTTGTGGCCAAAAGTATTGACCCCCCTGCAATTCTGTCAGATAATCCTCAGTTTCTTCCTGTAATGATTGCAATCACAAATTCTTTGGTTTTATTATCTTCATTTAATTTGTCTTCAATGAAAAAACACAAAAAGAGAATTGTCCTAAAGCCAAATTGTATCTAATTCCACCAAACATAAAAAGGGGGTGGACATAAGTATTGACACTGTTAGAAAAATCATGTGATGCTTCTGTAATTAGTGTAATTAACAGCACCTGTAACTTACCTGTGGCACCTAACAGGTGTTGGCAATAACTAAATCACACTTGCAGCCAGTTGACATGAATTAAAGTTGACTCCACCTCTGTCCTGTGTCCTTGTGTGTACCACATTGAGCATGGAGAAAAGAAAGAAGACCAAAGAACTGTCTGAGGACTTGAGAAACCAAATTGTGAGGAAGCATGAGCAATCTCAAGGCTACAAGTCCATCTCCAAAGACCTGAATGTTCCTGTGTCTACCGTGTGCAGTGTCATCAAGAAGTGTAAAGCCCATGGCACTGCGGCTAACCTCCCTAGATGTGGACGGAAAAGAAACATTGACGAGAGATTTCAACACAAGATTGTGCGGATGGTGGATAAAGAACCTCGACTAACATCCAAACAAGTTCAAGCTGCCCTGCAGTCCGAGGATACAACAGTGTCACCCCGTACTATCCGTCAGCATCTGAATGAAAAGGGACTGTATGGTAGGAGACCCAGGAAGACCCCACTTCTTACCCCGAGACATAAAAAAGCCAGACTGGAGTTTGCCAAAACTTACCTGAGAAAGCCTACAACGTTCTGGAAGAATGTTCTCTGGTCAGAAGAGACAGAAGTAGAGATTTATGGGCAAAGGCATCAACATAGAGTTTACAGGAGAAAAAAAGAGGCATTCAAAGAAAAGAACACGCTCCCTACAGTCAGACATGGTGGAGGCTCCCTGATGGTTTGGGGTTGCTTTGCTGCCTCTGGCTCTGGACTGCTTGACCGTGTGCATGGCATTATGGAGTCTGAAGACTACCAACACATTGTGCAGCATAATGTAGGGCCCAGTGTGAGAAAGCTGGGTCTCCCTCAGAGGTCATGGGTCTTCCAGCAGGACAATGACCCAAAACACACTTCAAAAAGCTCTAGATAATGGTGTGAGAGAAAGCACGGAGACTTCTAAGGTGGCAGCAATGAGTCCAGACCTGAATCCCATAGACACCTGTGGAGAGATGCTAACAATGGCAGTTTGGAGAAGGCGCCTTCACATATCAGGGACCTGGAGCAGTTTGCCAAAGAAGAATGGTGTAAAATTCCAGCAGAGCATTGTAAGAAACTCATTGATGGTTACCAGAAGTGGCTGATCGCAGTTATTTTGTCTAAAGGTTGTGCAACCAAGTATTAGGCTGAGGGTGCCAATACTTTTGTCCGGCCCATTTTTGGAGTTTTGTGTGAAATGATCAATGTTTTGCTTTTTGCTTCATTCTCTTTTGTGTTTTTTTCATTGAAGACAAATTAAATGAAGATAATAATAGCAAAGAATTTGTGATTGCAATCATTACAGGAAGAAACTGAGGATTATCTGACAGAATTGCAGGGGTGTCAATACTTTTGGCGACAACTGTAGCGAGGTCGCCGTCACACATAGCGAGGTCGCCGTCACACATAGCGAGGTCGCCGTCACACATAGCGAGGTAAGTCCAATGCTGGGCCTCTACCTCCTGAGCCAGTACCTATGTCAGCATCAGGGGGGAGTTATATTAGCTTGATCATCTACTGTGCTGATCCCCCACTCCCTCTCTCTCCATCATTCTGACCCAGGCAAAGAAGAAATTAGAGAAACAAAAAAATCGGCAGCATGCTTTATGTCCAGCCTCTGCCAGATGATTATGCCTCTCCTGTATAGCCCTGACTCTTGATGAAGACGCTCCGGTACATACGGCTGACCTGAAGACCTTTATACGGGAGGAGATCAGGAGTTCCCTGTCCCAGATCCCACAGCCCGGTCTGCCTACACCTCCATTCTCCGTGTGTCCCAGACAATGATTCCCCGGAGGAGGCCTACATCATTCATCCCATTCGGGCTCCTCTTCGGAGGATGAGGGCGGCTCTTGTTTTTCCAACCAAGAAATTGATGCCCTGGTGAAATCAGTCCGTACCACTATGGGGATTGTAGACAGAATCCACGATGGCCCAGAAGGTCGTGTTTGCTGGGTTGTCTCTCAAGAAGATTTGTGCTTTCCCCGTTATTGATGCCATTAAGACCTTGGTCAAGTCTGAATGGGAAAAACAGGAATCCAGGGGGGTTTTGCCCTCTTCTTCACCACGGAGGTATCACTTGAGGATTCCCAGTTGTTGGACTGGTCCAAAATCTCTAAAGTTGATGCGTTGGTGGCTACCTCGTCCAGAAGGAATGTTTTGCCTTTGGGTCTGTTGAAAGATCCCTATGATCGGAAAGCTGATACTCTGCTGGAAAAGTCATGGGAATCCGCTATAGGAGCACTTAAACCTGCCATTGCTTCTACGTGTGTAGCCCGTTCCCAGTTGGTGTGGCTGGACCAATTGGAAGAATAGATTTGGTCCGGGGTACCGAGAGACCGGTTATTGACTGCTATTCCTCAAATTCAGAGTGGATCGGTATATGTGGCAGATGCATCGGCTGATTCACTCCGCTTAGCGGCTACATCTGCAGGACTCTCTAATACGGCCAGTAGATCGCTGTGGTTGAAGGAGTGGAAAGGGGACGCACATGCCAAGAGCAAATTATTCACTATTCCGTGCCGGGTGAGCACCTCTTTAGCCCTGTGCTCGAAGAAATCTAAGACAGGAGAAGTAAAAAAGGGGTTCCCTAACCCTTCTGTCCCCAACTATAGGAGAACATTCCAGAAGTGACAGTTTGCAAGACAGAAGTCGCACGCCAAGTGGGAGCCGACCGAGAAAAAACCGAGACGTGCTTATTACAGTGGCTCCTCAACCTCCAAGAACAAGCCTAAATACCGATACATTTTCTGACCCACGTCTAGATGGTAGATTGCCTCATGTTTTCCATCAGTGGTCCCAAATTTCAAATAGCCAATGGATCCTCAGTCTCATTTCATCTGGGCTAATATTAGATGTTGAGAGGGTCCCACGGGACTCCTTTCTTCAGACTATATTGTCCAGTCATGTCCAACAGCAGGGGCTGGATCTAGAGGCTGGAGATTTGTTGTGTAAGCATGTCCTGGTACCGGGCAACCAGGAGGGAAAAGGCTTTTATTCCCCTTTGATGGCTCTTTTCGTACTATGATTATCATTAATCTTCAAAACTTGAACTCCTTCCTCTGATTTCAGTCCTTTAAAATGGGTCAATCCAGTCTACAGTTCGCCCTTTGTTTTCTAGGTGTTTCATGGCAGTGTTAGACCTAAAAGACGCATCTCCCTGTTCATCCGGATCACCAAACGTTCCTCAGGGTGGCAGCATCTATAGAAGGTTGAGTTGGGCATCTGCAGTTTTCCGCTCATGGCGTTCGGTCTTTCTATGGCTCCTCCCATCTTTATGAAGGAATTATGGTGGATAATCAATGTCGAGAAGTCTTGACTCCGTCACTTCAAGTCCAAAACTTTCTGGTCTCCTCTTGGACTCCGAGGTCCAAAAATGTTTTTTGCTGGACGACAAGGTGCCTTCAGTGATGGCCAAAGTAGGCAGAGATATGGACAACCCACCCCGTCCCTGCGGCAGGCGATGACCCTGATGGGGACCTTGTCTTCCTGTATCCCGGCAAACATGGGCACAGGGCACTCCCGCGTCAGAATTCATACACCACGGACGTAGCATACATAAATCACCCGGGAGGGACCTGATCACACGCTCTACTGTCCACCACCGATATCTGTCACCTAGTGGAGTCGCATTCTCTCCCTGACAGCCCTGAATGTCAGAGGTGTAGAGAACGTCAGAGCCGACACTCAGCCGTCACTCAGACAGCGGGTTATGACCAGGGAGGTGTTCAGCCAGATAGTGCACCTATGGGGGGTACCGGAGATAGGAACAGGCAGGTTCAGCGCTCTGCTTCCCTGCACCCCTCAGACCTTCTGGAGGTGGTGGATGCTCTACAGGTGCCATGGGGTTATCACCTGGTTTATGCGTTTCCTCCCTCTGGTTCTTCACAAAATCAGGGAGGAGGAGGCGAGAGTCCTCCTGATTGCCCCGTCTGGCCCTGGTGTTCCTGGCTGAGAGCCATGTCAGTATCTCGGATCGGAGGCTGCTCTCTCATGATCCGCTTTATCACCCCCAGGCGGATGGCCTGCATTTACTGGCCTGGAATTTGAGGGGCATCTTCTGAATGGGCGGGGGGTGCTCAGACTCAGTAGTTTCTACCCTCCTCTAGGAGGTGACCACGGACCTTTATGGCAAGATTTGGCATACATTGTTCACAATGTTATGGACTATTAACTGGGCCCTGATTCCAGTCAGTCTGGAATCTTACAGAAGGGTCGTGAGTTGGGTCTGGCTGTCAGTACCCTGAGGGTCCACGTCTCAGCGCTGGGGGCCCTGTTTAATTGTAATTTGTCAGATGACTGATGGATCCCCTGCTTGTTTCCAGGCATGTGAGCGCAGTGATCCGGTGCACATCTCTACACCTGCGCCCTGGGACATGAACTTAGTTTTGGACGCTTTGACTGTTCCTCCGTTTGAACCCTTGACTACGGCTTCAATTAAGCAGTTGACCTTAAAGACGGCCTCATTGGTAGCTTTGACGTCTTCTAGGCGGGTGGGCGGCCTTCAAGCTCTATCGGTAGTGTCCCCCTTCCTTCTGGTGTTCCCAGATAGGTTAGTGCCCAAGTGGGACCCTTCTTATCTCCCTAAAGTCTCCTCTAGGTTTCATAGAAGCCAAGTAATAACCTTCCTTCTATGATAATCCATCAAAGTTGCAGACATTAGATGTGAGGAGGACGGTTCTGGAGTACATTGCTAGGACTCGGGCTTGGAGGAAGAGTAGGGCCTTGTTTGTCACATAGGAAGGGATCTGGCACCACAAAAAGCCCCAGAATGGATTCATGAGGCTCAGCCTATTCCACACAAGGTGAGCCGCCTCCTGATGGCATTAAAACCTATTCATCACAGGCCATGTCTGCCTCCCGGGCAGAATGGGCTAATATTGAGTTCATCAGTAAGGCGCTACCTGGGCTTCACCCGCTACCTTATTTCGGCACTCCCGCCTTGACTTGTCCTCTTCGTCTGACCGGTGAATAATCTCAGATATTTTAGGCTGAACTCTAAATCCCCGGATGTCAGACCGGGCGGTCGCTGAGATTCAACTAGTGATGAGCGAGGACTACAATGAATGAGCAGTCAGACACTCGGGCGAGCGCGACTCCCGTACAGTAAATATAATGGGAACTTGAGCATCCTTTTGCATACTCGAAATGAGCAGGGAGGACAGTGGATGGACGCGATTCGAGTGCGAAGTACAATGGAAGTCAATGAAGTCACAAAACTCAAGCAGTTCTGGAAAAACTATTGAGTTTCCCATTGGCTTCCATTATACTCCGTACTTGAATCGCGCCCATCCACTGTCCGCCTTGCTCATTCCGAGACCTCTAAACAATGAGTGTATGGACAGGGACTCGTAAGCGTGAGGATCCGTGACCTGGATTGCGAGCTTAACATCTACCAATACCTCACAAAACCTTATTTTGTATCATAAATAGTTTTTTGCACTGTTTTATCATTTTTGCGGGGTGCAGCTGGGCCCCATGGGGCGTCATTCATCTGGTGGTGCAGAGGCATCGTACTGGGCTGGGACTGGATCAGTGGGTACCATACAGACACTCTACATCATATGTATCAGTGTGAATGGCGCCCTATTATTATTATTATTATAAGGCTGCTTTCACACTGGCGTTTTCGACAAAATGCGGCAGATGCGGCAGATTTACCACATCAGCCGCCTAACAGCCA
This sequence comes from Allobates femoralis, assembly GCA_033576535.1. Lineage (NCBI taxonomy): Eukaryota > Metazoa > Chordata > Amphibia > Anura > Aromobatidae > Allobates > Allobates femoralis. Next base: position 42,995,224 of record JARQOC010000009.1, on the reverse strand, counting down.
CACTTGCGGTAGGCCCTAAGCTCAGAATTTGGGGTCACCCCGCCCCATGCCGAGACAAACCTGAACTGGACCCCAAAGACGGGACTTCATCTGGAAGGACGTGACGCCGCTCTTCGCCTTTGGTCTCGGGGTAACGGGAGCTCTAGACCACTGATCAGCCTGACATAACTAAGGATCCCCCAGTCTGGAGGGTAATGGTCGTACTGGACACAATGTGGAGGAACATGATAGAGATAAGACGCCGACACGACCCATCTACAGTGACGGCCATTTAGGGTTTCTTCGCCGCTCGTCCAGGTGAAGCGTTGGATAAATAGGAAACATTTATAAGCACTTTCTGAGCCCGCGACATCGTCGGGGGGTGAAGACGTGACCCCATTATTTTATTACATAAATCTTCATTTTTTGTTATGGAACTTAACAGCCGAGTTACAATCCTTTCTGTCCCGTGAATAATTCAGCTGTTATGAAGGCAGCGCGTGCGGGCGTTCAGATCAAGGGCACCGTGTGCGGGCGTTCAGATCAAGGGCACCGTGTGCGGGCGTTCAGATCAAGGGCACCGTGTGCGGGCGTTCAGATCAAGGGCAGCGTGTGCGGGCGTTCAGATCAAGGGCACCGCGTGCGGGCGTTCAGATCAAGGGCACCGCGTGCGGGCGTTCAGATCAAGGGCACCGCGTGCGGGCGTTCAGATCAAGGGCACCGCGTGCGGGCGTTCAGATCAAGGGCACCGCGTGTGGGCGTTCAGATCAAGTGCACCGTGTGCGGGCGTTCAGATCAAGGGTACCGCGTGCGGGCATTCAGGTCAAGGGCACCGCATGCGGGCGTTCAGATCAAGGGCACCGTGTGCGGGCGTTCAGATCAAGGGCACCGCGTGCGGGCGTTCAGATCAAGGGCACCGCGTGCGGGCGTTCAGATCAAGTGCACCGTGTGCGGGCGTTCAGATCAAGGGTACCGCGTGCGGGTGTTCAGATCAAGGGTACCGCGTGCGGGCATTCAGGTCAAGGGCACCGCATGCGGGCGTTCAGATCAAGGGCACCGTGTGCGAGAGTTCAGATCAAGGGCACCGCGTGCGGGCGTTCAGATCAAGGGTACCGCGTGCGGGCGTTCAGATCAAGGGTACCGCGTGCGGGCATTCAGGTCAAGGGCACCGCATGCGGGCGTTCAGATCAAGGGCACCGTGTGCGGGCGTTCAGATCAAGGGCACCGCGTGCGGGCGTTCAGATCAAGGGCACCGCGTGCGGGCGTTCAGATCAAGTGCACCGTGTGCGGGCGTTCAGATCAAGGGTACCGCGTGCGGGCGTTCAGGTCAAGGGCACCGTGTGCGGGCGTTCAGATCAAGGGCACCGTGTGCGGGCGTTCAGATCAAGGGCACCGTGTGCGGGCGTTCAGATCAAGGGCACCGTGTGCGGGCACCGTGTGCGGGCGTTCAGATCAAGGGCACCGCATGCGGGCGTTCAGATCAAGGGCACCGTGTGCGGGTGTTCAGATCAAGGGCACCGCGTGTGGGCGTTCAGATCAAGGGCACCGTGTGCGGGCGTTCAGATCAAGGGCACCGTGTGCGGGCGTTCAGATCAAGGGCACCGTGTGCGGGCGTTCAGATCAAGGGCACCGTGTGCGGGCGTTCAGATCAAGGGCACCGCGTGCAGGTGTACAGGTCAAGGGCACCGTGTGCGGGCGTTCAGATCAAGGGCACCGTGTGTGGGTGTTCAGATCAAGGGCACCGCGTGCGGGCATTCAGATCAAGGGCACCGCGTGCGGGTGTTCAGGTCAAGGGCACCGTGTGCGGGCGTTCAGATCAAGGGCACCGCGTGCGGGCGTTCAGATCAAGGGTACCGCGTGCGGGCGTTCAGGTCAAGGGCACCGCATGCGGGCGTTCAGATCAAGGGCACCGTGTGCGAGAGTTCAGATCAAGGGCACCGTGTGCGGGCGTTCAGGTCAAGGGCACCGCGTGTGGGCGTTCAGATCAAGGGCACCGTGTGCGGGCGTTCAGGTCAAGGGCACCGTGTGCGGGCGTTCAGATCAAGGGCACTGCGTGCGGGCGTTCAGATCAAGGGCACCGCGTGCGAGAGTTCAGATCAAGGGCACTGCGTGCAGGCGTTCAGGTCAAGGGCACCGCGTGCGGGCGTTCAGATCAAGGGCACCGTGTGCGGGCGTTCAGATCAAGGGCACCGCGTGCGGGCGTTCAGATCAAGGGCACCGCGTGCGGGCGTTCAGATCAAGGGCACCGCGTGCGGGCGTTCAGATCAAGGGCACCGCGTGCGGGCGTTCAGATCAAGGGCACCGTGTGCGGGTGTTCAGGTCAAGGGCACCGTGTGCGGGTGTTCAGGTCAAGGGCACCGCGGGCACCGGCACCAACAACAAAGGACCAAGACCGCCACGTTGACATTTGTGGCTTTTCCCGGTTCGGGAGGGTTAAAGCGCGGCTCGCTGGGGGATCGTCAGGTCGAGATGAAGGGGAGCAGGAGAATCATGATGAAGTCTCCTAACGAAGCCCAATTAGTAAGATGCACCGCTCATCACCTGCACTCACTAATGGGCCATTATCTCCAGCTTAGGAATCCCCTTGTATAAGGACATTGCAAGGTCTAGAATAAGGAGCTGCTCCCTGGAGGGGGGATGACCCGAAAACTGAATATACAGCCTGCAATAAGTGAAATAATGGAGTCCTGTCCTCACTAGGCGCCAGGACTAAAGCAATGGGGACTATACTGCACCCATGGGTTTGACATTAGCTGAAAGGGGTCTCCATCTTCAGACGGGCACCGCTGTGCTACCTCCCGATTCTCAGCTCGCCTAATGATTGACAGTTAGGACCACAGCATGGCTCAAATTGCTGTCACTCTTGGACGGTGGACATCTCCTTGCTCTATAGATGGTGGATGTCTCCTCGCTCTATAACCTTCTCTCTATATGGTGGACATCTCCTCGCTCTATAGACAGTGGACGTCTCCTCGCTCTATAACCTTCTCTCTATACGGTGGATGTCTCCTCACTCTATAGATGGTGGACGTCTCCTCGCTCTATAACCTTCTCTCTATATGGTGGACGTCTCCTCGCTCTATAAACGTCTCTCTATACGGTGGACGTCTCCTCACTGTATAGATGGGGGATGTCTCTGTGGCACCCCCAGGGTCGATGTGCCACAGTGTCATCACTGCCCCCGGGTAATGGTGTCACCAGAGAGCAACAAAGGGTATTCTCATCAAGCAACACACACACTACACCAACACCTCCAGGCCAGAAGGGGGAAACCAAACCCGGGTTCAGGGTGAGCTCCCCTATATATTCTGGTCTGGGAAGGAGGAAGTGAGTTCAGTTCCTAGGAGGAATGAGAACAGTGTAGTGCGGGGCAGCGCTGTGAAGACATCCTGGTGGACTGGAAGCTACTTAGCTCGTCCCAGGATCGCTCACTTGTTCCAGGCCTAAGGCTGGGGTCTAAGGAAAGGAGAGGAAGAAACCGGGAGGCTGAGCAGCATCGTGCCTTCCCCAGAGAACAAGCACATAGAACGGACAACCGGAGTCCGAGACTGTGCAGGGTCACACATCCCAGCAGTCAACACCGGAAAGTGGTGGACTCCAGATTCTCCAGCTACACTGTACCCGAAACACAGCAATGCATGGACTCCAAAAACATTGACACCCAGCTGCAGGGTAGAGAGTGAAGGACTCGAGTTGCCTGTTATACCGGTACCCCGCAGGAAGAGACAGGGCCGGCTGCCTAGCATAAGAAACTGCAGGAGCCAAATTACAAGTGCAGCAAGGGAGTCAAAAGACCAGGTGAGAATAACCCCAAGATACTCTCCAGACTCCGCGGACAGCATTTACCATCTGCTCCAGTAAAGGACTGAGAAAACTACAAAACCGAGAGTCTGCCTGTTACTTGTGCCGTTACCCAGCATCCAGTACATAGACTATTTACACCTGCCCTGGGGACCCTCAGCCCTACCCAAGGAGGGCTTACCATCCACGCTGCCCCAAGTCACCGTCCCCAGCAGGAATACGGCAGCAGTGGTTTTACTAACCACATACCCCGGGTGGCGTCACGACAAATCCCCTGTAAATACCCCTATTTGGGCTGATCCCATGCCACGGGACCGGGTCACGTCTACCGTGATACCCCAGAGAGCCAGCACCGGCCCGGTACCCCATATCCTGGGGTGCATCATCTCCATCCTCTGGGCTTCGGCCGGTGACCTTGTGTCGAGGTTCTGGTTGGGGATCACAGTCTATTGATGGCGTCTCATCATTAGGATTCACGGCGTCGATTTCAGCAGTTTCTGTTCTCTCGTCCTCGTTCCTAAATGATCAAATCTGATGAGAATTAATTTCAATTTTTAATTCTACAAATATTTCTACATAAAACACTAAACCTGTGGAGGGAAGAGAATTCAGGACTAATGACATGTATATGTATTCCACATTAATTGGTGTGTGAGGAGGAGGAGCGCCACCCGAAGGCCAAACCTCAGCGCTAATTATTCTACACAATTCATTACATGGATTCCATTCATTACACATCGCAGTGAACAATCCATGATCCCGGGACACGAGAGAGCAAACAGATCATCACCGGCAGCATCATCTGTAGGGACCGCGAGAGAGAGAACGAGAGAGAGAACGAGAGAACAAGAGAGGAGATGAGAGAGAGAGAACGAGAGAGGAGAAGAGATAGATGGGGGAGTGAGGGACCGCGAGAGAAAGAACGAGAGAGAGAACGAGAGAACAAGAGAGGAGAAGAGAGAGAACAAGAGAGGAGAAGAGAGAGAACGAGAGAACGAGAGAGGAGAAGAGAGAGAACGAGAGAGAACGAGAGAGGAGAAGAGAGAGAACGAGAGAGGAGAAGAGATAGATGAGGGAGCGAGGGACCGCGAGAGAAAGAATGAGAGAGGAGAAGAGACAGATGGGGGGCGTGAGAGACCGCGAGAGAAAGAATGAGAGAGAGAGAACGAGAGAGGAGAAAAGACAGATGAGAGAGTGAGGGACCACGAGAGAGAGAACGAGAGAGGAGATGAGAGAGAACAAGACTGGAGATGAGAGAGAGAGAACAAGAGAGGAGAAGAGAGGAGATGAGGGAGTGAGGGACCGCGAGAGAGAGAACGAGAGAGAGAGAACAAAAGAGGAGAAGAGATAGATGGGGGAGTGAGGGACCGCGAGAGAAAGAACCAGAGAGAGAACGAGAGAGGAGAACGAGAGAGGAGAAGAGATAGATGAGGGAGTGAGGGACCGCGAGAGAAAGAACCAGAGAGAGAGAACGAGAGAGAGAACGAGAGAGAGAGAGAGGAGAAGAGAGAGAGAGAACAAAAGAGGAGAAGAGAGAGAGAGAACAAAAGAGGAGAAGAGATAGATGGGGGAGTGAGGGACCGCGAGAGAGAGAATGAGAGAGAGAACGAGAGAACAAGAGAGGACAAGAGAGAGAACAAGAGAGGAGAAGAGAGAGAACGAGAGAACGAGAGAGGAGAAGAGAGAGAACGAGAGAGAACGAGAGAGAACGAGAGAGGAGAAGAGATAGATGGGGGAGTGAGGGACCGCGAGAGAGAGAACGAGAGAGAGAACGAGAGAGGAGAACGAGAGAGGAGAAGAGATAGATGAGGGAGTGAGGGACCGCGAGAGAAAGAACCAGAGAGAGAGAACGAGAGAGAGAACGAGAGAGAGAGAGAGGAGAAGAGAGAGAGAGAACAAAAGAGGAGAAGAGATAGATGGGGGAGTGAGGGACCGCGAGAGAAAGAACCAGAGAGAGAGAACGAGAGAGAGATCGAGAGAGAGAGAGAGGAGAAGAGAGAGAGAGAACGAGAGAGGAGAAGAGACAGATGAGGGAGTGAGGGACCGCGAGAGAAAGAATGAGAGAGGAGAAGAGACAGATGGGGGGCGTGAGAGACCGCGAGAGAAAGAATGAGAGAGGAGAAGAGACAGATGGGGGGCGTGAGAGACCGCGAGAGAAAGAATGAGAGAGGAGAAGAGACAGATGGGGGGCGTGAGAGACAGCGAGAGAAAGAATGAGAGAGGAGAAGAGACAGATGGGGGGCGTGAGAGACCGCGAGAGAAAGAATGAGAGAGAGAGAACGAGAGAGGAGAAAAGACAGATGAGAGAGTGAGGGACCACGAGAGAGAGAACGAGAGAGGAGATGAGAGAGAACAAGACTGGAGATGAGAGAGAGAGAACAAGAGAGAGAGAACAAAAGAGGAGAAGAGATAGATGGGGGAGTGAGGGACCGCGAGAGAGAGAATGAGAGAGAGAACGAGAGAACAAGAGAGGAGAGAGAGGAGAGAGAGAAAGAGAGAGAAGAGAAGAGAGGAGAGAAGAGAGAGAGAACGAGAGAACGAGAGAGGAGGGAGGGAAGAGAAGGAGGAGGGACGGAGAGAGAGAACGAGAGAGAAACGAGAGAGGAGAAGAGATAGATGGGGGAGTGAGGGACCGCGAGAGAGAAGAGAACGAGAGAGAGAGAACGAGAGAGGAGAAGAGATAGATGGGGGAGTGAGGGACCGCGAGAGAAAGAACCAGAGAGAGAGAACGAGAGAGAGAGGAGAAGAGAGAGAGAGAACAAAAGAGGAGAAGAGATAGATGGGGGAGTGAGGGACCGCGAGAGAGAGAATGAGAGAGAGAACGAGAGAGAGAACGAGAGAGGAGAAGAGAGAGAACGAAGAGAACGAGAGAGGAGAAGAGAGAGAACGAGAGAGAACGAGAGAGAGAGAGAGGAGAAGAGAGAGAGAGAACAAAAGAGGAGAAGAGATAGATGGGGGAGTGAGGGACCGCGAGAGAGAGAATGAGAGAGAGAACGAGAGAGAGAACGAGAGAACGAGAGAGGAGAAGAGAGAGAACGAGAGAGAACAAGAGAGAACGAGAGAGGAGAAGAGATAGATCGGGGGAGTGAGGGACCGCGAGAGAAAGAACCAGAGAGAGAACGAGAGAGGAGAACGAGAGAGAGAGAGAACGAGAGAGGAGAAGAGATAGATGGGGGAGTGAGGGACCGCGAGAGAAAGAATGAGAGAGAGAACGAGAGAGGAGAAGAGACAGATGAGGGAGCCTACTCATCGAATCCGGGCGGCACCGACAGAGCTACAAGCCCCGAGAGATCAGACTGTGCCAGCAGTGCCCCCAGGAGGTCGTGGAGGATGAGGCCCACTTCTTACTGAGGTGCCCTAAGTACTCCGCAGTGAGGGACACTCACTTCAAGAGACTGTCTGATCTCCTCCCAGACTTCACCTCCATGGAGGAGGAAGAGAAACTGCCGATACTACTGGGGGAAGAGGAAAGTGCAGCGGCCATAGCAGCGCAATATGTCAGTGCCTGCCACAGACTAAGAGGAGACTGATATGTCATGGACTTCTGTACCCCAACCCCGAACACTTCCCTATCCCCCAACTAAGAGCCTGATATGCCATGGACTTATATACCCCACCTGGACATGTCCCCACCCCCTAAAAGGATCCCGATATATCATGGACTTCAATATGCCTACCCACTCCCCACTCCCGTCCCACTATTTTTACTATTTGCTTTGGCAATGCTGATATTTACTTAGTCCTGCCAATAAAGATCATTTGAATTGAATTGAATTGAATTGAATTGAATTGAATTGAGTGAGAGACCGCGAGAGAAAGAATGAGAGAGAGAGAACGAGAGAGGAGAAAAGACAGATGAGGGAGTGAGGGACCACGAGAGAGAGAACGAGAGAGGAGAAGAGAGAGAACGAGAGAGGAGAAGAGAGAGAACAAGACTGGAGATGAAAGAGAGAGCCTGATATGCCATGGACTTATATACCCCACCCTGGACATGTCCCCACCCTCTAAAAGGATCCCGATATATCATGGACTTCAATATGCCTACCCACTCCCCACTCCCGTCCCCCTATTTTTACTATTTGCTTTGGCAATGCTGATATTTACTTAGTCCTGCCAATAAAGATCATTTGATTTGAATTGAATTGAATTGAGAGAGAGGAGAAGAGAGAGAGAGAACGAGGGAGGAGAAGAGACAGATGGGGAGTGAGGGACCACGAGAGAGAGAACGAGAGAACGAGAGAGAGAACGAGAGAGGAGAAGAGACAGATGGGGTAGTGGGGGACCGCAAGAGAAAGAGGGAGGAGAGGAGACAGAGAGAGCGAGAGAATGAAAGAGGAGAAGAGACAGATCAGGGAGTGGGGGACAGAGAGAGAAAGAGGAATAGAGACAGACGGGGGAATGAGGGACCGCCAGAGATGTACATTGTGATCACACGCTCGGGGATCACCTTTGCTGGGATATAAGTGCACATAGTTTCTGCATTCCCCTCAGGCGGACAGCAGAGATCCGGGTGCACCTGACACTGGGTCACATTTATTCAGGTGAAAGCAAAATAACAGCAACAAATAAAATCCTTGTCTGTCCGGAGCTAAGTATACAGGATGATATCCTGACTGCAGACTGGAGGGCTTCTCCCTTCCAGCCAAACCACATAACACTGAGCAATGCCTCCACTCACATGTGTCTCACACACAGACATGCTGAGACACCCAACCTCCCGGCCTCCTCTGACCTCTGCCCACCTCCTCCCATTAATTCATTAGTATCCAGGTGATAGTGACCAGGCCAGGTCACATAGGACCGATACCTGGGCGAGATATACCTGCCCTCATCCACTAACCCCACATGATTCTCACAACATATATATCTAATATATAAAGCTGAATGTATGTATGCACGTATGTATGTATATATATCCGGGATTGGCATCTACACCGTTGCAACTTCAGCCACAAAATTTTGCACAGTCACACGTCTGGACCCCGTTCCAATTCACCAAACAATTTTGGCCCTATCTACATAATGAGGAAGAAGTGAAAGGAAAAGTGTAGGATGAAAATCGACAGCTGCCAGCTACAGCCACAAAATTTTGCACAGTCACATGTCTGGACCCCGGGAGCGTCATAGGCTATGTTGTTGTGAGGCGAAATTTTAACCCTGCACGTTCCAATTCACCAAACAATTTTGCCCCTATCTACATAATGGGGAAAAAGTGCCAGTTACCAGTTGACAGTTGTGAATGAGAGGTACTTAATGATAGCGCCAAAGACTAACAGCATATACCAGCATATAGTCACTAAGGTGGGGCCCCAACATGAGATATTCACCTCACACAGGGACATGTATATACACCACACGCCCACAAAGAGTAACAGCTAAGGTGGAGTCCCAACATTGGATACTTACCACGCACCCAAACACAAACACACACACCACAAAGAGACACACACACCCTATAGCGACACATGCACTCACCCCACAGGGACACACACACACACACACACCACAAAGGGACACACACCCCCCACAGACCCCCCCACAGGGACACACACACACCCCAGGGACACACACACCACACAGACAGACACAGATGTGCACAAATCGCCTCACACAACTCGCCTCATACGTCTGGTATCTTTAATTTCCAAACATAAACATCTGATTAAAAACAGCCAATGTGCAACACATGTGTCATATAGGGAATTAAGGCAGATGTCAGTCACATGAGCTGTCTATTATGTGTATGTGTGAGGTAACATATACTGCCCGGCCAGGGGGAGGGTTTACTGTTGGCTGGAGATTTATCAGGCTGCCTATAGCAACCAATCACAGCTCAGCTTCTATTTTCCTACAGGTCATTAATATGACATATTCAAATTCTATTTTGTTATAGCCAACAGCAGTTATTTATTAACCCGGGCGTAGCCGGGTACTACAGCTAGTATACATACTGTTTATACAATGTTGGCAAAAAGAATTGACACCCCTGCAATTCTGTCAGATAATCCTCAGTTTCTTCCTGAAAATGATTGCAATCACAAATTCTTTGCTATTATTATCTTCATTTAATTTGTCTTCAATGAAAAAACACAAAAAGAGAATTGTCCTAAAGCCAAATTGGATCTAATTCCACCAAACATAAAAAAGGGGGTGGACAAAAGTATTGTCACTGTTAGAAAAATCATGTGATGCTTCTGTAATTAGTGTAATTAACAGCACCTGTAACTTACCTGTGGCACCTAACAGGTGTTGGCAATAACTAAATCACACTTGCAGCCAGTTGACATGGATTAAAGTTGACTCAACCTCTGTCCTGTGTCCTTGTGTGTACCACATTGAGCATGGAGAAAAGAAAGAAGACCAAAGAACTGTCTGAGGACTTGAGACACCAAATAGTGAGGAAGCATGAGCAATCTCAAGGCTACAAGTCCATCTCCAAAGACCTGAATGTTCCTGTGTCTACCGTGCGCAGTGTCATCAAGAAGTGTAAAGCCCATGGCACTGCGGCTAACCTCCCTAGATGTGGACGGAAAAGAAAAATTGACGAGAGATTTCAACACAAGATTGTGCGGATGGTGGATAAAGAGCCTCGACTAACATCCAAACAAGTTCAAGCTGCCCTGCAGTCCGAGGGTGCAACAGTGTCACCCCGTACTATCCGTCAGCGTCTGAATGAAAAGGGACTGTATGGTAGGAGACCCAGGAAGACCCCACTTCTTACCCCGAGACATAAAAAAGCCAGGCTGGAGTTTGCCAAAACTTACCTGAGAAAGCCTAAAACGTTTTGGAAGAATGTTCTCTGGTCAGATGAGACAGAAGTAGAGATTTATGGGCAAAGGCATCAACATAGAGTTTACAGGAGAAAAAAAGAGGCATTCAAAGAAAAGAACACGCTCCCTACAGTCAGACATGGCGGAGGCTCCCTGATGTTTTGGGGTTGCCTTGCTGCCTCTGGCACTGGACTGCTTGACCGTGTGCATGGCATTATGAAGTCTGAAGATAACAACACATTGTGCAGCATAATGTAGGGCCCAGTGTGAGAAGTTACCTCCTGTATTATACTCCAGAGCTGCACTCACTATTCTGCTGGTGCAGTCACTGTGTACATGCATTACATTACTGATCCCGAGTTACCTCCTGTATTATCCTGCAGAGCTGCACTCACTATTCTACTGGTGCAGTCACTGTGTACATACATTACATTACTGATCCTGAGTTACCTCCTGTATTATCCTCCAGAGCTGCACTCACTATTCTGCTGGTGCGGTCACTGTGTACATACATCACATTACTGATCCTGAGTTACCTCCTGTATTATCCTCCAGAGCTGCACTCACTATTCTGCTGGTGCAGTCACTGTGTACATACATTACATTACTGATCCTGAGTTACCTCCTGTATTATACTCCAGAGCTGCACTCACTATTCTGCTGGTGCAGTCACTGTGTACATACATTACATTACTGATCCTGAGTTACCTCCTGTATTATCCTCCAGAGCTGCACTCACTATTCTGCTGGTGCAGTCACTGTGTACATACATTACATTACTGATCCTGAGTTACCTCCTGTATTATACTCCAGAGCTGCACTCACTATTCTGCTGGTGCAGTCACTGTGTACATACATTACATTACTGATCCTGAGTTACCTCCTGTATTATCCTCCAGAGCTGCACTCACTATTCTGCTGGTGCAGTCACTGTGTACATACATTACATTACTGATCCTGAGTTACCTCCTGTATTATACTCCAGAGCTGCATTCACTGTTCTGCTGGTGCAGTCACTGTGTACACACGTTACAATACTGATCCTGAGTTACCTCCTGTATTATACTCCAAAGCTGCACTCACTGTTCTGCTGGTGCAGTCACTGTGTACATACATTACATCACTGATCCTGAGTTACCTCCTGTATTATACTCCAGAGCTGCACTCACTATTCTGCTGGTGCAGTCACTGTGTACATACATTACATTACTGATCCTGAGTTACCTCCTGTATTATACTCCAGAGCTGCACTCACTATTCTGCTGGTGCAGTCACTGTGTACATACATTACATTACTGATCCTGAATTACCTCCTGTATTATGCTCCAGAGCTGCACTCACTATTCTGCTGGTGCAGTCACTGTGTACACACATTACATTACTGATCCTGAGTTACCTCCTGTATTATCCTCCAGAGCTGCACTCACTATTCTGCTGGTGCAGTCACTGTGTACATACATTACATTACTGATCCTGAGTTACCTCCTGTATTATACTCCAGAGCTGCACTCACTATTCTGCTGGTGCAGTCACTGTGTACATACATTACATTACTTTTTACTTTTTTATTACTGAGCATGTGCAGTCACCACCTCCATATTGTTAGTAACCGATGACTCAGGAGTAACATTCATATTCCATAGAAGTCGTTGGTAACTGTACTGACTGCAATCCCTGACTACACACCGTAACTAGAAGTAGCCATTGAATGTAACTAACCAGACCTAGACATCTCTGCACAGCTGGAGAACTAACTGCTCCTAAAGATGGATGTAGGAAAAGCAATCTTGCTTCAGGGCAGAACCCCAAAAGAATAGCAAACCCCCCACAGATATTAACTGGGAAACCAGAGGAGGAAAAACAAATACAAACAGAGTATAAGGTTTAGCAAAAGAGGCCAAACTAGCTATATGGGAAAGACTGGATAGAATACTATTGCTGTCAGTATAAAACACTATCAAAAAGCCACCAACAGCAGATAGTACAAAAATTACCCTGAGTCACTAAGACTCGGCGCCCTCTATATCTGCACACTTCTATAAATCAAACGCCAGCAGAACTGGATATAACAGATAATAGTGAATGGTACAATTCCTAGGAAGAAAACTTCCTATCTGAGAGCAGATAAACAAATATAGAGACTAAATAGCAAACCCACAGCTCGGAATAAGAGAAAACATAAGCAGAACTTTAAGCACACAAACGTGTGACACAAAATATATAAAAACCATCCACTTAGCTTGCAACGAATTCCACAGAGCAAAAGAAACCAGAGAGATGTGAACTTCTCCAGGAACCAAAGACAACTGGCAAGGATTGATCCACTTCAAACCAGTATATACTCGAAGAACCAGATTGCCAATCATCACCATCACCTGTGAAGACCACACAGCTGCATCACCAGCAACAACCACTGGAGGGAACTCCAATGAATTCACAACACATATACAGTGAATAGTGCTATACTGAGCATGTGCAGTCATCACTCCTATATACAGTGAGTGGAGCTGTACTGAGCATGTGCAGTCACCACCTTCATATACAGTGAATGGAGCTGTACTGAGCATGTGCAGTCACCACCTCCATATACAGTGAATAGAGCTGTACTGAGCATGTGCAGTCACCACCTCCATATACAGTGAATGGAGCTGTACTGAGCATGTGCAGTCACCACCTCCATATACAGTGAATGGAGCTGTACTGAGCATGTGCAGTCACCACCTCCATATACAGTGAGTGGAGCTGTACTGAGCATGTGCAGTCACCACCTCCATATACAGTGAATGGAGCTGTACTGAGCATGTGCAGTCACCACCTCCATATACAGTGAATGGAGCTGTACTGAGCATGTGCAGTCACCACCTCCATATACAGTGAATGGAGCTGTACTGAGCATGTGCAGTCACCACCTCCATATACAGTGAATGGAGTTGTACTGAGCATGTGCAGTCACCACCTCCATATACAGTGAATGGAGCTGTACTGAGCATGTGCAGTCACCACCTCCATATACAGTGAATGGGGCTGTACTGAGCATGTGCAGTCACCACCTCCATATACAGTGAATGGAGCTGTACTGAGCATGTGCAGTCACCACCTCCATATACAGTGAATGGGGCTGTTCTGAGCATGTGCAGTCACCACCTCCATATACAGTGAATGGAGCTGTACTGAGCATGTGCAGTCACCACCTCCATATACAGTGAATGGAGCTGTACTGAGCATGTGCAGTCACCACCTCCATATACAGTGAATGGGCTGTACTGAGAATGTGCAGTCACCACCTCCATATACAGTGAATGGGGCTGTACTGAGCATGTGCAGTCACCACCTCCATATACAGTGAGTGGGCTTTTCTGAGCATGTGCAGTCACCACCTCCATATACAGTGATGGAGCTGTACTGAGCATGTGCAGTCACCACCTCCATATACAGTGAATGGGAGCTGTACTGAGATGTGCAGTCACCACCTCCATATACAGTGAATGGGGCTGTACTGAGCACGTGCAGTCACCACCTCCATGTACAGTGAATGGAGCTTTACTGAGCACGTGCAGTCACCACCTCCATATACAGTGAATGGAGCTGTACTGAGCATGTGCAGTCACCACCTCCATATACAGTGAATGAAGCTGTACTGAGCATGTGCAGTCACCACCTCCATATACAGTGAATGGAGCTGTACTGAGCAGTGCAGTCACCACCTCCATATACAGTGAATGAATTTACTGAGAATGTGCAGTCACCACCTCCATATACAGTGAATGGAGCTGTACTGAGCATGTGCAGTCACCACCTCCATATACAGTGAATGAAGCTGTACTGAGCATGTGCAGTCACCACCTCCATATACAGTGAATGGAGCTGTACTGAGCATGTGCAGTCACCACCTCCATATACAGTGAATGATGCTGTACTGAGCATGTGCAGTCACCACCTCCATATACAGTGAATGGGCTGTACTGAGCATGTCAGTCACCACCTCCATATACAGTGAATGGGCTGTACTGAGCACGTGCAGTCACCACCTCCATATACAGTGAATGGGCTGTACTGAGCATGTCAGTCACCACCTCCATATACAGTGAATGAAGGCTGTACTGAGCACGTGCAGTCACCACCTCCATATACAGTGAATGGAGCTGTACTGAGCATGTGCAGTCACCACCTCCATATACAGTGAATGAAGCTGTACTGAGCAGTGCAGTCACCACCTCCATATACAGTGAATGGAGCTGTACTGAGCATGTGCAGTCACTACCTCCATATACAGTGAATGAGCTGTACTGAGCAGTGCAGTCACCACCTCCATATACAGTGAATGGGGCTGTACTGAGCATGTGCAGTCACACCTCCATATACAGTGAATGGGCTGTACTGAGAATGTGCAGTCACCACCTCCATATACAGTGAATGTGGCTGTACTGAGCATGTGCAGTCACCACCTCCATATACAGTGAATGAAGCTGTACTGAGCATGTGCAGTCACCACCTCCATATACAGTGAATGGAGCTGTACTGAGCATGTGCAGTCACCACCTCCATATACAGTGAATGGAAGCTGTACTGAGCATGTGCAGTCACCACCTCCATATACAGTGAATGGAGCTGTATGAGCATGTGCAGTCACCACCTCCATATACAGTGAATGGGGCTGTCTGAGCATGTGCAGTCACCACCTCCATATACAGTGAATGGAGCTGTACTGAGCATGTGCAGTCACCACCTCCATATACAGTGAATGGAGCTGTACTGAGCATGTGCAGTCACCACCTCCATATACAGTGAATGGAGCTGTACTGAGCATGTGCAGTCACCACCTCCATATACAGTGAATGAAGCTGTACTGAGAATGTGCAGTCACCACCTCCATATACAGTGAATGGAGCTGTACTGAGCATGTGCAGTCACCACCTCCATATACAGTGAATGGGCTGTACTGAGCATGTGCAGTCACCACCTCCATATACAGTGATGGGGCTGTACTGAGCACGTGCAGTCACCACCTCCATATACAGTGAATGTGGCTTTACTGAGCATGTGCAGTCACCACCTCCATATACAGTGAATGGGGCTGTACTGAGCATGTGCAGTCACCACCTCCATATACAGTGAATGTGGCTGTACTGAGCATGTGCAGTCACCACCTCCATATACAGTGAATGGAGCTGTACTGAGCATGTGCAGTCACCACCTCCATATACAGTGAATGGAGCTGTACTGAGCAGTGCAGTCACCACCTCCATATACAGTGAATGGAGCTGTACTGAGCATGTGCAGTCACCACCTCCATATACAGTGAATGGAGCTGTACTGAGCATGTGCAGTCATGACGACTGTATACAATTGAAACCAGAAGTTTGCATATACTATATAACAAGACACATCTGCAGGTTTTTTCACTATTAGACATGAATTCAGAGTAAACCTTTCCAGTTTTAGGTCAATTAGGATGAACCAGAATTCTTAATATTTACCCAAATAATGAGAGACAGAGAATGTTTTCCTGCTTTTTTATTCTTTCTGCAGTCACAAGTTGCATACACTAAGATTACTGCGCCTGTAAGCAATTTGGGGCCGCCCATATGATGATGTCATGTGTTTGGAAGCTTTTGATAGGTTTATTGGCAACATCTGAGTTAATTACAGACACACCTGTGGATGTATTTTAATGCACACATGAAATACACTGCGTCCTTGTGTAGCCT
This sequence comes from Allobates femoralis, assembly GCA_033576535.1. NCBI lineage: Eukaryota > Metazoa > Chordata > Amphibia > Anura > Aromobatidae > Allobates > Allobates femoralis. The sequence continues at coordinate 42,978,966 of JARQOC010000009.1, read as the reverse complement.
CATGGGAAAGTCTAAAGAAATCAGCCAAGGTATTAGGGTACCTTTACACGTGGCTACATTTCTAGGGTGGCTACAGGTAACTTACTGGCTGCAGTGAAATCATGGAGAGATTATTCCATTTGTACACAGCAACAAGATAGAACCTTGTCTCCATGATTTCACTGCAACCAGTAAGTTACCTGTAGCCACCCTAGAAATGTAGCCACGTGTAAAGGTACCCTTAGGAATTGCACAAGTCTATTTCATCATTGGGTGCAATTTATAGATATGTGAAGGAGCCTCGTTCATCTGTACAAATAAGATGGGAATGTTCAGCCATTATACCGCTCAGGAAGGAGATGGGTTCTGTGTCCCAGAGATGAACGTGCTTTGGTCTGACATGTGCAGGTCAACCCAAGAACAAAAGCAAAATACCTTGTAAACATGATGGTGGAAGCTGGTAAGATTGTGTCATTTTTGACCCCAGTCATACAGTTTAAGGGCAGTGGTACCAAATACTAATGAAATGTATGTAAAGTTGTGACTTTGCAGAAAGTAATAAAATGCCTTAAAACATTCTCTCATTCTTCTGGAAAATATTAATAATTATGGTTCATCCTAATGACAAACGTCCAGACGTCAAAGCTGGAGCCCGACACCACATTGCCAACATAAGATGTACCATGCAACCTAATGGCGCTATATACATAATAATAATAATATCATAGGGAATGCGAGGGAGGATCAGGAGATCCGTCTGTGCTTCATTGGTTACACCAAGGCGCTCGACCGCGCTGAACATGACAAGTTGCAGACGGATCAAGTCACTGACAATCAGGAGGACACAGAAAGGACCAGAATTGGGGACTCAAGAAGATCAAAGAGGCACAAGACCAGGCTGCGTCCTCCGTCCTTCGCTCTTCAGCCTCTAAGAGGTGACATTGAGGACTGGAGTGAATGATCAGTTGTGGTGAGGATCGGAGGAAGGTTCATTACTGAGATATGCACATGATGCCTCCATTGTGATTGAACATGGAAAGGATCTGAGGAACGTTAAAGCTCAGTGAAGAAAGCCAGTAGATCACTTTACATGTGAAGACCAAGATACTGATGACCGCCAGCGAGAAGGTGGATCTGAAGATCGACAATGAAGACATAGACATGGTGGACAGTGTTGTGTCGCCCCAGGGTATGGGGTACTCGGGTGTCAGGGGGCAGAAGGGGTTAACTGCGTCACCTTCCTGGGGTCCCTCCAGAGCTGAGATCCAGCGTCGTCCTGCTGTGTGCCGTGCGGCAATGATGGAGCCACTGTGGAAGGACGTCACCGACAAGCGAGGTTCCAGCCATTTCATTCCCGATCGTGATGTGGACAAAGGGCGATCACAGAAGGATGGATTCCTGCGCAGTGTGGAGCTGGAGGGAATCCTGTGGATCCTGTGAACAGCCAAGATCACAAATAAGGCTGATCTGGAACGTATCAATCCACAGAGGCCCCTGGTAGAAGCCATAAACCAGTAACTCTCGGTCGGCTTCACACCACGGTGTTGCTGATCCCGATCAGATTTCACAGTATTCCTATGGATCCGGTTGGCGGCTATTTGTCATCCGGTTCTCATCTGTCCGGGAGGATCCGAGAGAAAAACCTGCATTCTCCCGGACACAAAATCACAGCTTTCTGCACAATCTGCACAAATTGGGATCCTCCCGTATCCAGCGCCCGCTAACATGGGAGTCTATGATCAGTCCGGCTCCGGGTGCTGAGGCTGCAGTGTCCCGACAGCTGCTATGTTACCATCTTTTTTGCTATTAACCCCTGAGGACGCTCAGATTGTAACACTGTTCTATATAGTGGATGGATCCTCTGCTTTGATGTGTCTGTCTATATATATATGACTACACCATGAAATATCAATGCATTCATTTTCTTGGATCCCGTCTCCTCCTTCTTGCTGTGACTTCTCCGGACGGTGGAGCGAGCGCTCGGGGCCCTCAGTGTCGGCCATTGGCGGCTCCGTCACTGACAAGGCGTCCTTGTTCTGCCTCTCCCGGCTGCGTTCCTCCTCTGGCAGCCTTTCTGAACACGCAGCTGTTTTCTACAACACATGGAAAATTCTCATTTATTTCATGTTTTTTTTCTATTTTCTAGTGCTGCTAAATATAAACTGTAATAATCTGCCACAATCTCCATTGTCAGATCCTGGAACCAAAAACTAATGACATCACATAAACTGTAACCGCAGGCAATGAGTGCAGCGAGCGCTCACCACTACTCCACTATATGCTGAGGGCTTCATAAAGGGTTAGAAACACATGACTGTATAATTACAGAAATAGCGCCGCCCTACAGGTTGTATCTGATAATGCAACTAAACCCCATTCACCTCAATTGAACAAAGCTGCAGTACCAGACACGACCACTGAATGACTGTGGCGCTGTTTCTGGAAGAAAGGCACAATGTGTTCCCTTTTCCAGATTCTAGATGCCAGGAAGACACTTTAAATGGCCAAACAGAAAACCAATAAGGAGATGTCCAACCATTATTATTGCACAAACGCATTTAATATACAAAGAGTTTGATCTTCATGTTTTGAGTCTACAAATCGCAGGAAATTCCTGACTTATAGAATACAGAACTGTTATAGCACAGCGGGATCCCGCAGTTTTCTATCCTCTTTGTCATACACTATTTAACCCTAATTCTGCACAGGAGCTGAGGACACCAAGGAGAGTTCTGTGTCCTTCCAGTTAGGTCCACCAGACAAATGTTACCATCGGACGTGCGAGTTGTGGACGATCCCTTTAAGTTGTGGACGATCCCTTTAAGTTGTGGACAATCCCTTTAAGTTGTGGACAATCCCTTTACGTTGTGGACGATCCCTTTACGTTGTGGACGATCCCTTTAAGTTGTGGACGATCCCTTTAAGTTGTGGACGATCTCTTTAAGTTCTGGACAATCCCTTTAAGTTGTGGTCGATCCCTTTACGTTGTGGATGATCCCTTTACGTTGTGGACGATCCCTTTACGTTGTGAACGATTCCTTTAAGTTGTGGACGATCCCTTTACGTTGTGGACGATCCCTTTAATTTGTGGAGACCTTAAGTGTGGACGATCCCTTTAAGTTCGTTTTGTGGACGATCTTTATTGTCTCCTTAAGTTGTGGACGATCCCTTTAAGCAGGGCTCAGCCATTCATTGTTACATTGTAGACAGTTTTGTATCTTGTCTCGCACATAAATGAAGCTCCATAAAGTTATTTCTTGTGTGTCCATCACCTTCATGAATCTTAAGGTTTATGACGTCCCCGGTGTGGAGCCTCGTGCGGCTCCAGGACAATGACCTTGGCCAAGTCTTCTGCAATCTCCAAGGCTAAAATACATCTCCAAACCCACAGACCATGAAATCATCGAAGAGCAAAGTCATTGAGGGCGGCCGCTCAGTCTACAGATCTTCTATCCCAGCCCTGGTCGTAGGATAATGGCGTTTACTCACAGCAAAATGTCAATCTGTCATCATTAAAGGGTTTTACTAACAAGAACCGAGGCCTTGTCCTTCCTGTGTGTGTGGAGCGATGGGTCACAGGGGCCCCGGAGCAAGGATATGGGCCCCTCACCAGGACCTGAGCCTCCCCCTAAACTCCACTGAACCCCGCACCCTCAACCAAAGCCATTGTATCTGGAGCCACATTGCCGCCATCACTGGGAGCCGCGACGTCTTCTGGAATCTGAGACTTTCACAAATGAAAAGTCTGAAGTCTGAGATTTCTTTATGATTCATTTTTATACATTTCTTTGGCTTTTTTTCTGTTACTATTTTAATACCTTTGTTATAACCCCGTCCTTAGCCATAACCCCGTCCTTAGCCGTAACCCCGTCCTTAGCCATAACCCCGTCCTTAGCCGTAACCCCGTCCTTAGCCGTAACCCCGTCCTTAGCCGTAACCCCGTCCTTAGCCATAACCCCGTCCTTAGCCGTAACCCCGTCCTTAGCCATAACCCCGTCCTTAGCCATAACCCCGTCCTTAGCCATAACCCCGTCCTTAGCCGTAACCCCGTCCTTAGCCATAACCCCGTCCTTAGCCGTAGCCCCGTCCTTAGCCGTAACCCCGTCCTTAGCCGTAGCCCCGTCCTTAGCCATAGCCCCGTCCTTAGCCTTAGCCCCGTCTTTAGCCATAGCCCCGTCCTTAGCCGTAACCCCGTCCTTAGCCGTAGCCCCGTCCTTAGCCGTAGCCCCGTCCTTAGCCGTAGCCCCGTCTTTAGCCATAGCCCGTCCTTAGCCGTACCCCGTCCTTAGCCGTAACCCCGTCCTTAGCCATAACCGTCTTAGCCGTAACCCCGTCCTTAGCCATAACCCGTCCCTAGCCATAACCCCGTCCTTAGCCGTAACCCCGTCCTTAGCCGTAACCCCGTCCTTAGCCATAACCCCGTCCTTAGCCATAACCCCATTCCTTAGCCATAACCCCGTCCTTAGCCATAACCCCGTCCTTAGCCATAACCCCGTCCTTAGCCATAACCCCGTCCTTAGCCATAACCCCGTCCTTTGCCATAACCCCGTCCTTAGCCATAACCCCGTCCTTTGCCATAACCCCGTCCTTAGCCATAACCCCGTCCTTTGCCATAACCTATCTTGATTGCTACCTATGCAGCGCGCAGCAGACGATGTTGAACTCACCTTGATTTCTGCACTGTGCATAGGCAGAGCAGGGTAGGAGCTTACTGCACCTCTCGCCAGTGCTGCTCTTTTGAGAGTGGAAGATTTTGCACCCACATGGATTTTGGCAACTAAAGCAATTGCCCTTGTGGCCCCCACATGCTACATACAAAGGACCACTCTAAATCTGAGCTTTTACTTTGTCAGCAGTGATCCATTCTGAGCTTCTCTGTAATTGTGTGATTGGCCCTTACTTTGCGCAATCAGAAGCCGCCACAGCACATTTATATTGGTTAGAAGTGATCGTATAAAGTGCCGTAGACTGAGGGGCAACGCGGCCATATTTCAGCTGCTGCCCCCAGACTGCTGGGTCCTCACCGGGGTTTGATGAGGTCTCCCATGGGGCGACGCGGTGGGAAGTCACACCACTATCCCTCTGCTCCCCAGCCCCCGGTCTCTCTCTTGGGGTCCTGGACCTGTTTCCCTCCCTCCATGTTGTTATGTTAAGTCACAGCTTTGGGATGGGGGGTGTTTTTGGTGATGAAGAAACCGGTGCCGGAACGTTCCCTACACCCGGCCTGGTAGGCGAATCGGCTGCCTGGTGTGAGCTGGGACCAAACATCAGGCCACATACAAGATGCGAGTTTTGTTCTCATCTCTCCTAAATAAAGCTGTGTTTCTCTGAAGAGATTGGGGTCGCGTGACGTCATGGGAGTGAGAGGTGGTCGGTCCCGGCGTTCAGGAGGTTTCCAGATTCTGGATCTCAAGACTCGTGTGAGGTGGAAACACGACAACTGCTGGACCTCATCCACGTGGACGGATAAAATAATGGTTTTATGGAAGATCCAGGATTGTTTCATTTATGAATATATTGCTGTCACCATGAGCCGATGGGTTAATGGATCCATGTAGCAAAGCTCATCACGATTCCAGGGCTGAGTGTGCTCCTTTCATGGACTCTGCATACTGTTATTGGGAATAACACACCCGGCTGCAATTGTGCCGCCAGGCTCGGATTCATGGTTTGGGCACAATGAATTGAGTGACAGGTTCCCTTTAACTACTTAATTGTCCTTCCGAACTTCAGGGGACACAGAAACTTGTGCATTGGGCAGAAAAATACCTCATCATGTTCTAGGGTTGGAGGACACTTTTCCTACCACCAGCTCAACCGACCCAAGTGTGCAGCCCTTAGGTGGTGCTACACAACTCGTGAGACCTTAGGTGTCACTGAACCATTAGGTGGTGCTACACTGAACCAAGGGATTGTACCAAGATATCAAGTCATCATCTATTTCACCCTCTATAATTGTGCAACTCAGTGGCTGAGTACTGGTTAAGTGCTGGTTGAGCTGTGGTTGACTGATAGTTGAGCAGTAAATAAGTAGCGGTTGAGCAGCAGAGATTGATCAGTGGTTGAGTGGTGGTTGATCAGTGGGTGACTGGTGGTTGAGTGGTCGTTGAGTGGTAGATAAGTAGTGGTTGAGCGGAGATTGATCAATGATTGGGTGGTGGTTGATCAGTGGTTGAGTGCTGGTTGAGCTGTGGGTGATTGGTGGTTGAGTGGTCATTGAGTGGTAGATAAGTAGTGGTTGAGCGGAGATTGATCAATGATTGGGTGGTGGTTGATCAGTGGTTGAGTGCTGGTTGAGCTGTGGGTGACTGGTGGTTGAGTGGTCGTTGAGTGGTAGATAAGTAGGTTGAGTGTGTGATCATGCTGAGTGCTGTGAGTGGTGGTGCTCATGACAGCCACTCCATACAGACGGGGACCTGCAGACCCCTGTTCTCAGGATCGGAGGAGGATCAGTGGGTTTGCACCTCTACTCCATACTTGAACATACTTGGGTCCTAACACAGGGGTCTTCAGGCTGCGTCCCTTCAAAGCTACAACCCCCACCATCAATCAGAGCATGCTAGGGGTGATGAGAAGATCCACTTCCCGGTAACACCGGCTCCATCTACAACGTTTCAGCAGACTCTACACATTTTATTATATTTCTAGCACAATCTAATATATTCTTCGCCTCCGGTAAGAAATGTATCCACAAATACCTTAAAATCTGAAATTAAATAAAAATGCAGATGAATGGAAACTTCTGGTGTTCCTGGCGGCGGAGGTCCCCGGTGGAGACGGGATTGTGATGTTTTCAGGGCATTTTACATTACAATATTTCTTCGCTTTCCCCTGATACTTTCTGTTTGAGAGAATTGTAGGGTTTAGTCATGTGGATATTTAGGCTGTTTATTTAATATGTGTCTTGTGTTTGAGGGGATATCCTTTGTCGGAGGGGGTTTCTGGGACTATAACTTGGTGTTCATCATCCTGTAGTTATATGGTTTTGCCCCACTGATCCGCAGGATGGAGGGGCTGAGCTTCTACTATAATTATCCAGCACAATGGCGCCTCCCTATGTGTGGCTGTGACCGGTACTGCAGTGCAGAAATGAGCCAAGGCAATGACAGAGGGGGTGTAATGATTGCTGGGGTCTATTACATGAAGAATATGTGGACAACTTCAGAGGGGATTCTCTTTTCTTAAAGGTGTTTATTTTTACAATTGGGTTTAGTTAAACATATGTTGCTCTGTTTGGCTGTTACAGGCTCTGTGTTTTCCTGGCTGCAGAATGAGTTAACTAAGAGTCTGACAGTGAGCTCGAGCTGACGTGGAGTTTGTTACTCTTTTGTCTGGGTCATCCTGGACAGCCCCGGACCGGATCACGCCGCAGTGTGAAGCCGCCCTTACTATAGCTGCTCTCAGCTGATTTATGACCACATCAAAGTTCAGCTCAGCCTTTATACAATCGTTCATCAATCAGCAAAGAATAATTCAGGATCAGACAGATAAAAAAGGGGCAAAAAGAGCAAGAAGAGCAAGAAAGAGCAAGAAAGAGCAAGAAAGAGCAAGAAGAGCAAGAAGAGCAAGAAGAGCAAGAAAGAGCAAGAAGAGCAAAAAGAGCAAAAAAGAGCAAAAAGAGCAAAAAGAGCAAGAAGAGCAAAAGAGCAAGAAGAGCAAGAAGAGCAAAAAGAGCAAGAAGAGCAAAAAGAGCAAAAAGAGCAAGAAGAGCAAAAAGAGCAAGAAGAGCAAGAAGAGCAAAAGAGCAAAAGAAGAGCAAAGAAGAGCAAGAAGAGCAAAAAGAGCAAAAGAAAAAAGACAAAAGACGAAGACAAGAAGAGCAAAAAGAGCAAAAAGAGCAAAGAAGAGCAAGAAGAGCAAAAAGAGCAAGAAAGAGCAAAAAGAGCAAGAAGAGCAAAAAGAGCAAGAAGAGCAAAAAGAGCAAGAAGAGCAAAAAGAGCAAGAAGAGCAAAAGCAAGAGAGCAAAAGAGCAAAAGAAAAGAGCAAGAAGAGCAAAAGAGCAAAGAGAAAGACAAAAAGAGCAAGAAGAGCAAAAAGAGCAAGAAGAGCAAAAAGAGCAAAAAGAGCAAAAAGAGCAAAAAGAGCAAGAAGAGCAAAAAGAGCAAGAAGAGCAAAAAGCAAGAAGCAAGCAAGAAAGCAGAAAAGAGCAAAAGAGCAAGAAGAGCAAAAAGAGCAAGAAGAGCAAAAAGAGCAAGAAGAGCAAAAAGAGCAAGAAGAGAAGAGCAAAAAGAGCAAAAAAAGAGCAAAAAGAGCAAGAGCAAAAAGAGCAAAGACAGAGCAAAAAAGAGCAAAAAGAGCAAAAAAAAAGAGCAAGAAGAGCAAAAAGAGCAAGAAGAGCAAAAGAGCGAAAAGAGCGAAAAGAGAAAAGCAAAAAGAGCAAGAAGAGCAAGAAGAGCAAAAGAGCAAAAAGAGCAAAAAGAGCAAAAAGAGCAAAAAGAGCAAAAAGAGCAAAAAGAGCAAAAAGAGCAAAAAGAGCAAGAAGAGCAAGAAAGCAAAAAGAGCAAGAAGAGCAAAAAGAGCAAGAAGAGCGAAAAGAGCGAAAAGAGCGAGAAAAGCAAAAAGAGCAAGAAGAGCAAGAAGAGCAAGAAGAGCAAAAAGAGCAAGAAGAGCAAGAAGAGCTCGCTGTCAGATCCTCAGTTAACTCATTCTGCAGTCAGCAACGTGCAAGGAAATGACGAGCCTGTAAAAGACGAATGGAGCAACTTTATCAATGAAACCTGATGCTAAATGGATCTGGAGCCTAAAGTCCTGCACATGCGGGGGCTCAGTGTAACGCCCCATCCTCAGGGTCCTCAGCGGGTATATCATCATGGAATATTCTAAGAGAAGACATTTATAAGACCAGATGAGCCACTTTAACCCTCTCTCAGAATCCTATATAAATATGGCCCCGATCCGCCGCTCGCCTGGTTTATCTGCTGTAAATTGCTGTACAATCCCTTACACAGCAGCCGCCGCTGACACAAACAAATCATTATCAGCTGCATGAGAAGAGGGATCCGGTCTGCAAAACAAAGTCCTCCTAAATGGATGATGAGCGGCGCGTAATGAAGACCTTCAACCGATAACGACATGTAATGAAATGTTCCCGCCACTGATTCCTCTTCATTTACATTCATCAAGACGGAAGAAAATCCACAACGGAGCGCGTCGGGGCTCGACGAGGAACCACAAGTACCAGCATGGCCTCATGTATGGACGATAGCAAGAAATGGGCAACTTTGCTTCACTTAGCGGCCTATCACATAGCGCCCCTCGCATATGATCCCCCGCACTGTCTCACACCGTGTACCAAAAAAGAGCAGCCATGAGATCTTCAGCAGCCGCCGAGCACTCTGAAAATGGAACCGGTGGAGGCCGCAAAGCAGGAGGAGGCTACAAGAAGATGGAAAAGTGGTTTCACGTTACCTTTCTCTCAGTTTGAAATGTAATTAAAGCATTTCACTTAAAAGGGAACAGCGGAGGTCAAAATAAGGTCTGGAAGGCCAAGCAAAATTTCAGTGAGGCAAATCAGAACCCCGGCTGACACCAGAATACCTTCAGGAAGATTTATCAGATTCTGCAACTGTGGTACATTGTTTTACTGTTCAGACACACCTGCACTAATATGGCCTTCATGAAAACCTCTCCAGCATCCTCACCATAACATTCAGTGTCAGAAGTATGAAAAGAGCAACTAAACAAGCCTGATGCATTTTGGAAACAAGTCCTGTGGAATGATGGGGTTAAAATAGAAGTCTGTGTCCACAATGATCAAAGGTATGGAAAAGAACATCTCACCAACCATTAAGCATTGGAGTGGATCATACATGCTTTGAGGTTGTGTTGTAGCCAATGGCAGAAGTAACATTTCACAGTTAGTCTATGTTCAGACACAGGGTTTGTGCTCAGTTCTTGTATCGATCTGATTTCGGTGCAGTTTCTTCACAAACGCATCATCATCCATTTGTGCTTTTTGCTCCGCTTTCGGGGGACACAGACAGAGATTATTTTCTGATGACACATTCCCTTTAAACATAAGATTCTTATATATTTTCAACGTTTTTACTACTGATCATATGACACTCTGGAATGCAAAAGTCAGTACACCCTTAGAATTTTATATAAGAAAAGTCTTTGTTATTAGTTCCTGCAAATGAAATACAAAAATGAGGGAATGTCATGGAAAATCAGCACCGGTGACCGCCCAGAGGACCCGCATCCCCCATAGTGCCTGCTGAGACTACCGGACCACTACTGTAACCATAGCAACACAGGCCGCCTGGAGCAGCAAGTAATCCGGGGACCCTCGGAATAGCAGAGCCTCATACAGCACTTACCACTATGGCCGACCATACCGGCTGCTTTACACAAAGTCCACACGTTTCGAGATGCTGCAGCTCTTCATCAAGATTAAAACATCCAGCAGCTCGAAACGCCACGACTTTGTGTCTTTGTAGGTTTTTTCCATGGTTTTATCTATCGGAACCTTTCTTCCTCCTATTATACTTTCATTGCTCAGAACAGTCTACTATGTAAGCAGTCGGCAGAAGCAGCAGCCCCGGCACAATGTGTCAGTTACACACTGGACTCCCAGCTCTGCTCATTCTCTGTCTGTGATAGGGAAGTTGTGTGCTGTGAGACCCCCGAGTGCTGTGAGACCCCCTATGTAGTGTGAGACCCCAGTGTACTGTGAGACCCCCGAGTGCTGTGAGACCCCTGTGTGCTGTGAGACCCCCGAGTGCTGTGAGACCCCCGAGTGCTGTGAGACCCCCGAGTGCTGTGAGACCCCTGTGTGCTGTGAGACCCCCGAGTGCTGTGAGACCCCCGAGTGCTGTGAGACCCCCGAGTGCTGTGAGACCCCCGAGTGCTGCGAGACCCCCGAGTGCTGTGAGACCCCTGTGTACTGTGAGACCACTGTGTGCTGTGAGACCCCCGAGTGCTGTGAGACCCCCGAGTGCTGTGAGACCCCCTATGTAGTGTGAGACCCCAGTGTACTGTGAGACCCCCGAGTGCTGTGAGACCCCTGTGTGCTGTGAGACCCCGAGTGCTGTGAGACCCCCGAGTGCTGTGAGACCCCTGTGTACTGTGAGACCCCTGTGTACTGTGAGACCACTTGTGTGCTGTGAGACCCCCGAGTGCTGTGAGACCCCGAGTGCTGTGAGACCCCCTATGTAGTGTGAGACCCCCGAGTGCTGTGAGACCCCTGTGTACTGTGAGACCCCCGAGTGCTGTGAGACCCCCGAGTGCTGTGAGACCCCTGTGTGCTGTGAGACCCCCGAGTGCTGTGAGACCCCGAGTGCTGTGAGACCCCTGTGTACTGTGAGACCCCCGAGTGCTGTGAGACCCCTGTGTACTGTGAGATCCCCGAGTGCTGTGAGACCCCCGAGTGCTGTGAGACCCCTGTGTACTGTGAGACCCCCGAGTGCTGTGAGACCCCCGAGTGCTGTGAGACTCCCGAGTGCTGTGAGACTCCCGAGTGCTGTGAGACCCCTGTGTACTGTGAGACCCCTGTGTGCTGTGAGACCCCCGAGTGCTGTGAGACCCTCGAGTGCTGTGAGACCCCCGAGTGCTGTGAGACCCCTGTGTACTGTGAGACCCCCGAGTGCTGTGAGACCCCTGTGTACTGAAACCCCCGGGTGCTGTGAGACCCCTGTGTACTGTGAGACCCCCGAGTGCTGTGAGACCCCTGTGTACTGTGAAACCCCCGAGTGCTGTGAGGCCCCTGTGTACTGTGAGACCCCCGAGTGCTGTGAGACCCCCGAGTGCTGTGAGACCACTGTGTACTGTGAGACCCCTGTGTGCTGTGAGACCCCTGTGTACTGTGAGACCCCTGTGTACTGTGAGACCCCCGAGTGCTGTGAGACCCTTGTGTACTGTGAGACCCCTGTGTATTGTGAGACCCCTGTGTACTGTGAGACCCCTGTGTACTGAAACCCCCGAGTGCTGTGAGACCCCTGTGTACTGTGAGACCACCGAGTGCTGTGAGACCCCTGTGTACTGTGAGACCCCCGAGTGCTGTGAGACCCCTGTGTACTGTGAAACCCCCGAGTGCTGTGAGACCCCTGTGTACTGTGAGACCCCTGTGTACTGTGAGACCCCTGTGTGCTGTGAGACCCCAGAGTGCTGTGAGACCCCAGTGTGCTGTGAGACCACTGTGTGCTGTGAGACCCCCAAGTGCTGTGAGACCCCCAAGTGCTGTGAGACCCCTGTGTACTGTGAGACCCCCGAGTGCTGTGAGACCCCCGAGTGCTGTGAGACCCTTGTGTACTGTGACACCCCTGTGTGCTGTGAGACCCCCGAGTGCTGTGAGACCCCTGTGTACTGTGAGACCCCGAGTGCTGTGAGACCCCTGAGTGCTGTGAGACCCCTGTGTGCTGTGAGACCCCTGTGTGCTGTGAGACCACTGTTTGCTGTGAGACCCCCGAGTGCTGTGAGACCCCTGTGTACTGTGAGACCCCGAGTGCTGTGAGACCCTTGTGTACTGTGAGACCCCTGTGTGCTGTGAGACCGCTGTGTGCTGTGACCCCGGGTGCTGTGACCTCCTGTGTGCTGTGACCTCCGTGTGCTGTGACCACCCGTGTGCTGTGACCTCCTGTGTGCTGTGACCCCCGGGTGCTATGACCTCCCGGGGGCTGTGACCTCCTGGGTGCTGTGACCTCCCGGGTGCTGTGACCTGCTGTGTGCTGTGCCCTCCCGGGTGCTGTGACCTCCTGGGTGCTGTGACCCCCCAGGTGCTGTGACCTGCTGTGTGCTGTGACCTCCTGTGTGCTGTGACCCCCGGGTGCTGTGACCTCCCGGGTGCTGTGACCTCCCGGTGCTGTGACCTCCCGATGCTGTGACCTCCTGTGTGCTGTGACCCCCGGGTGCTGTGACTCCCGTGTGCTGTGACCCTGTGTAGTGTGACCCCCATGTAGTGTGACCTCCTGTGTGCTGTGACCTCCCGGAGCTGTGACCCCCGGGTGCTGTGACCTCCTGTGTGCTGTGACCCCCGGATGCTGTGACCTCCTGTGTGCTGTGACCCCCGGGTGCTGTGACCTCCTGTGTAGTGTGACCCCCGGGTGCTGTGACCCCCGGGTTCTGTGACCTCCTGTGTGCTGTGACCCCCGGGTGCTGTGACCCTGTGTGCTGTGACCCCCGGGTGCTGTGACCTCCTGTGTGCTGTGACCCCCGGGTGCTGTGACCTCCTGTGTGCTGTGACCCCTGGGTGCTGTGACCTCCTGTGTGCTGTGACCCCCGGGTTCTGTGACCCCCTGTGTGCTGTGACCCCCGGGTGCGGTGACCTCCTGTGTGCTGTGACCCCCGGGTGCTGTGACCTTCTGTGTGCTGTGACCCCCGGATGCTGTGACCTCCTGTGTGCTGTGACCCCCGGGTGCTGTGACCTCCTGTGTGCTGTGACCCCCGGGTGCTGTGACCCCGGGTGCTGTGACCCCCGGGTTCTGTGACCTCCTGTGTGCTGTGACCCCCGGGTGCTGTGACCTCCTGTGTGCTGTGACCCCTGGGTGCTGTGACCTCCTGTGTGCTGTGACCCCCGGGTGCTGTGACCTCCTGTGTGCTGTGACCCCCTGTGTGATGTGACCCCCGGGTGCTGTGACCTCCTGTGTGCTGTGACCCCCGGATGCTGTGACCTCCTGTGTGCTGTGACCCCCGGGTGCTGTGACCTCCTGTGTAGTGTGACCCCCGGGTGCTGTGACCCCCGGGTTCTGTGACCTCCTGTGTGCTGTGACCCCCGGGTGCTGTGACCTCCTGTGTGCTGTGACCCCCGGGTGCTGTGACCTCCTGTGTGCTGTGACCCCTGGGTGCTGTGACCTCCTGTGTGCTGTGACCCCCGGGTGCTGTGACCTCCTGTGTGCTGTGACCCCCGGGTGCTGTGACCTCCTGTGTGCTGTGACCCCCGGGTGCTGTGACCCCCTGTGTGATGTGACCCCCGGGTGCTGTGACCTCCTGTGTGCTGTGACCCCCGGATGCTGTGACCTCCTGTGTGCTGTGACCCCCGGGTGCTGTGACCTCCTGTGTAGTGTGACCCCCGGGTGCTGTGACCCCCGGGTGCTGTGAACTCCTGGGTGCTGTGACCTCCCGGTGCCGGCTGTGTATGTGAGATTTGCAGGGAGGCGTCTGTCTGTGTGTCCGGGGCTCCCGCCTCCTCCGCTCTCAGCACCGAGGACACATCCCGCCGCCGCCGCCCTGTGCAGCTCCGGAGCCCGAGGAGGAAGGAGCCGCCCCTCTGCCGAGCGGCGCAATGGTACAGCCCGGATCACAACAAAGAGACACAGGAGCATAAAAGGCAGAAAGCGGAGGAGCAGCACAAGAGGCAGCGACAGCACTGACAGCACCACAGACAGCACTGACAGCACAAGAGGCAGCAACAACACTGACAGCACAAGAGGCAGCAACACAGACAGCACTGACAGCACAGGGGGCAGCACTGACAGCAACACAGGAGGCAGCAACAACACTGACAGCACAGGGGGCAGCGACAGCACTGACAGCACAGGGGGCAGCGACAGCACTGACAGCACAGGGGGCAGCACTGACAGCAACACAGGAGGCAGCAACAGCACTGACAGCACAAGAGGCAGCAACAACACTGACAGCACAGGACACAGCACTGACAGCACAGGAGGCAGCACTGACAGCACAGGAGGCAGCACTGACAGCACAGGAGGCAGCAACACAGACAGCACTGACAGCACAGGAGGCAGCAACACAGACAGCACTGACAGCACAGGAGGCAGCAACACAGACAGCACTGACAGCACAAGAGGTAGTGACAGCACAGGAGGCAGCACTGACAGCAACACAGGCAGCACAGGACACAGCACTGACAGCACAGGAGGCAGCACAAAGAGCACCGGAGGAAGCAGTGACAGCACAGGCAGGGAGCAGTGACAGCACAGGCAGGGAGCTGGCTCTCTTCTCCATCACCAGGTCCAGCAGGCAGCCCCCGACTACAGGTGAGTGCAGGGGAGACCAGAGAACCACTGTGAGGGAGGGGGTAACTATGTGTATATCTGTATGGGGGGGGGGTAACTATGTGTGTATCTGTATGGGGGGGGGGGTAACTATGTGTGTATCTGTATGGGGGGGGGGTAACTATGTGTGTATCTGTATGGGGGGGGGGTAACTATGTGTGTATCTGTATGGGGGGGGGGTAACTATGTGTGTATCTGTATGGGGGGGGGGTAACTATGTGTGTATCTGTATGGGGGGGGGGGTAACTATGTGTGTATCTGTATGGGGGGGGGGGTAACTATGTGTGTATCTGTATGGGGGGGGGGTAACTATGTGTGTATCTGTATGGGGGGGGGGGGTAACTATGTGTGTATCTGTATGGGGGGGGGGTAACTATGTGTGTATCTGTATGGGGGGGGGGTAACTATGTGTGTATCTGTATGGGGGGGGGGTAACTATGTGTGTATCTGTATGGGGGGGGGGTAACTATGTGTGTATCTGTATGGGGGGGGGGTAACTATGTGTGTATCTGTATGGGGGGGGTAACTATGTGTGTATCTGTATGGAGGGGGGGGTAACTATGTGTGTATCTGTATGGGGGGGGGGTAACTATGTGTGTATCTGTATGGGGGGGGGGTAACTATGTGTGTATCTGTATGGGGGGGGGTAACTATGTGTGTATCTGTATGGGGGGGGTAACTATGTGTGTATCTGTATGGGGGGGGGTAACTATGTGTGTATCTGTATGGGGGGGGGTAACTATGTGTGTATCTGTATGGGGGGGGGGTAACTATGTGTGTATCTGTATGGGGGGGGGGGTAACTATGTGTGTATCTGTATGGGGGGGGGGGTAACTATGTGTGTATCTGTATGGGGGGGGGGGTAACTATGTGTGTATCTGTATGGGGGGGGGGGGTAACTATGTGTGTATCTGTATGGGGGGGGGGGTAACTATGTGTGTATCTGTATGGGGGGGGGGGGGGTAACTATGTGTGTATCTGTATGGGGGGGGGGTAACTGTGTGTATCTGTATGGGGGGGGGGGGGGGGTAACTATGTGTGTATCTGTATGGGGGGGGGGGTAACTGTGTGTGTCTGTATGGGGGGGTAGAGTAACCTGGGGTGGGGGGGTCGTGTTCTCGGGGATTGTAGGGTCATGTTTGTATCTTTAGGTTGGACGGGGGTACACCCAGGACATTACTAGAACAATCCTCACCCTACAGTAATAATGCTGCCACACTGTGCGGGGGGGGGGGGGCAGCTTCCTTTGTCTATGGAGCCTCATGCTCGGTGCGGTGGGGGCTCAGCTGGGGGTGAAACACAATTTCACCAATTTCCCTCCTCGATCATCAATAAAGAGCAAAATAGTGAAAGTCACCGTATAGGGTGTCTCCCCCCCCCCTCCCTATGGTGTCCCCCCCCCCTGTGTAGAATGTCTCTGGCCAGTTTGTATCATGATGTGTTTGGATACAATGTATCAGGATGGAATGTTCCAGTATAGATCATCTGTGGGGATATAAAGTCTTTTTATATAATGTCTCCAAGAGGAAGAAAGAGAAGGGGCCGCACAGGAGAGGAGCAGCGGCCGAAGGGGGCAAACAAAGGGCAAAGTTTATCTGAGCATCACATTAAAAAAAAATCTATGCGCTCTCTCTCTTATATATATATATATACTGTGTGTAGTCTACAAAAAAGTCCCATAATGCAGCTGTCAGTTGTATTCTAATGATTTACAGGAATAATATAGTGTCACCATGTACAGAACGATCGTATATACAGTGAGACTGAGGAGGCACCACAGAAAGAGCAGTATGTGTGTATGCATGTGTGTGTGTGTATATATATATATATATATATATATATATATATATATATATATATATATATATATATATATATATATATATTATATATTATATATATATATATATATATTATATATATATAATATATATGTGTGTGTGGCTCCTAGTTTGAGTGTAGCACCTGTATTTCCCTGATGAAGCTGTGATACGTGGGATCAGGATATATAGTCTATAGGACATGGTGGATATCAGGTCTCTGGAGCCTTCTGTGTTTTCCATGTGAATTCGGATTGGGTTCAGCACCTCTAAGTCTAGGGATCCGCTGGATCGGGTACCTGGTATCCTCATTCCTGTCCTGTATATGGTGCCTCGTCAGTGTGTATATACCATACAGCTACACATGGTGACATTATACTATTCCTGTAAATCATTGTAATAGAACGTAGTAACTGACAGCTGCATTATGGGACTTTTTGGTACACAAATACACTTTTGACACTTTGTTGCACTCGTCTGGTGGAGTCAGTCTTTACCTTCTTTACCTTCTTTACTCTTACTTCTTTACCTTCTTTACCTTCTTTACTCTTTAGCTTCTTTAGCTTCTTTAGCTTCTTTCTTCTTTACCTTCTTTAGCTTCTTTAGCTTTCCCTTTCAATATTGCTCCTATGGTGCTGGAGGCGCCACAGCCTATAGATTTCTGGTGCTGTGCATCACTGTCTTTTTTTCATTATCTAATGTGCTCGGATGTAACGTTTCTTTGCCTCCTGATCACCCAGAGCTGCTCTCTTTTTCCCGGCTCCAGACTCTCAGGTCGCAGTGGGCATGACCACCCTGGCGTTTTCCTGGCGGTGCCCTGTGTTGTCCCTGGCGGTGCCCTGTGTTGTCCCTGGCGGTGCCCTGTGTTGTCCTGGCGGTGCCCTGTGTTGCCATTGGCGGTGCCCTGTGTTGCCCCTGGCGGTGCCCTGTGTTGCCCTTGGCGGTGCCCTGTGTTGCCCCTGGCGGTGCCCTGTGTTGCCCTGGCGGTGCCCTGTGTTGTCCCTGGCGGTGCCCTGTGTTGTCCCTGGCGGTGCCCTGTGTTGCCATTGGCGGTGCCCTGTGTTGCCCCTGGCGGTGCCCTGTGTTGCCCTGGCGGTGCCCTGTGTTGCCCTGGCGGTGCCCTGTGTTGCCCCTGGCGGTGCCCTGTGTTGCCCCTGGCGGTGCCCTGTGTTGTCCTGGCGGTGCCCTGTGTTGCCATTGGCGGTGCCCTGTGTTGCCCTGGCGGTGCCCTGTGTTGCCCCTGGCGGTGCCCTGTGTTGCCCCTGGCGGTGCCCTGTGTTGCCCCTGGCGGTGCCCTGTGTTGTCCCTGGCGGTGCCTGTGTTGCCGCGTGCTGTGTTGTCCCTGGCGGTGCCCTGTGTTGTCCCTGGCGGTGCCCTGTGTTGCCCTGGCGGTGCCCTGTGTTGTCCCTGGCGGTGCCCTGTGTTGTCCCTGGCGGTGCCCTGTGTTGCCCCTGGCGGTGCCCTGTGTTGCCCTGGCGGTGCCCTGTGTTGCCCCTGGCGGTGCCCTGTGTTGCCCTGGCGGTGCCCTGTGTTGCCCCGGCGGTGCCCTGTGTTGCCCTGCCATGGTTTAGGATGGGTTTATCACATGTCTGCCATCCCCATCACATGCAGTCAGTGCCTCTTCTCTCTATGTCTGGAGTTATCAGTGCCCATCCGCCTCCAGTGCCCGCGCTGTGACCCGGCCTGACAGGCGCTGTGCCACATCCCCATGTAATCCAGCGTTTGACCCGTTCCGGCAGCGTAGAGACGATGTGGAGTTGTGTCTCAGTGACATGCATATTAATGCTCCGCCGGGCGGGTTCCTGACTTCCTCTTTACCGTCATAATCACATTTTAGCCTTTGCAATTAACACTAATTGTGGGTGCCAGGCTGGCGTGCCCGGACCCCTGGTGGCTGCAGTGGAAGCCTCTGTCCTTTAGTGCCAGCTCCATTGTGTCGGCTGCAGCCTCCATTAAGGATCCAAATCTGTGCAGCTCCATCCACAGGTAGAAAAGTCGGGTTTAACCCCTTCAGCTGTCACTGGAGCGCACTGTGCCATTCTCATAGCCTGAGCTGATGCCCAAGGGTACAATGATGGGGTGCAGAGGTGGCTGTCCCCCTCGCCCCCAACCATCAGTAATATGTAGGTAAGGGCCATGTTATAGGTTTTGTATTGGGGCACAGTGACAAATCCACTGTGGGGAGACCGTAGGACGACTCGGCCATCATAGATCTATTTGTGCATTACAGGGCGATTTACATCAAGTTCATGTGGCACCCACGTACCATGGGAAAAGGCAATCTCTCTGCCGCTCCTCCACCCAACTGGTTCCTGTACAGACTAGTAATCCAGCTGCACAGTTCCTAAAGGCTCCTGCACAGACTGGACCATCCCTAACCACAAGACTAGATGAACACTGCTCGGGTCTCACTACCTGGTCAGCTGTCACATACCTCCTAAGGGACCAGGGCAGAGGCACAACAACCATAAAAGAGCAAATGTCCAAAGAGACTATAATGCCCGTGACTGTGAGGTAGCCGGGATGGTGTGCACCTCCGCTGGCCCTCAAGCTAAGGATCTCTAGGCTTTCTCTAGATTTTCCCTGAAGGAAGGGATGCCTGGGTCTCATACTGTGCTAAACTCCTTGATACGACTCGGCTAGATGTCCTCCACCAAGGGAGGAAGGTGGCGGAGATCAAGGAAACAAGCGGGGATCACTGGCAAGGCACCAGATATAGCAGAGCTCCAAGAGCTTCTCCAGATAATGGCTTCATTGCTGCTAAAGAAACACCTCTCCTTAGCAGCAATGAGCTTCTTCACAGATCACAATACAGATTCTATATCCAGCATGGACTGAGGCCAGAGGTGGGTAGATATAGTGGAAGGGAGAGATAATCACAAGCAGCAGCTGAAATGAAGGTTAAGGTAATCCTCAGCCAGCAGAGAAAGGGTATTTTACCTGTTCAGCATAGAAGAGCAAGTACATCAGCAAAACAGTCATGTGAGCTCTAAAAAAGGCTGCTATCGATTAAACACTGAGACCCCCTGACCCCGAGCCCAGAGGGGACATCCGGACGTGGCACAGAGAGCCCCAAACTTTAATAGTCTTGGTCTTCTCACATAGGCAAAAAGATGTTTTGGACCCTCCTTCCTCAAGGTCCCAACTTCTGCACCCGTTATAGTTTCACCTCTGACATTGGCTGAATAGACTTTGTCCATATTTACCAGGTTTTCTGTCTCCATAACTCAGTACATGATTTTGCAGAATCACCACTGTCTATACCCTGTTTCACACCCCCTTGATTAATGTGCAGTCAGATTCAGGGGTGCAGCTTGATGATGGAGCATCCCAATATTAGGCAAAAAAATTCTCTGCAAGTGCGGCTCCCGGGAGAGCCCTGACAATCTCAGATGGCACCTGGCACAGAAGAGCGAGGCGAAACGTGCGTCAGGTGGAGGAACATTAGCCTGAGACCACCATATACAGCAATGATTTATATCTAAGGTAACTGTATCATCTGTGCAAGTGCGGCTCCTGGGGAGCTCGAAGACTCAGATGGCACCTGGCACCCGAAGAAGCGAGGCGAAACGTGTGTCAGGGTGGAGGAACACTTGGACATTATTGCTGTATATGGCGGTCTCGGGCTAACTTTATCCATGTGCGGCCTCCTGGGAGAGCCCTGACGATCTCAGATAGCACCTGGCCACCAGAAAAAGCGAGGCGAAACGTGCGTCAGGGTGGAGGAACACTTAGGCTGAGACCTCCATATACAGCAATGATTTATATCTAAGGTAACTTTATCCATGTGCGGCCTCCTGGGAGAGCTCTGAAGATCTGATGGCGCCTGGAATATTCTTGCCACTTTTCCCGGAGTTCGGAGGTCTCTTGTATTCCGGGAGTCTCCCAGACATCACAGGAGGGCCTAAAGTTTGAGTTATCAGGACCCCGCATGGGATCTAGTAAGTGACCATTAATTCCGAGCTTCAGGAGAACAAGAGATCCGTCAGGATCCAGGATCCTCTCGCTGAAGCCGTTTCTCGTGGCCGCCGTCCTTTCTCCTTTGTGTCATCAGTGGCCGCTGTGTTCCGCGCAGTCTGTACAATGTTTCTTCAGGGGTTTGGAGCCGCCTCATTGGTCGCTCCCGATGATTGACACATTGTTTACAAGCTTCAGATAATGGAGCACTCTGGGAATGTTTTCATGATCTTTCCTGATGTTTGAGGACACAGGAGCCCCCATGATGGCTGATTGTCCAAGGTCGGATTGTGCGTCGCTTCTCTCGTAGAGTCTTTTCTCATGTAAATGAACGCGTGCCGGAGTCAGGGCCGATATTTCCATTGAGCGGGCGGCTCGGAGGATCCATTGTGTCTCAGCACAGACAGATGATTATAAGGAGGCTCCTGTGTGTGGAATACAGAGGACACGCTGCTCTTGTGTTTGGAGGTAGGATGCTGCCACCATTACCTACTGGCTGTGTCTGGTACTGCGCTATGGGCTGCAATTTAGGGAAATTGAGTATTCATTTTTTTTGTTTTGTTTTTTTTTACTCTCAGCTAAGACTGTGGTGGGAAACATCATATTTATGCATTAACACCTTCAGAATAGTGTAGTGTTGGCATTCAGGGCCGTATGTCATATTGTCCTTGTTTTGGGACCCCAAATGGTTGTGATGTAGTTCTGAGACATCGTGTCTTGTCCATGGTTCCTCCATCATCCTGAAACCATCTTATTGGCACATAAAGGCCTTAAAGGCAGATTCTTCCGGCTCCTCAAGTATCAAGAGTTTCATGTTGTGCGTCCTCCTGCGGGCGGTTGTGTGGCCTCGTGGGCCGGTTATGTGTTGTGCGTCTTCCTGCGCCAGTTCTGTAGCTTCATGCGTCCGTCTTCCCTGGTTCTAGGAAATAGAATATAGAATTGTTCATCCTCTTTGCACTGTAATGGGGCAGTGCCTAATTCTTCTCACCCCTTAAGTGTCTGTAGCTCTCACACCTAAGCGCCAGAGTATCCTGGTCCTCAGGTCCTGACCATTGTTGACCCTAGCAGAGGCCGTTCTTGTTTGTTCTGACTCCACTTGTTTTGTGTACCAGTTTGCCAGGCTCATAGACCCAGGACTGTGCGGTGCCATCTCCCTGGTCAGTGCCCGGTTCTCCTGGTTCCTCCAGTGTCCAGTTCTGAGACCACGTTCCCTGGAGGTGACGATACAGTGAAACGTTTGTAAAGATCCATAGACGATTGTGTACATCATAGTGCACAGTTCTCACCACTAATCGCCAGCGTTCTCGGTACCGAGGACCCAAACTACAGCGCACAAAGCTGCTGCCCCTGAAGAGATCAGTGCTGGAGTCTTCGGCTCCTCAGTCTTTAGTCTGATCACTATTCTGCCGGTCTTCTATGACTATTTTCCACAATATTTGTACCTAAAAAGTTTGACAAATTCTTCTTCTTTCTTGAAGTCGTCAGTCCTGGTGAAAACCATGTTTCTTGCACCTATAAAGTCTTTGTCCAATCTTCTGGCCTCAAATATCCACAGTTCTGACCCCTAATCACCAGTCCTGGACGTAGAGTCCCCACTATAGGGTGTATGGTGCCAGTTTGTCTTGATGTCAGTACCTGCCGGCAGCTGGAAGGGTTAGTGCCCGATTCCTCCATGTCCATAGTTTCATCACACGTGGGCCGTCACACACGTGGGCCGTCACACACGTGGGCCGTCACACGTGGGCCATCATACATGTTTCATTCTGCCTCGGTCCTGGAGGTAACGATGCTATTGGCACCTACATTAGTCAATGTTTGATTCTTCTGTCTCTTCAGATCTCCATTATTCCAATCCACCGGTGCCGTTGCTCCACAGTCACGGGTCAGTAGATCTTCCACAGTCTCAGCACTTTCACCATGGAGTGCACCAGCCTATAGAGATCTGCAGGGCAAAGTGCGATTCTGGCTTTCCCAATAGTGTCCACAGCTCTGTCATGTTGGCACTTGGGTGTTTAAGTCCTTGGACCTGCAGCTACAGAGCGAGACCCTACTGCCAGCTAGGATCCTCTGCAGTATGGCACCACCCATAGCCGTGATCCATAGGAGTGTGCCGCTCTGCTGTGCTCCTGGTGGGCAGTTTTGGACTTGCATGGGATCAGTAGGGTACAATGAATGGCAAGTCGCCACAGGACAGCTATAGGACCCCCCCGTCCCTGACATCGAACCTTCAACTGTGTTGGCATTGTGGATGCTGATACAGTTGAAATTAATGGAGAAAGAGGGAGCTCTTCACTGTCTTCTTCCTCCTCCATCATCCTATTGTGCCAGGATGTGCAGAGCTTCAGAACACACAACTCTAGGACTATGGGGCACGTTAACTATATGGAGGACTATGGGGGTTGCATTATACTATATGGAGGACTATCGGCTGCATTATACTATATGGAGGACTATGACCTGATTTAATATACTATATGGACTATGGGGGTGATGAGGGTGCATTTATACTGTATGGAGGACTATTTGGAGGTGCGTTATACTATATGGAGGACTATGGGGGGTGCATTTTCATATATGGAGGACTACGGGGTGCATTACACTATATGGGGGATGATGGTGTACATAATACTACATGGAGGACTATAGGCTGATTTAATATACTATATGGAGGACTATGGGAGTGCATTATACTATATGGAGGAGTATGGGGTAATGTATTATACTATATGGAGGACTATGGGGGGTGCATTTTCATATAGGGAGGACGATGGGTGCATTATAATATATGAAGGGCGATTTGGGGGGGGGGGGTGCATGGGATTAAATAATTCCTCCTAAAGTTATTTAGGTAAATAAACCAATCAATAATGCTGTCGTGTTCCAGCAATGTCTCAGGTTTCCTCCTGTTCTCCAGTTATTCTCCTCATCCACAGTGAGAGATGTCATATAGTGAATGCAATCAGGGAGTCTGTGACCGACCAGGGCCGCCTCTTCATCATGTGGACGGAGGCGCTGGAGGATTTTTATTCTTGTGCTTTTTGCTTTTTTAATAGTCCAGAACATGTAGGAGGGCGTCAGTGACTCCTGTGTCCTCCCTGCCTGATAGAGCGGCGTCTCCGGAGCAGCGGGAGGAGCGCTGCAGGGGAATTACACTTCATTCCTGGCTCCTCTGCAGATCAGACGCAGCAGGAGAAACTGTGAGCAAAGTTCTGATCCATCTAACAAGTTGTGTGATCGATCGCTGCTCGCTGGATGGTTGGTGCGTCGTCCACGATATCTACACGTGTGACATCTCACCAACGGTCTCTAAACGATGTCCTAACGACTGCGCCCCCCGAGATCATTAGTGAGATTGTTTCAATATCAAACTGTGTTAAGGTACCGTCACACACAGCAATATTGCATACAATGTCACTGGCAATTTGCTGGTTGCAGTGAAATCATGGACACATTGTTACATTTGTACACAGCCACAAAATAGAACAATGTGTCCATGATTTCACTGCAATCAGTGAGTTGCAAGACAAATTGCAAGCAAAATTGCTGCGTGTGACTGTACCTTAACTGTACCTGAAGGCAGATCCAGGGGATCTCTGTCTTGAGAAAGTTTCAACGTCGTGCCGTGTAACGGTACCTATGTTTGGAACGATCTCGGGGGTGCGGTCGTTTCCGACAATAATTTCAGACATCATTGGTGAGATGTCACGTGTAGATATCATGGACGACGCACCAGCGATGTAGCGAGCAGCTATCGATCACACATCCCCGTGACCGATCCCTGCTCATTGCTGTGAACGGGTGAAGTCGTGAATGACATCGCTGTCGGCGCGTCACACAGAACGATGCAGCAGATCGGCTGATCAACATTGTTTGATTACAGAACATGTTCTCAAATCTGCGATCAATGATCCAACGATTTATTGTAGTCGTATCTCGTGTCACACACAACGACGTCCTAACAATGTCGCTGGAACGACTTCAAACCAGTGATGTTTCAGCGATATCGTTTCAATGTCGTATTGTGTAACGGGGCCTGAAGGCAGATCCAGGGGATTTGGGGATGAAGATGTGTGGAGAAGAGGCAGAGATGGGCAAAGCTTGTAAATAGGCGAGGTCTCCTGAATGCCGCGTTTGGAGAGCTGACAATTATGGTCTAGAATGGACAGATTTTCTACTACCAACTAATAAAAGTAAAGGCCCCGTTACACGGCACGACATCGCTCAAAAGTCATGTTTGAAATTATGTTGAAAGAACATCGTCAGAGCGTCGTTGTGTAACCGAACGATTCAACTACGATACTCCGTCCACTTGTTCAAAAACCTGACGATGTCGTTCAAGCGATCTGCTGCATCGTTGTGTGTGACATGGCAATAACTGTCGTAGACGACTTCCCATATTCACAGCAATGAGCAGGGATCGGTCGCGGGGTTGTGTGATCGATAGCTGCTCGCTGGATCACTGGTGCGTCGTGCACGATATCTACATGTGTGACATCTCACCAATGATGTCTGAAACGACCATGCACCCAGAGATCGCAGCCAACATCATTCCAACGTCGTGCCGTGTAACGGGGCCCTAACATGTTGTCACCTGGAAACCTCACACACTCACACCGCTGTTGATGGATCCAGTGATCTTCTCTGGGGTTTCTATTGGTGCTCCGCATTAGTCTTTGGTAACACTGACCTCCTCCAGCCAATCCCTGACCTCAGCGGTGTAGGTACAAGATCACCAAGAACATTGATTGACCATTATACAAAGACCACGGAGGACCACCCGGGATACGAGACCCCATTAGTAAACTCAATCCTCCATTCTCCATAGAGCAGCTTTCTCCCTGGAGGACCCGACATGTCCCGGCTTTATACAGACTCCCCCATGGCTGTAATCGGCATTATGTAATGCTTCATTTCTCCTGCGGTGGCGCTGTAGGTAAACCACACTTTCCTCCAGGATCACCGGTGATCCCAGGATTTCCTACGATCCCTCTATAGCCGGCGGACCTCAAACCAAAAGTGATTTTGTGGAGTGGCAGCCCCTTTAAGGCCGAGTGGCAGCCCCCTTTAAGGCCGAGTGGCAGCCCCCTTTAAGGCCGAGTGGCAGCCCCCTTTAAGGCCGAGTGGCAGCCCCCTTTAAGGCCGTGTCCTGTGTATTGTGGTGCAGGAGACGGCTGTGCTCTGTGTATTGTGGGGCAGGAGACGGCCGTGCTCTGTGTATTGTGGGGCAGGAGACGGCCGTGCTCTGTGTATTGCGGGCAGGAGACGGCGTGCTCTGTGTATTGCGGGGCAGGAGACGGCCGTGCTCTGTGTATTGCGGGGCAGGAGACGGCCGTTCTCTGTGTATTGCGGGGCAGGAGACGGCCGTTCTCTGTGTATTGCGGGGCAGGAGACGGCCGTGCTCTGTGTATTGCGGGGCAGGAGACGGCCGTGCTCTGTGTATTGCGGGGCAGGAGACGGCCGTGCTCTGTGTATTGCGGGGCAGGAGACGGCCGTGCTCTGTGTATTGCGGTGCAGGAGACGGCCGTGCTCTGTGTATTGCGGTGCAGGAGACGGCCTGTGCTCTGTGTATTGCGGTGCAGGAGACGGCTTTTCTGTGTTTCTCGGAAGTTGCTAAGTTAATACCGTCTTATTACCTTGTTTCAAAGTTCAAGGACGATGTGAGTGACAATGTGTAATTATTGCTAGAAGTAATGAATATAAAGTGAATTAAAAATGGAGCTTGCATATAAAG
The DNA here is from genome assembly GCA_033576535.1 of Allobates femoralis. Taxonomy (NCBI): domain Eukaryota; kingdom Metazoa; phylum Chordata; class Amphibia; order Anura; family Aromobatidae; genus Allobates; species Allobates femoralis. The sequence continues at coordinate 42,952,528 of JARQOC010000009.1, read as the reverse complement.
TGAGGCCTAATCTCATAACTTGTGCCAACATCTCCCGGACTCTGCACCGGGGCTGTGACTGCATATTAATGGCATCATCCAGTATATAGGCCGTACATAGACCACGTGTAGGGGGCGCTGATTGTAAAAGGGGGAGACACTGAAGACCTTACACTGGGGCAGTCAGGATATAATGGGTCTCTACTGCCTCTAACTGCAACTTATACATGGGCTGACGGCCTAGATTAGCTGCAGTACCGGACATGTCCAGGAGGGGCACTGTTTATGGACAGCCCCCGTAATGTTCTCTTAAGCCCTGACCCCGGAGTGAGGACTGACCACCATCATTACACTGAGGCGTATGGGGCAGTCGTTTCGCCTCTGTAGTATTGAAGCTTTATCAGGCGTTTCAAGTTTCTATAGAAACCATAGACCTCCCATCCTCTTTGCATTGAGACATAAATATTAATTATGGTTGTAGGGTGCGGTGATGAGATGTGAATGTTTGCTGCCCCTTCACTCCAGTATTGATAAGAAATGATTCCAGCGATGGGACGGATTGTTCCTAAAACTAATAACGTCACATTTATCGGATTATTGAAATTCACATGACATGACAATAGGCAAAAACCGAACACCATCAAAGCCTGAAACCAACACATTCTGCCCCCGGGAGCAAGGCTTGGCCAAAACACCCAGGCTTCAATGCAGAGGGCGGAGGCTGCGCGCTGTGCGGCGCAGGAGAGGGCGGAGGCTGCGCGCTGTGCGGCGCAGGAGAGGGCGGGGAGGCTGCGCGCTGTGCGGCGCAGGAGAGGGCGGAGGCTGCGCGCTGTGCGGCGCAGGAGAGGGCGGAGGCTGCGCGCTGTGCGGCGCAGGAGAGGGCGGAGGCGATTCATTAAGATTGTACATACAAAATAGAGTGAGTCTGGCCACAGCTTCTCATTCAGAGTCTTCTGTGTTGTCATAACTATGAACATTGTAGATTCACACTGAAGACATCAAAACAGCAGCTCAGATTATAGACAGGTCACATCTCTACAACTACTGTTCAGAGGAGACTTTGTGCAGCAGCCTTCATGGTAAAATAGGAAACCACTGCTAAGGACAGGCAACAAGTAGGAGAGACTTGTGTGGGGTAAAGAACACAAGGAACAGACATGAGACCAGTGGGAATCTGTGCTTTGCTCTGATGAGTCCAAATTTGAGATCTTTGGTTCCAACCACCGTATCTGTGTGCGACGCAGAAAAGGTGAACGGATGAACTCTACATGGCTGGTTCCCACCGTGAAGCATGGAGGAGGAGGTGTGATGGTGTGGGGGTGTGGGGGTGTGGAGGAGGAGGTGTGATGGTGTGGGGGGTGTGGAGGAGGAGGTGTGATGGTGATGGGGCGCTACACCAGATGACCTGGCCTCCACAGTCACCAGACCTGAACCCAATCGAGATGGTTTGGGGTGAGCTGGACCAAAAGGGCCAACAAGTGCTGAGCATCTCTGGGAACTCCTTCAAGACTGTTGGAAGACCATCTCGGTGACATCCAGAGAAAGCCAAGAGTGTGCAAAGCAGTAATCACAGCAAAAGGTGGAGACTGTGAAGAACCTGGAATATAAGACATATGTTCAGGTGTTTCACACTTTTTATTCAGTATATAATTCTCCATGTGATAATTCATAGTTTTGATGCCTTCAGTGTGAATCTACAATGTTCATAGTCATGAAAATAAAGAAAACTCTGAATGAGAAGGTGTCCAAACTACTGGTCTGTACTGTACATTACCAATCATGTATTATCCTCCAGAGCTGCACTCACTATTCTGCTGGTGCAGTCACTGTGTACATACTTACTGATCCTGAGTTACCTCCTGTATTATACTCCAGAGCTGCACTCACTATTCTGCTGGTGCAGTCACTGTGTACATACATTACTGATCCTGAGTTACCTCCTGTATTATCCTCCAGAGCTGCACTCACTATTCTGCTGGTGCAGTCACTGTGTACATACATTACATTACTGATCCAGAGTTACCTCCTGTATTATACTCCAGAGCTGCACTCACTATTCTGCTGGTGCAGTCACTGTAGTACATACATTACGTTACTGATCCTGAGTTACCGCCTGTATTATACTCCAGAGCTGCACTCACTATTCTGCTGGTGCAGTCACTGTGTACATACATTACATTACTGATCCTGAGTTACCTCCTGTATTATACTCCAGAGCTGCACTCACTATTCTGCTGGTGCAGTCACTGTATACATACATTACATTCTGATCCTGAGTTACCTCCTGTATTATACCCAGAGCTGCACTCACTATTCTGCTGGTGCAGTCACTGTGTACATACATTACATTACTGATCCTGAGTTACCTCCTGTATTATCTCCAGAGCTGCACTCACTATTCTGCTGCTGCAGTCACTGTGTACATACATTACTGATCCTGAGTTACCTCCTGTATTATACTCCAGAGCTGCACTCACTATTCTGCTGGTGCAGTCACTGTGTACATACATTACATTACTGATCCTGAGTTACCTCCTGTATTATACTCCAGAGCTGCACTCACTATTCTGCTGGTGCAGTCACTGTGTACATACATTACATTACTGATCCTGAGTTACCTCCTGTATTATACTCCAGAGCTGCACTCACTATTCTGCTGGTGCAGTCACTGTGTACATACATTACATTACTGATCCTGAGTTACCTCCTGCATTATACTCCAGAGCTGCACTCACTATTCTGCTGGTGCAGTCACTGTGTACATACATTACATTACTGATCCTGAGTTACCTCCTGTATTATCCTCCAGAGCTGCACTCACTATTCTGCTGGTGCAGTCACTGTGTACATACATTACATTACTGATCCTGAGTTACCTCCTGTATTATACTCCAGAGCTGCACTCACTATTCTGCTGGTGCAGTCACTGTGTACATACATTACATTACTGATCCTGAGTTACCTCCTGTATTATCCTCCAGAGCTGCACTCACTATTCTGCTGGTGCAGTCACTGTGTACATACATTACATTACTGATCCTGCGTTACCTCCTGTATTATACTCCAGAGCTGCACTCACTATTCTGCTGGTGCAGTCACTGCGTACATACATTACATTACTGATCCTGAGTTACCTCCTGTATTATCCTCCAGAGCTGCACTCACTATTCTGCTGGAGCTGTCACTGTGTACATACATTACATTACTGATCCCGAGTTACCTCCTGTATTATACTCCAGAGCTGCACTCACTATTCTGCTGGTGCAGTCACTGTGTACATACATTACTGATCCTGAGTTACCTCCTGCATTATACTCCAGAGCTGCACTCACTATTCTGCTGGTGCAGTCACTGTGTACATACATTACATTACTGATCCTGAGTTACCTCCTGTATTATACTCCAGAGCTGCACTCACTATTCTGCTGGTGCAGTCACTGTGTACATACATTACATTACTGATCCTGAGTTACCTCCTGTACCCCCTGGCAGTGTGCGCTCCCTTCCCCTGGCAGTGTGCGCTCCCTTCCCTTGGCAGCATGCGCCCCTTCCCCGGCAGAGCGGCCTCTCCCTGGCAGCATGCCCCCCCTTCCCCTGGCAGCGAGCCCCTTCCCTGGCAGAGGCACGCCCCCTCTCCTGTCAGCGCACCCCTTCCCCCGGAGCGCGCGCCCTCCCCTTCCCCTGGCAGTGCAACGCACCCTCCCTTGGCAGCATGCGCCCCTTCCCCGGCTAGAGCACCCCCCCCTTCCCCTGGCAGCGAGCCCCTTCCTTGGCAGAGCGCCCCTTCCCCTGGCAGTGCGCCCCCCCCCCTTCCCTGGCAGCACGTTCCCCCTCCTCCCCCACCCCTCCCCCTACCACCGGGCAGCGCGCCCCTTCCCCTGACAGTGAGCCCCCTCCCTGGTGGCGGCACTCCCCCTCCCTGGCAGCGCGTGCCCCTTCCCTGGCAGTGGTACACCCCTCCCTTGGCAGCACGTGCCCCTTCCCTGGCAGCAGTCCCTCCCCCTCCCTTGGCAGCACATGCCCCTTCCCTGGTGGCAGCATGCCCCCTCCCCTGGCCGCAGTCCCTCCCCCTCCCTTGGCAACACATGCCCCTTCCCTGGCGGCAGCACGCCCCCTCCCTTGGCAGCACGTGCCCCTTCCCTGGCAGCAGTCCCTCCCCCTTCCCTGGCAGCACGTGCCTCTTCCCTGGCAGCTGTCCCTCCCACTCCCTTGGCAGCACGCGCCCCTCCCCTGGCAGCAGGCCTCCCCCTCCCCTGGCAGCACGCGCCCCTCCCTTGGCAGCATGCGCCTCTTCCCTGGCAGCAGTCCCTCCCCTTTCCCTGGCAGCAGTCCCTCCCCCTTCCCTGGCAGCAGTCCCTCCCCCTTCCCTGGCAGCAGTCCCTCCCCCTTCCCTGGCAGCAGTCCTCCCCCTTCCCTGGCAGCAGTCCCTCCCCCTTCCCTGGCAGCACGTGCCCCTCCCTGGCAGCAGTCCCTCCCCCTCCCCTGGCAGCAGTCCCTCCCCCTCCCCTGGCAGCACGCGCCCCCTCCCTTGGCAGCATGCGCCTCTTCCCTGGCAGCAGTCCCTCCCCTTTCCCTGGCAGCACGCGCCCCTTCCCCCTGGCAGCAGTCCCTCCCTTCCCCTGGCAGCACGCGCCCCCTCCCTTTCCCTGGCAGCAGTCCTCCCCTTTCCTGGCAGCAGTCCTCCCCTCCCTCGGCAGCACGCGCCTCTTCCCTGGCAGCACGCGCCCCCCCTTGGCAGCACGCGCCTCTTCCCTGGCTTGGCGGCTGTGATGTGGATCTGTAGTTACAATATCGACACATCTAACAATACGAGCAGCCTCACGCCGGGATGTTTTCAATTAGTGTTTCCCGGTGCAGACGCTTTTCCGCTCCATTTTTGCAGCTTCGCTTTCAGGCGTCTGAGATCTCTGTGTAGAGAAGCAGCCGGAACGTTCTCCCGTACAGCTGTGATCTTATTGACATAATGAGTGGAAAGTAGGGCAGCGCCACCGCTGATTCCGTTTAACTCCTTTACGGAACACTAAAGGCTGACATAATTGGCAATAGCGGAACAGGCGGTAATTGCCATCACTATTCACCCTGCGGGAGGCGCTGCACTCGCCCTCTGTACACCCGCTTGATTGGAACATCAGACACCTGTACATCCTCCATCTATGGGGTTACTGATTGCCTGGAAACGTTCTTATTTAGGTTGCAATCCTCTGACCTGGGCTTAGGACATGATGACTCCTCGCGAGCGGTGGCCTCCAGCTCCAGGGCGGTGGGCTCCAGCTTCAGGGCGGTGGGCTCCAGCTTCAGGGCGGTGGGCTCCAGCTCGAGGGCGGTGGGCTCCAGCTCGAGGGCGGTGGGCTCCAGCTTGAGGGCGGTGGGCTCCAGCTTGAGGGCGGTGGGCTCCAGCTTGAGGGCGGTGGGCTCCAGCTTGAGGGCGGTGGGCTCCAGCTTGATGGCGGTGGGCTCCAGCTTGATGGCGGTGGGCTCCAGCTCGATGGCGGTGGGCTCCAGCTCGATGGCGGTGGGCTCCAGCTCCAGGGCGGTGGGCTCCAGCTTGAGGGCGGTGGTGCTCCAGCTTGAGGGCAGTGGTGCTCCAGCTCCAGGGCGGTGGGCTCCAGCTTTAGGGCCTTTCTTCCATGGGGATTGGGATTGTCTTCGTGTCTCCCTGGAGTCCACATGGTCTCATTGAGGTCCAGTGTAAACATGAGGGGCCCATCCCATCTTCTGATGTCCAGAGAATTAGGAATCCCAACTAAACCCATTGGATCTTTACTCACCGTGTGGCCCTCGTAGAGAGGATGCCCACCAGTGAAGGGGCCCCCGGCGTCATGTGTCTTCTGAGGTTACATCGGTGAAGGACACAGAAAGCTCCATTGTGTGGTGAGGGATTGGCTCAAGGGAAGATTACACCGAACACTGGGCTCCTCTGGGGGCAAAACCCGTCACCATTTTGGGGGGTTCTTAGTTTTTCACAGGTGACCCTAATATTAGGCTTCACGGGTTGGTCTATGGCAGCATGTGTTGGCCATGGTTTGGATTATGCCAACCTTCATGGGTACAACCTGCTGGTTCATCATACCCTGGTAGCCTTCACTTGATCATTGATTGGCTGCCATATATTGATGTCCCATTGAGGGGCCCTTCTAGCATTAGGGGCAGGGGCCTGATATTGAGCTCCGATCTCCTGTACAATCTGATACTCAGTAAGGTGATGGATAAGAGGAGGCCACCCCGTTCTTGGAAACACAACCCCTGTTCACCCATCTTCCAGGTGTATATTAATACTGGAGCGGATGACTCCTTCACTGCTGGAGGGAAGCGGAGGCCAAAACCCTGAGCGAGCGGCCCAAAAACCCTGAGCGAGCGGGCCAAAAACCCTGAGCGAGCGGGCCAAAAACCCTGAGCGAGCGGGCCAAAAACCCTGAGCGAGCGGGCCAAAAACCCTGAGCGAGCGGCCCAAGAACCCTGAGCGAGCGGCCCAAGAACCCTGAGCGAGCGGCCACGAACCCTGAGCGAGCGGCGGTAACAATGGTGAAAAGCTCCAGATAATAATCCTCCTCCTCCTGCAGGTAGCGAGAAACTAAGTCTCCAACTACAGTGATTACAGTACAGTATATATATCGCTATACAGAAGATGCCCAGGTTATACCGGCTGTACATATCGAATTATATACAGAAGATGCCCAGGTTATACCGGCTGTACATATCGAATTATATACAGGAGATTGCACTCACCAGGTTATACCGGCTGTACATATATAATTATATACAGGAGATGCCCAGGTTATACCGGCTGTACATATCGAATTATATACAGAAGATGCCCAGGTTATACCGGCTGTACATATCGAATTATATACAGGAGATGCCCAGGTTATACCAGCTGTACATATCGAATTATATACAGGAGATGCCCAGGTTATACCGGCTGTACATATATAATTATATACAGGAGATGCCCAGGTTATACCGGCTGTAGATATATCATTATATACAGGAGATGCCCAGGTTATACCGGCTGTACATATATCATTATATACAGGAGATGTCCAGGTTATACCGGCTGTACATATATAATTATATACAGGAGATGTCCAGGTTATACCGGCTGTACATATATAATTATATACAGGAGATGCCCAGGTTATACCGGCTGTACATATATAATTATATGCAGGAGATGCCCAGGTTATACCGGCTGTAGATATATAATTATATACAGGAGATGTCCAGGTTATACCGGCTGTACTATATATAATTATATACAGGAGATGTCCAGGTTATACCGGCTGTACATATATAATTATATGCAGGAGATGCCCAGGTTATACCGGCTGTACATATATCATTATATACAGGAGATGCCCAGGTTATACCGGCTGTACATATATCATTATATACAGGAGATGCCCAGGTTATACCGGCTGTACATATATCATTATATACAGGAGATGCCCAGGTTATACCGGCTGTACATATATCATTATATACAGGAGATGCCCAGGTTATACCGGCTGTACATATATCATTATATACAGGAGATGCCCAGGTTATACCAGCTTGCTCCCCTATATAGACTGTAACAGACACATCTGGCGGATCTGCTCACTCCCCATAGTGTGCGCCGTACGTACCGGAGCCTATAACTAGAGCGCTGCTGGACCGGGGGAGGGGGTGCGGTGCTCTAATACTTATCAGCAGTCACAGATCAGATCTCTCCATCAGCCGCAGTCACATTTCCCGGGCGGCGCTCGCCAGTCCTCACTCTTAGATGAGGCAGGCGGCGGTGTGCTCACATTACTGCTGGGAAGGCGGCGGTGGCGTGCTCACATTACTGCTGGGAAGGCGGCGGTGGCGTGCTCACATTACTGCTGGGAAGGCGGCGGTGGTGTGCTGTATTTACTGCTGGGAAGGCGGCGGTGGCGTGCTCACATTACTGCTGGGAAGGCGGCGGTGGTGTGCTGTATTTACTGCTGGGAAGGCGGCGGTGGCGTGCTCACATTACTGCTGGGAAGGCGGCGGTGGCGTGCTCACATTACTGCTGGGAAGGCGGCGGTGGTGTGCTGTATTTACTGCTGGGAAGGCGGCGGTGGCGTGCTCACATTACTGCTGGGAAGGCGGCGGTGGCGTGCTCACATTACTGCTGGGAAGGCGGCGGTGGTGTGCTCACATTACTGCTGGGAAGGCGGCGGTGGCGTGCTCACATTACTGCTGGGAAGGCGGCGGTGGCGTGCTCACATTACTGCTGGGAAAACGGCGGTGGTGTGCTGTATTTACTGCTGGGAAGGCGGCGGTGGCGTGCTCACATTACTGCTGGGAAGGCGGCGGTGGCGTGCTCACATTACTGCTGGGAAGGCGGCGGTGGCGTGCTCACATTACTGCTGGGAAGGCGGCGGTGGTGTGCTGTATTTACTGCTGGGAAGGCGGCGGTGGCGTGCTCACATTACTGCTGGGAAGGCGGCGGTGGTGTGCTGTATTTACTGCTGGGAAGGCGGCGGTGGCGTGCTCACATTACTGCTGGGAAGGCGGCGGTGGCGTGCTCACATTACTGCTGGGAAGGCGGCGGTGGCGTGCTCACATTACTGCTGGGAAGGCGGCGGTGGTGTGCTGTATTTACTGCTGGGAAGGCGGCGGTGGCGTGCTCACATTACTGCTGGGAAGGCGGCGGTGGCGTGCTCACATTACTGCTGGGAAGGCGGCGGTGGCGTGCTCACATTACTGCTGGGAAGGCGGCGGTGGCGTGCTCACATTACTGCTGGGAAGGCGGCGGTGGCGTGCTCACATTACTGCTGGGAAGGCGGCGGTGGCGTGCTCACATTACTGCTGGGAAGGCGGCGGGTGGCGTGCTCACATTACTGCTGGGAAGGGTTTACAAACGTGACGTGTTAATGAAAGCGCGAGGAAGCCGAGGCTTTTAGTGTCTGAGAATAATACAGAAGTCCTAATAAAAGTGAATCGTCGTCAATTATCACCGGGAAATTGAATTAGTGTCCTCCTGATTTATCAGTGAGCGGAAAAGACAGGAACACAAAGCCGCGACGTGACGGGAGGGACGAGCCGCACTATTGTGTGACGGGAGGGACGAGCCGCACTATTGTGTGACGGTTGGATCAGGCGGAGGAATCGGGGTTGTTGGTCCGAGTCTCCGGCGTGATGGAATCCAGGTTTGGATCTGTTCACATTGTCGCAGGCGCCAACTTTAAGGTTCTTGGAACCAATTTTTGTTTTTGAACTTTTGTAGTGTTCTCGACTTCTTCAATAAGCCGTAACTTTTTATATTTACCATTTACCTATCCACATTGTCACGAAAGTGGTATAGCGGAGGAGGGAATGGGAAGCAGGATGGCAATAGGCAAGGGAACCTGGGTATCTAGACTTACCCTGTAGACTGGGATCCCTAGCTGACTCCATACCCAGAGATATCTCTGGTGAGGAGGTCTGGGCCACCACCCTTTCCCTACTCCTTATCCAGCCCTTTGCTAACACCCACTTACCTCCACACAGAGACCAGGAATCACAGAAACTTCCAAAAACAAGGAAATAACACCAAGAAACTTCAGCAGAAAGCACATGTCTTCTCAGCTCCTGGTCTTGCAAAGACTAAACTCTATCAGCGACACCTGCTGATGGAAGAGGGAACTATTTCAAGGCCAGGGGCGTGGTCACCAGACAAACCCACAACTCCCCACCTGCAAAGCCGCCTACATATAGACCGCAACACAGCAGTGTCTGCAGATTAACTCTGAATGTGCCAAAGGGAATTAACCCCCATTAAAACTAGAAAGCGCTTTACACATAGACTGCAGAGATCAACATGTGACACATGTGAGGACTTATTGTAGCTTTGTATGACATCATTCATTGTTCCCTGTACTAAAACCTAAAAAATATCCCAAGTGTGGATGTCGCGGTTGCAAGGGCCGGGGCACTCGGCCATCTGGGCGGGCAGGCAGTCTATGGTGGTGGCTGTGCCTAGGAGCCGTGGCCCTGAGCAGATATGAAAAGGTGTCATTTACAGTTTATTTTATTTAAAGTTTATGACCGTTTGTGAGGCCAGCTGAGGTGTCAGGTGATTGGTGACTGTCGCTGCAGATGGGGTACCCAGGGGTAGATGGTGTGGCAGCAAGGTGTATTACTCCCCTCAGCAGGAGCAGGCCCCTGGGAGTTGTGAAGGAGATGATGGTGGACGTTGTAGTGAGGAGAGGTGCAGAGAGGAGGCAGTGTCTTTGAAGTGTCTTTACCTTTCCCTGTAAAGCAGTCACAAGTCCAGTGTCCTGTTCACCGGGTGCATCAGGGTCTGACCAGTCTGAGGAGCATTGGGTGCCGCTTTGCTGGATGGGTGTGTGTTGTTCTCCGTCCTCTCACCCTGGCGCTCTGTGGATTCCCTCCCGACAGGAAGACGGCAACCACTTTTCGAGTGACTGTACCCACCAGTCCTCTAGCCCTCAACGCCACTCAGCCCGGACGGGTCCACAGCGAGGTATGTGCCTGGCCCCAATGGTGCAAACACCGAGAACCAGAACTAAATATATCAACGTCTATGGAGCCACTGACTGCTGAACCATGAGCAAAGCATGAGTCCAGGAAAAGCCGGAGACTGCAGTGAGACGCTGTCCCCTCCTGAATACTCCGGCAGCTGCCTGATCCGGGGCGTGATGTCAGAGGTGATGATGTCACAGGAGATGATGAGAGAGGTGGTGATTGATGTTAGAAGTGATGTCAGAGGTGATGATGATGTGAGAGGTGATGGTGTCAGAAGTGATGGGTGATGATGTCACAGGAGATGATGTCAGAGGTGATGAGTGATGATGTCAGAGGTGATGATGTCAGAGGTGTTTGTACTCTGCGTGGATCAGTACAGAGGAAATGTTGGTGAAAACACAGCTGTCAATCATAGTTTAGGACCGCCCCCAGGACTCCTAAGCTCAAAATAAACAAACATGAAAATGTAGAAATGACAGATTATTGTATCTAAGCCTCGATATCAGACACTTGGGGAGCAGCTCGCAGAGGTTTTTTAGTCTCTAGAAATGTCTTTACCTAAAGCTGTCAGATCTCAGAATAAACGTGTGACAGAGGCGAAGTGTGGAGAGATCACAAGAATCCCCGAGGATCCGTACATTCACATAAATTAGCACCACGTTACAGAGGGCGATCACAAGGTGTGAATGAGACGGGTGAGTCATCATTATCCGGCGTCTGGCCATTATAAGGCCTCGTGCACACGCTGAGTATTTGGTGATATTTTACCTCAGTATCTGTAAGGCCTCGTGCACACGCTGAGTATTTGGTGAGTTGTTACCTCAGTATCTATAAGGCCTCGTGCACACGCTGAGTATTTGGTGAGTTGTTACCTCAGTATCTGTAGGGCCTCGTGCACATGCTGAGTATTTGGTGAGTTTTTACCTCAGTATCTGTAAGGCCTCGTGCACACGCTGAGTATTTGGTGAGTTGTTACCTCAGTATCTATAAGGCCTCGTGCACACGCTGAGTATTTGGTGAGTTGTTACCTCAGTATCTGTAGGGCCTCGTGCACATGCTGAGTATTTGGTGAGTTTTTACCTCAGTATCTGTAGGGCCTCGTGCACATGCTGAGTATTTGGTGAGTTTTTACCTCAGTATCTGTAGGGCCTCGTGCACAATGCTGAGTATTTGGTGAGTTTTGTACCTCAGTATCTGTAAGGCCTCGTGCACACGCTGAGTATTTGGTGATATTTTACCTCAGTATCTGTAAGGCCTCGTGCACATGCTGAGTATTTGGTGAGTTTTTACCTCAGTATCTGTAAGGCCTCATGCACACGTCTGAGTATTTGGTGAGGTGTTACCTCAGTATTTGTAAGGCCTCGTGCACACGCTGAGTATTTGGTGATTTTTTACCTCAGTATTTGTAAGGCCTCGTGCACACGCTGAGTATTTGGTGAGTTGTTACCTCAGTATATGTAAGCCTCGTGCACACGCTGAGTATTTGGTGAGTTGTTACCTCAGTATCTGTAGGGCCTCGTGCACATGCTGAGTATTTGGTGAGTTTTTACCTCAGTATCTGTAAGGCCTCGTGCACACGCTGAGTATTTGGTGAGTTGTTACCTCAGTATCTATAAGGCCTCGTGCACACGCTGAGTATTTGGTGAGTTGTTACCTCAGTATCTGTAGGGCCTCGTGCACATGCTGAGTATTTGGTGAGTTTTTACCTCAGTATCTGTAGGGCCTCGTGCACATGCTGAGTATTTGGTGAGTTTTTACCTCAGTATCTGTAGGGCCTCGTGCACATGCTGAGTATTTGGTGAGTTTTTACCTCAGTATCTGTAAGGCCTCGTGCACACGCTGAGTATTTGGTGATATTTTACCTCAGTATCTGTAAGGCCTCGTGCACATGCTGAGTATTTGGTGAGTTTTTACCTCAGTATCTGTAAGGCCTCATGCACACGCTGAGTATTTGGTGAGTTGTTACCTCAGTATCTATAAGGCCTCGTGCACACGCTGAGTATTTGGTGAGTTGTTACCTCAGTATCTGTAAGGCCTCGTGCACACGCTGAGTATTTGGTGTTTTTTACCTCAGTATCTGTAAGGGCCACTTTACACACACCAACTTATCTGTCCAACCTCTGACCAACTTACTGGTTGCAGTGAAATCATGGACACATTGGTCCATTATGTGGCTGTGTACAAATGGAACAATGTGTCCATGATTTCACTGCAACCAGTAAGTTGGTCAGAAGTTGGACAGATAAGTTGGTGTGTGTAAAGTGGCCATAAGGCCTCGTGCACATGCTGAGTATTTGGTGAGTTTTTACCTCAGTATCTGTAAGGCCTCGTGCACACGCTGAGTATTTGGTGAGTTTTTACCTCAGTATCTGTAAGGCCTCGTGCACACGCTGAGTATTTGGTGTTTTTTACCTCAGTATCTGTAAGGCCTCGTGCACACGCTGAGTATTTGGTGATATTTTACCTCAGTATCTGTAAGGCCTCGTGCACACGCTGAGTATTTGGTGATATTTTACCTCAGTATCTGTAAGGCCTCGTGCACACGCTGAGTATTTGGTGATATTTTACCTCAGTATCTGTAAGGCCTCGTGCACACGCTGAGTATTTGGTGTTTTTTACCTCAGTATCTGTAAGGCCTCGTGCACACGCTGAGTATTTGGTGAGTTGTTACCTCAGTATTTGTAAGGCCTCGTGCACACGCTGAGTATTTGGTGATCTTTTACCTCAGTATCAGTAAGGCCTCGTGCACACGCTGAGTATTTGGTGATATTTTACCTCAGTATCTGTAAGGCCTCGTGCACACGCTGAGTATTTGGTGAGTTGTTACCTCAGTATTTGTAAGGCTTCGTGCACACGCTGAGTATTTGGTGATATTTTACCTCAGTATCTGTAAGGCCTCGTGCACACGCTGAGTATTTGGTGTTTTTTACCTCAGTATCTGTAAGGCCTCGTGCACACGCTGAGTATTTGGTGAGTTGTTACCTCAGTATTTGTAAGGCCTCGTGCACACGCTGAGTATTTGGTGATATTTTACCTCAGTATCAGTAAGGCCTCGTGCACACGCTGAGTATTTGGTGATATTTTACCTCAGTATCTGTAATGCCTCGTACACACGCTGAGGGCCACGTCACACACACAGATATTTGTGCAGATATTGCTCTCAGATCTCTGGTTGCAGTGAAATCATGGACACATTGTATCCATTTGTACACAGCCACATAATGGACCAATGTGTCCATGATTTCACTGCAACCAGAGATCTGCGAACAATATCTGCACAAATATCTGTGTGTGACGTGGGCCTGAGTATTTGGTGAGTTGTTACCTCAGTATCTGTAAGGCCTTGTGCACACGCTGAGTATTTGGTGAGTTGTTACCTCAGTATCTGTAAGGTCTCGTGCACACGCTGAGTATTTGGTGAGTTGTTACCTCAGTATCTGTAAGGCCTCGTGCACACGCTGAGTATTTGGTGAGTTGTTACCTCAGTATCTGTAAGGCCTCGTGCACACGCTGAGTATTTGGTGAGTTGTTACCTCAGTATCTGTAAGGCCTCGTGCACACGCTGAGTATTTGAGTTTTTTACCTCAGGATTTGTAGCCAAAACCAGGAGTGGGTGATAAATACAGGAGTGGAGCACTTGTTTCTATTAGACTTTTCCTCTGATTGCTCCATTCCTGGTTTTGTCTCCAAATACTTAGGTAAAAACTCATCAAATACTCAGCGTGTGCACGAGGCCTTACAGATACTGAGGTAACAACTCACCAAATACTCAGCGTGTGCACGAGGCCTTACAAATACTGAGGTACAACTCACCAAATACTCAGCGTGTGCACGAGGCCTTACAGATACTGAGGTAACAACTCACCAAATACTCAGCATGTGCACGAGGCCTAATGGAGGGTTCCTGATTACATCCCTCAATCTGATCGGACTCCAATGAGTCTCTGATTCTGGGGGACCCCACATATAGGACATTTAGCCCATTGAGTTCAGTCTAGTACTTTGCAGTACTTCAGGTCACCTGTGGGGGCGCTGCTGTAACATTAAAGTCACTGAGATTCTGGGAGGTCTCAGCACCAGGACGGCCTGTGATTGGGTTATTCAGGATTGTTTCTTCATTGACTGGATTTTCCAGAACTGATATTGTTATATTTACTCCAGAGGAATCTACTGATTGATCTGTTTTGCACGGACTCCCATTCTCTTAAAGGGCCAGTATCATGAGTTGCAGCGCAGGAGTCTGTGGTGTGTATTGCACGTGTTTATTTTGGTCCTTCAAGGGTTAATGTCTTTTTCCTTGCTGCTGATGGTCAGGTGATTTGATTTGTTGACCAGTCACATGACCCATCACCTGACGTCGTTCATAGCGGCCCGTCCTGGTGCGTGGCGCCCTCCTGCTGCTGGAGACCCGCTGTCTTGGAGCTGTTGAAGCCTTTTGGTGTTTGGCTTCTACCTACATTGGGTGATATCTTTTTAGTCCTACCCCGTCTGTCTACCTATCCCTATATGTTATGACATTGAGGTGACGTGTAGTGCACTCACCGGGATGCCTTAGGTGACAGGGTCTAGGTACGTGAAGGCGGCGGGGAGAGGATCTGCTTAGGGCTGTTAGGGCAGGAAGGGACAGACACAGGCCTTTGTCCGGAGATGGCCCATCCCCCACTGCCTTCTTCCCTTTACTATCCCGCTGTGTTACACCAAGCGGCGGACATATTTCCTGTCTGAGGTGACAGACTGCATCTGTTTTCTCCAAACAATACCTCATTGGCCTAAGATACTTAAGGGGCCCTCGCTGTCAGTACAATAAGGATTTAGGGCCCAATATGTTCAAAGGGTAGTAAGACCTTCCCCATTGCTGACTCCTCTTGTATTCTGGTCTTGATTTGTGTCGGTTACCGGCCCTGACCTAACACCTATTTTCTGTATTAAGTGCCCGGCCCGGGCCCCGGCTCGGACTCTGAGGATTTGTCTTGTGGAGACCAAGGTCTCCTTCCATTACATCATATTGTAAAATCCTAGAGGGCAAATATGATTCGCTGAGATTGTTTTAGCCTCAGTGATGGCAATCAGGATTCTGCGATAAGTTGGGAACTGAGAGGGTAAAACGGCTTCAACAGAGCTGGGTTATTTGTGAACAGCTAAAGAGATGGGTGGGACGTCTGTCCACCATATCTTCACCATATCTCCACCTTCAGGTGCGGTCCAGGAGGTAAAGAAGATTCTCTGGAATCACTCCATGTTCTGTGTATGAAGGTAGGAGCCCTCCGGAGCTGCGCTCCTCTTGTGGTAAAGGGCAGGACACAGTACTTGACTCCGCAGTTATATGGACTATTGATATTCTGCTTTATTTTCTTAATGCCAGAAAGCCTGTTCTTTGTTTTACTTTGTTGCAATAAACTTGGTGAAAATCTAAACCGGAACCGTTCCTGTGTCTGTCGATCTGCAGCGGAGTGAGCGGATCTAGCACAGGGTTAAAAGGGTTAATACCGGGGTGCTCACTGTCTGCACTTTGAGTCCAGTATCAGTGGGGTATGGCTTACATCATCCTAGATTGGCTGGTTCTGGATGGGTCATTGGCTGTTCCCAAACTCTATTTCCCCAACGCTCCTGTTGGTGAGTAAGGAGTTCTATAGACTGAGACTAGATACATTCAATCAATATAGTTCAGTTTCCAACTCTGAGGGTACCTTTACACACGGCTACATTTGTAGCTTGTCACCAGGTAACTTACTGGTTGCAGTGAAATCATGGATACATGATTCCATTTGTACACAGCAACAAGATAGAACCATGTATCCATGATTTCACTGCAACCAGTAAGTTACCTGGTGACAAGCTACAAATGTAGCCGTGTGTAAAGGTACCCTGAGTGTCCTGGATGAAGAGGAGACGTCCAAGACTCAATGAAGAGTTGGTGAATCTGCAGACAAAGTGTCCGAAAAGCTCCCGAAAACCAGCACTTCCAGAAGGTTCCTTGTACATGGGGGAGCTGTCACATTGGATGACCGTGGGGTTCTCAGAACCGGGCCCCCTCGTTGTCGTCAGGGCTGCGGGCTGTCACAGTGGCGTGACCGGGTCCTTGATTTCCTCGTCGGGAGGCCAGTATAAAGGGGTAGTTTGAAAAAGAGATGAAAAGGAAAATAAAGGTAAAATGAAAGTTTGTGTCGTGACGCCACCCATGGAAGGCGGCCGGTATAGCCGCTGCTGTAGTCGGGACTTCTGGGGATGATGGGAGTAGCAGCTGTGATGGTTTGACTCTCCACAGGAGGAGCGGGTCCCCAGGGCATCCGTATAGTCTATGGAGGTGATTTGGGGGATGGAAGCCAGTGGGGCTGAGCTGCTGGCAGGGATCGGGGACACTCTCGGGCAGGCTCCTGCTGCCAACTCGGCGCCTCTGCCTACCTCTCCTCAGGTGCAAAAATAAGAGTTTCAGTACTGAGCTTTTCACGTCAGGCATTTCACGTTCCAAGCTAGTATAGTGGTGGATCCGGTAGTCTTTTAGCAGCCGGGATGGCTTGTACTGGTCACCCCCTTTTGTGATCCTTCCCGTGGGCCTCTCTTCTCAGTGCTGCCTATTTTCCACCCTCCTGCACACAAAGCTCCAATCCAGTGGCCACGGGCCTTCGTTGGGCGACCTGCCTGGTTCCCTGGCCCTAGTACGGCGGCCATCTCTTTGCTGCACCGGGTGTTGTGCTTGACCCTGTGACCGGCCAGCTCCCTGGTTCCTGTCCTGTCCTTCAGCTTCACAGCCAATTCGGGCGCACAGGTGGATTGCTCCCTACCTGCACCCCTAGGACTCCTTCTGTCTCTCTACGGTCTGTAGACTGGGACCCGGAATCGGCCTGATGATGGTACAAGCTGCCGGGTCCATGTCCTCGCAGTCTGGTGTTCCCCTCCGACTTCTGCTCCTGGTGTTTCTCTGACTGATGGACTCACTCCTTGACTAACTCTCTGGCTAACTACTGCTCACTAACTTCCTGTGGTGTGTCCTATTTGTTCCCTGTTTCCTGACCGTTTCTTGTACTAACTGCCCAATTTTCCCCTGTCTCCTCCCGCCATCCCACAGCTGGGCCTAGAGTTCCCACCCTGGGACCGGGGGGAGTGTGTGTGGGTGACTGGACTTACCGATCCCAGTTGCTGTAACTTCTAGTGGTGACCGGACTGCAGGGGCGCCACAGATGGAGGGAGCATCTGAATATAGTATGTGACAGACGCATGGACCAACAGTGTTTGGTGCACTACACCAAACAGACAGACATCGGGGACAAATACTGCGGAGGGCCCTGAGAGGTGACAATCTGTGGCTGTGCCCTGATCTCCCTACCATCCCTATATGGGTTCTTTCACCCCATCCCTGAGCAGGATACCTTGTCCCTCGCTGACCCTTATGTTAGCCCCCAACAGGGAGATGGCTGGCAGGAGCACTAGTCCCAACAGCTGCACTAAAATCAACAAGAGAAGAAAAACAAACAGGGGAACAACAAGGAATGTTCACACCTTCAGCTCTGCAGAATAGCAGCCTTACCACAGGCAGCTAGGCCAGGAGTTCAGTCACCAGCAAGGTATGCTGGATCATGCGACTTAATAAAGGGGATGAGAGCTATTATAAAGTATCCATACCTGGTAAGGAAAGTAAGGAGTCTGCTACCAGTAGAAATGACATTAACTCCTAAACTGCCAAAGAAAAGAAACACATTTAATATGAAATCTCAATACAGGAATGAGACTCCGGTCCCAAACTAGGCACAAGTCTCCAAAGTAAGAGAGACCATCGTGACCGGAGTAATTGGCGTGGAGAGGAGTAACGATTGTGTGGGTGACCTGAAAAAGGTCTGATTACGGGTAAAAAGCCTTCGACAGGAAACCTAAGATGTGTGAATCTTTAACCATGATGGTAGTCAGGCGTCTGCTCCAATGATGGCATCTCCTGGAGCGGTGCTGTCCTCTGGGTATCTAGGAGCACATAGAAAAGCCAATCCTGAAGGTGATCTATCGGGCGCTGTCTCCTAAATACGATCCCAGAGTGGTGTGTCGTGTCGGAGCGTGGCACACGTGCGCCCAGTGCAATTCACATTTCTCCCAGTCGAAGAACGAGACGGAGACTAATTTGCAGCCATGAACCTGTTGTTGGTGGAGGAGCTCATTAGAGGCGCGCTGTCATCCTGCATTTTGCAGACGGTCCTCCTGACTCGCGCGGCCGTTGTTACCAGTGCAGCGAATACATTGAGTTCCATTGATTATTTTACATATTACAAGGATGAGGCGACTACGAGGCCACAGACGAGGCACGCTCTCCTTCTGGAAACGTAGAATAGACTTCTGCTTATTAAATCTATTGAACTGGAAGCAGTGAGATCAACAGGCTCCGCGCTGCCACTGTGAGGCTGCCGATGACAGCTGGCAGGTCTGGGTCGGTGTGGCACATGGCTGTCATGTCTAAAGATGATCATTTCTGGAGTGAGATGACTCTATTTTCTGCATACAGATCCCACCCTTATCCCTAATGGAGGCAGTGAGCATCGTTCTGTCAGTGGGGAAGCTACTAAGTGCAGCCATTCATCCCCGATGCCTGCCGTGTCTAATGAAATCTTTTCTTTACTCCTACCGCACCGTAAGAAAATCATGGCTGGGCCGAGGCAAACCCTGATCATTCTGCCTCCAAATCCGGCCAACTCTGCGGGTTATCCCTGCTGTCTCCACCCTGCTGGTTCTTGCAGAAACTTAATCCTGCTCTGTCCTGCAGGTTTTGACATTCCTGGCCAATCCCTAGGCAGCAGGGGATTTATCAGGCAGCTCCTCCCACCTCTCCTCGCCTCATCGTAGTGCAGTTTGTCTCCTAGTCTATTGTATGTTTTTGTCTCTCCTGTTACTGACCTGTCTTCTGTCCTTGTTTCATCTGACCTCTTCGCTCCTGAGCTCCTATTCCGTTTCTGTGCTGCCTGCATTGGCCACAGATTGTCTGTCCATGTCTCTGCTTTTACTCTGACCCTCTGGTTACCTGCTGCAGACCTGTAGACTGTCCTTGAGTGGCACCTGGTGAATACCGGTGGCCCAACCTTTACTCCCCAGCAGAGTCTCTGGTGAATACCCGGTACCACTTATTCACGCCCTCTGGGGTGAGCCGTGCCGCTCTGTCCACACCCATCAGACATTACAGAACTTGGCTTCTTCTGGACTTCAGCTGAAAGATGATCCCACAAGATAGTAAAGATGATGCGGGGACGTCGCCCACATTGGTCTGATCCCAGCGCACACATTGGGCCAATGGATGATTACAGGCAGACTCCCTCTATACGGATATACACATACTGGGCTATCACTGAGGTCAGTATAAAGACAGTATGCAACAAACTCAGAGGCTCCCCCTACTGGTGGCAGATTGAGAACAATAAATGGGAAATGTGAAAGTGCTGGGAAGATACTGTCCAAACAGATTATGGGATATAATACCCTGTATATAGCGTATCCTAGTCATATAATACCCTGTATATAGCACATCCTAGTGATATAATACCCTGTATACAGCATATCCCAGTGATATAATACCCTGTATATAGCGTATCCCAGTGATATAATACCCTGTATATAGCGTATCCCAGTGATATAATGCCCTGTATATAGCGTATCCTAGTCATATAATACCCTGTATATAGCACATCCCAGTGATATAATGCCCTGTATATAGCGTATCCCAGTGATATAATGCCCTGTATATAGCGTATCCCAGTGATGTAATACTGGGTTACGCTGTATATAGGATATTATAATGCCCTGTATACAGTGTATCCAGCTGATATCTTGCTTTGCATGGATGCCTCCTTGCATTATTGTGCCTGGTTCATTGTGCAGAGTTATGGATTTGCCGGATCTTCCCGGCTCTTGATGCCCCAGAATGTAGATAAGCGTCCTTGTATCTGTAAATATAAGATATTGTAGCCATAAATCAGGTGCTATGTTCTGCACAATGCATGTATAAATCCGGACGCCAGGGAAGGTTCTGGAGCGTAAACTGATTAGATTTTATTGTAGCGAGCCGGATCTCGTAATGGAAATGCAGCTGCAAAAAAGCAGGAATCCGGTTGACATTTACTCCCCGGCAATAAATGTATCCAGGAGCGAGAATGTTTCCATTTCTAATCAACCTTTGCAGTTCTGGACTGAAGAACCGAGGCCCCAGAGGGAACAAAGCGTCCAACCTCAGTGTGAACCGTGCCGTAAAATAGCATTGTGTATGGACTAACGCAGGGCTACGTAGATGGATTGGCCAGTACCGGAGCTCCAGGACCCCTAAATTAGATGTGAGACCCCATTTATCAGCCAGAGTCTTCAGCAAGGAATCTCTGGAGGACTCAGCATTGCACAGACTGGGCATTAGTTTTAGAAGCACCATGTAATACCTAATATTCCCTGTGGGGGCACTGTGGGATAACAGAAAACCTTCGGTGGCACCTGTCACTACTTACAGGGAGAACTGACAGCAGCAAAGTCAAGAAATCTGGGGTCCGGTTCCAGGAGAGCTCATAGTATAGTCAAAGAGTAGACGGAGGCGTCATCAGGTAACAATACAGGGGTCAAATTCCCAGGAGAGCACATCAAGTACAGGGAACAGACAGAAGAGTAAACTGGCAACAGTCCGGGGTCAGATAACAATGATCAGAACTAGACACACACAGGAATACACACCAAACTCCATATAGAATGTACGTCTGGCAGGATTCTGGGAAAGGCTGCTCAGCTAAGTTACAGAGCAATCACTGGGAAGATGGAACCACTGAGCGACCCAGAACCAGAATGGAAGCCTGCACTGTCAATCATCTACTGACAGCTCAGCACACCCGATACCAGACACAGCGATAACTCTGCATCTAAGACGCATCCATGATAATTGTGACCGCTGCCTCTCTGTTCTAAACAGACTGGTTTTAGGCCCTTATTGCCCTGACAGAACGAATCATTGAAGAATAGTCCAAAATTGTGCAGGTAAAGGGTAATCCTCAAGAAATATGTGAAGGGAGAAATCTCCAAAAGACCACCTCTGTGAAAAGACCACCACTTAATCCTGATATTTCCTATGATGGATTTTCAGTTCCATTATATGTAGCATCTTCTTCCACCGTATGGTCGTGGCCTGATCGACTATTCGTAAAACCTCCTGGAGAAGACCAACTCCAATCTATGACAAATCTAGTAGGAGACCTATGACATTTTCTACCAAGGTCACCTTTAGACCATCCAGTAACTACAACCTTTGGATGGCGGCGTGTCACATGGCGTTTCGCTCAAATCTCGCAGAGTGTCATGGCAGCAATTGGCGCTGTCCACATTGGACTCTGGCACTCTACACGGTGGCTTCTCTGATGCTTCTTAGTTGTACAGTCTGGGTCGGGTGTCGACCAGCGGTGTTCTCATTAGATTAGCAGGTGTTAATCTCTGACTCCTAATTACCCCTAGGATCACATGTTCTAGGAGACCAATCACAGTCGCTCCCTACCCTTGTAAGATGGTGGAATCTCTCTTCTCATGCTGGCTATAGCTTTTTCGATACCGACCCTTGGGCTGTGGTGATCCAGTTTTGGAGACCTATTGAGTGCTGTGTGGTGTGCTGTGGAAATCCTCTTGTCGTCTGGTTATTACCTACCTGCTCTCTTTCCTCCTGCTCACAATCTTTCTTACCTCTGTGTGTGATTGCTGTTAGTTGAGTCTTCGGTGTCCCGGTTCGTCTATTTGTGTGTGTTTTTACCACTCCTGTCCCGACCCTCCCGTGCGGTGAAAGACAAGGGGGGGTATCCGGGCTGACTAGGAGCAGGGCAAGGGTGATGTCTCAGACCTGCTCACCATCAGAGATATCTCTGGGATAAAGGACAAATAAGGACTCCCCTCCCTGAGGGTCAGTCCAGGAGTTCCCGGACCCCTGTTATCCCCTACAACTCCATGACATTGTGTAAGGTTTCTCGGCCATGAGTGATTAAAGATGGCCTCTTGTTGAAGTCAGTAGAAATGTATCTGTACATAATCCATTTTCTGTGCAATGTTAAAAAGAAAATAATCTAATCCTGTTCAATGTCTTGAATTAATATTGTGTTTTTCTTCATGTTCTTTGCTGTTTAGGGACTATGGACACAGATGACCCCTTGTTACAAGATGCTTGGCTTGATGACGATGAAGACGATGAGATGTCCTTCAGATCACCGGTGTGTAACACTTGCCAGTGGACGTCTAAACCTTTAAACGATGCCATGCCAACCTGTGAATTCTGGACCATAGTGGGATGGATATTCACCAATGTTTATTGTGCCACCTTCCTCTTGGCGTTGGGATGTTTGGTCCCTGTGGTCCTTTCCATCATTATGTTTGTACATTACCCGACCCTTGACATTGACATCTCCTACAATGCTTTTGAGATACGGAACCACGAGTCCTCCCAGAGGTTCGATGCCCTCACCCTTGCTCTGAAATCTCAGTTTGGCACCTGGGGGAGGAACAGGAGGGACGTTGCAGATTTCACCTCCGAAACGTTGCAACGATTAATCTTTGAGCAGCTTCAACATCTTCATCTGAACACATCTCAGGCTGATAATCCTATAAGGGTTAAAAGGAACGCTATGTGGCCAAATAGTACAGAGAGAACTAATGTCACAGCCATTGAGTCTCCACTGACCTTGTCCTCTGCTGTGAACCAGTCCCGTCACCCTCGTGGGGCTTCGGTTAAGGAGTTTTCAGGTGTTTACATGACTCCTAACACTCAGAGCCATGCGCATTGGCGGATTGAGCTGATTTTTTTAGCTAGAGGGGATGAGGATAATAACATATTTACTAAGGAACGTCTGATGACCATCCACAAGATCGAAAGGAAAATCATGGATCATCCGCACTTCCGGGAGTTTTGTTGGAAGCCACATGAGGTTCTCAAAGATCTTCCGCTTGGATCCTTCTCCTACTGTTCACCTCCAAGTTCTCTTCTCACATATTTTTTCCCCACTGAGAAGGGAGGAAAGATCTACTATGATGGGATGGGGCAAGACTTGGCCGACGTCCACGGTAAGTCTCCACACTACTATGATGGGATGGGGCAAGACTTGGCCGACGTCCACCGTAAGTCTCCACACTACTATGATGGGGTGGGGCAAGACTTGGCCGATGTCCACGGTAAGTCTCCACACTACTATGATGGGATGGGGCAAGACTTGGCTGACGTCCACGGTAAGTCCCCACACTAATATGATGGGATGGGGCAAGACTTAGCCGACGTCCACAGTAAGTCTCCACACTACTATGATGGGATGGGGCAAGACTTAGCCGACGTCCACAGTAAGTCCCCACACTACTATGATGGGGATCGGTCTTTCTCCATCTGAGCTCAATAAAAATGTGGATCCTTTGATGCACTTTGACTGTGACGACAGGTACATATATTATGTGGTTATTGTTCATGTAGACTAATATGTCTTTAATTTTTTTTAAGGATCATTAAAATTGGCAATGACCCATCCGGAGTTCTACTGGTACGTGGACGAGGGTCTCACTACAGAGAACCTGAAGAGCTCACTATTGCGAAGTGAAATCTTGTTTGGGGCTCCGTTACCAAACTACTATTCAGTGGAAGATCGATGGGAGGAACAGCACCGGAAGTTCCAAAACTTTGTCATCTCCTACATAAGCGTATTGTCAAAGGAATCAACAAGGTATTATTACATAACAGTACTGTCATAAAAACACAAAAAGCACAAAATATAACCACTATAATACTGCCCCTATATACAAGAATATAACTACTATAATACTGCCCCTATATACAAGAATATAACTACTATAATACTGCTCCTATATACAAGAATATAACTACTATAATACTGCCCCTATGTACAAGAATATAACTACTATAATACTGCCCCTATGTACAGGAATATAACTACTATAATACTGCTCCTATATACAAGAATATAACTACTATAATACTGCTCCTACATACAAGAATATAACTACTATAATACTGCTCCTATATACAAGAATATAACTACTATAATACTGCCCCTATATACAAGAATATAACTACTATAATACTGCCCCTATATACAAGAATATAACTACAATAATACTGCCCCTATATACAAGAATATAACTACTATAATACTGCTCCTATGTACAAGAATATAACTACTATAATACTGCCCCTATATACAAGAATATAACTACTATAATACTGTCCCCTATATACAAGAATATAACTACTATAATACTGCTCCTATGTACAAGAATATAACTACTATAATACTGCCCCTATATACAAGAATATAACTACAATAATACTGCCCCTATATACAAGAATATAACTACTATAATACTGCTCCTATGTACAAGAATATAACTACTATAATACTGCCCCTATATACAAGAATATAACTACTATAATACTGCCCCTATATACAAGAATATAACTACTATAATACTGCTCCTATATACAAGAATATAACTACTATAATACTGCCCCCTATATACAAGAATATAACTACTATAATACTGCCCCTATATACAAGAATATAACTACTATAATAATACTGCTCCTATATACAAGAATATAACTACTATAATACTGCTCCTATATACAAGAATATAACTACTATAATAATACTGCTCCTATATACAAGAATATAACTACTATAATACTGCTCCTATATACAAGAATATAACCACTATAATACTGCCCCTATATACAAGAATATAACTACTATAATACTGTCCCTATATACAAGAATATAACTACTATAATACTGCTCCTATATACAAGAATATAACTACTATAATACTGTCCCCTCTATACAAGAATATAACCACTATAATACTGCCCCTATATACAAGAATATAACTACTATAATACTGTCCCTATATACAGGAATATAACTACTATAATACTGCTCCTATATACAAGAATATAACTACTATAATACTGCCCTCTATATACAAGAATATAACTACTATAATACTGCTCCTATATACAAGAATATAACTACTATAATACTGCACCTATATACAAGAATATAACTACTATAATACTGTCCCTATATACAAGAATATAACTACTATAATACTGCCCCTATGTACAAGAATATAACTACTATAATACTGCCCCTATGTACAAGAATATAACTACTATAATACTGCCCCTATGTACAAGAATATAACTACTATAATACTGGCCCCTATATACAAGAATATAACTACTATAATACTGCTCCTATGTACAAGAATATAACTACTATAATACTGCTCCTATGTACAAGAATATAACTACTATAATACTGCTCCTATGTACAAGAATATAACTACTATAATACTGCCCCTATATACAAGAATATAACTGCTATAATACTGCTCCTATGTACAAGAATATAACTACTATAATACTGCCCCTATATACAAGAATATAACTGCTATAATACTGCTCCTATATACAAGAATATAACTACTATAATACTGCCCCTATATACAAGAATATAACTGCTATAATACTGCCCTATGTACAAGAATATAACTACTATAATACTGGCCCCTATATACAAGAATATAACTACTATAATACTGCTCCTATGTACAAGAATATAACTACTATAATACTGCTCCTATGTACAAGAATATAACTACTATAATACTGCTCCTATGTACAAGAATATAACTACTATAATACTGCCCCTATATACAAGAATATAACTACTATAATACTGCTCCTATATACAAGAATATAACTACTATAATACTGTTTTTGATGTGCACAATTACATGGTGTAATCCCTTGTTACAGCAGTGTTGGGTTTCAGGGGAGACACTTATGTGATTTGATCTTTGAAGTTAATTTATAACTTTACGTTCTCGCAGACCGTTACGGCTTTGTTTGTGATTATCATTGACTCCTAATTACTATTCACTTGTTTAACATATCTGGAATTGTTCTGTCACTTCCATATGTTCTACAGAATAGACCAGACTATGTACGATCCGTGTCTTCATCACCAGTGAAATGTTACTACAGAATAGACCAGACTGTGTATGAGCCGTGTCTTCATCACCAGTGAAATTTTCCTCTTACTTTAAAGACCGCTAATAAGAGCCAGTGGCCTCTACAGATCAACCATAAGTGTTCAGATGCTCTATATACCACTCATAGAAGTCCATGCGCTTTATAGACCTTGAATAGTGGATAAATCAGTCTATAGGCCTCTCACACACTCACTTGAGACGTCTTATAGCAGGGCAGACTCTCCTTAGACCTTTAGTAGTGGTTCATGCGCTCTACAGATGTCACACACAGGTCCAGACACTCTGTAGACCTCGTCTAGGGTTCCAGACTCTCTTTAATCTTCGCTCTCATGTTCTGGCCACGTTTTACACCTCAGTTCTTCTGGCTCTTAAAGGTCAACTCTGAACAGTCCTTGGATTAACCACTGATCGCTGTCCAGGAACTCTATAAAAACTTTTATTAGGGTTCAATCAAGTCTACAGATCTGTTAATGGATAATTATCTCTTTACATTATTCATAATAGTCCAGAAACTCTAGTGACCTCTCTGAATAGTGCAGCCACTCTGTAACCTTCTCATATAGGTCCAGGTATTGTATAGACATCTTGAAGAGTTCAGACCACTCTTATGTATAGAAGCACACCATTGAGCTGGTCTAGAAGTACGGGTACTCTATATACTTCTCTCCGTAATTTGGTCGCTGTATAGACTTGTCTTCTTGTAGAGGCTCAGAGTCTATAGACCTATTATAGAATTGCAGACCTTGTATAGACCTTTACAGTGGTCCAGGCACTCAAGAGACCTCTCATAGCTGTTAAGACATTCCATAAACCCATTGTCAAAGTCCATTGATTTAATAGATCTCTCATAGATGACCAGTGACTTGATGGATCTCTCGTAGAACACCAGTGACTTGATGGATCTCTCGTAGGGGACCAGTGACTTGATGGATCTCTTGGAGGGGACCAGTGACTTGATGGATCTCTCGGGGGGGCCAGTGACTTGATGGATCTCTCGGAGGGGACCAGTGACTTGATGGATCTCTCGGAGGGGACCAGTGACTCAATAATTCCCTTGTGACCGTCCATGACCTTAATAGATCTCTTGTAGAGGTGAGGGCATTGTATCTTTGGGTGTCACATGGAGGTCCAGGCCCTCTACACAGGACTGGGCAGTTTGTAGACTTTAAGGCAAGTTCTTGACCCTTCATCTGCAGTGATTGTAGTTTCTCAGCCCTCGGTGACACAATAATGTGGTGTTTTTACTGTGGAATAATTCAGATTGTTCTGGACCCGTCTGTCCTGTCAATCGTCCTGAGCTCGGCACAATGTCCCGTCTTTATTCTGTGTCTTGCTGATGATGGGGTGTGACCTCCCCGGCTCCTCTCTGGATTTACTCTATTATTCTATTACATAAGACTGTCTGTCTCGCTGTAACGTCCCACATTGTCCCCGGGTCTCGCTCCCATTATCAGACATCGGCAATTTCTACAGAACAAAGTAGAAAATCTCCGACAAGCAAGCCAGGAAAAAACAGGAGCGAGACGCGAGGGGAGAAGCCAGAAAAAACAGGCGAGCGGAGGGGAGAAGCCAGAAAAACAGGAGAGCGGAGGGGAGAAGCCAGAAAAACAGGAGAGCGGAGGGGAGAAGCCAGAAAAACAGGAGAGCGGAGGGGAGAAGCCAGAAAAACAGGCGAGCGGAGGGGAGAAGCCAGAAAAACAGGCGAGCGGAGGGGAGAAGCCAGAAAAACAGGAGAGCGGAGGGGAGAAGCCAGAAAAACAGGAGAGCGGAGGGGAGAAGCCAGAAAAACAGGCGAGCAGGGAAGCGGAGAGAAGCCAGAAAAACAGGCGAGCGGAGGGGAGAAGCCAGAAAAACAGGCGAGCGGAGGGGAGAAGCCAGAAAAACAGGCGAGCGGAGGGGAGAAGCCAGAAAAACAGGAGAGCGGAGGGGAGAAGCCAGAAAAACAGGAGAGCGGAGGGAAGAAGCCAGAAAAACAGGCGAGCGAAGGGGAGAAGCCAGTCCTGTCACATGTCATCCGTCTTCTTGTATTGGTGTCTCGGTCTTCAGGATGAGGGACTCGGCCTTATCTCTCGTTTATGGGGTCTTCACTGTGAGGCTTCTCCCTATAGTGACTCTGCCGCCCCGTACCATATTGATGGGTGTAAGCAGATTGGGGAGAGTTTCAGGCCCTTCTGACTTGGGGAATGAAATCATGAACCAGAACCTTTTCTGTATCTACCAAAAGAAAGATCAAACTAAAAAAAAAGACAACTATCCAATATATGGGAGTTAAGGGCCAATGGAGTGGGTGACCCAGCTCGGGTTTACCCGATCACCATGACCTATGGAAGCAATAACTGCAGAACGTCACAACTGTAGACACAACATGGAGGAATGGAGGAAGCCAGGGAGATTATCACATCTTTGATTTCGCCCACTGATGGGATATTTTTTGAGGTCTCCTCCTCCAGAATCAGCTTCATCCTAAGAGACCTCATGTGATTTTCCTTGTGTGCCTCATGTAATAATTTAGCCCAACAGATATTGGGTTGGGGTTGATATTGGATATAAGATTGTGATTTACATAAACGTGAATATAGGAGACCCTACATAAGGCTGTTTTGTAGGAGGACACATGGCTCTTGTGTCCAGCATCTCCACCATGTTGAGATTCCAGGTTTGGAGAAATCATCATCATCATCATCATCATCAATCATCATCATCATCATTCATTCATCATTCATCATTCATTCATCATTCATCATATCATCATTCATCATTCATCATCATCATCATTCATCATCCTTTCTGTGCTGGACGGCCCCTCCTCATTGGCCCTGGTCTTACTGATTATGATATGTAACGTCGGACAATGCAGCGATGATTCTACGTGAATCGTAATAAACCTTAAATATACAATATCGTCTTTCCCATATAAATGATGAAGTATGATAATTAGCGGTGTGAATGGAGGCTGCGTTCTATGGCGACTTTACGATTGCATTCTCTTTGTGGAGCATTATTGAAGAAGAAATCCGTTTCCTCAAGTAGGCTCATAAGATAAATTAGTGAAACCTCCGCCATTAAGTGGATCCTAACGGCCCATTAACAAGTGGCAGTAAAAGGCGGCACTAAAACATTTTTAAACATCAAAGATGCAATAAAGAAAATTGAATGTGGATCTTGTTTCTTTGCTGCCTCCGCTGGTCGGATGTGGGTACTGCAAGCATAAAAGAGCAGGATTTAGGACTGGGCTATGAATCCTGCGCTCCTCATATCTCGGCTCATTTTATGTCTCCTGCTGTTTGCGGCTGTCGTCTGATCAGTCACCTTGGACTGTCGTTAAATACCCATAATCCCTCACTTTTGTGATTGTTATCTGAGATGTGACATTATCAGACGGAGCGGAGGATACATCACTCCACCGCTGACACCGCCGCGCTCCTCATTTTGTCTTACACGTACAACATATTTTTGGAATATTTTCTTGACTATTCATTATTTCTCATTTCAGGGAATATTTTAGGCAAATTCATTCTTACACAGAACGGCGTCTATTGCTGCAGTTATAGATTGTGAATGTCCTGACCTCTCTATAGGTGGATCATTGTGTGGACACAGTAATGTGTGCTGTGAACGGCGTCTATTGCTGGAGTTATAGATTGTGAATGTCCTGACATCTCCTATAGGTGGATCGTTGTGTGGATACAGTAATGTGTGCTGTGAACGGCGTCTATTGCTGCAGTTATAGATTGTGAATGTCCTGACATCTCTATAGGTGGATCATTGTGTGGATACAGTAATGTGAGCTGTGAACGGCGTCTATTGCTGCAGTTATAGATTGTGAATGTCCTGACATCTCTATAGGTGGATCGTTGTGTGGACACAGTAATGTGAGCTGTGAACGGCGTTTATTGCTGCAGTTATAGATTGTGAATGTCCTGACATCTCTATAGGTGGATCGTTGTGTGGACACAGTAATGTGAGCTGTGAACGGCGTTTATTGCTGCAGTTATAGATTGTGAATGTCCTGACATCTCTATAGGTGGATCGTTGTGTGGATGCAGTAATGTGTGCTGTGAACGGCGTCTATTGCTGCAGTTATAGATTGTGAATGTCCTGACATCTCTATAGGTGGATCGTTGTGTGGATGCAGTAATGTGAGCTGTGAACGGCATCTATTGCTGCAGTTATAGATTGTGAATGTCCTGACCTCTCTATAGGTGGATCGTTGTGTGGACGCAGTAATGTGAGCTGTGAACGGCGTCTATTGCTGCAGTCATAGATTGTGAATGTCCTGACATCTCTATAGGTGGATCGTTGTGTGGATGCAGTAATGTGAGCTGTGAACAGCGTCTATTGCTGCAGTTATAGATTGTGAATGTCCTGACATCTCTATAGGTGGATCGTTGTGTGGACGCAGTAATGTGAGCTGTGAACGGCGTCTATTGCTGCAGTCATAGATTGTGAATGTCCTGACATCTCTATAGGTGGATCGTTGTGTGGACGCAGTAATGTGAGCTGTGAACGCGTCTATTGCTGCAGTCATAGATTGTGAATGTCCTGACATCTCTATAGGTGGATCGTTGTGTGGACGCAGTAATGTGAGCTGTGAACGGCGTCTATTGCTGGAGTTATAGATTGTGAATGTCCTGACATCTCTATAGGTGGATCGTTGTGTGGACGCAGTAATGTGAGCTGTGAACGGCGTCTATTGCTGCAGTCATAGATTGTGAATGTCCTGACATCTCTATAGGTGGATCGTTGTGTGGACGCAGTAATGTGAGCTGTGAACGGCGTCTATTGCTGGAGTTATAGATTGTGAATGTCATGACATCTCTATAGGTGGATCGTTGTGTGGACACAGTAATGTGAGCTGTGAACGGCGTCTTATTTGTATAATGTCCCTTGATATTTCCTTTCTCAGTAAAGTGCAGGTTCTGTACGGAGGGACCGACCTGTTTGACTATGAAGTGAGAACAACCTTCAATAACGACATGTTACTGGCCTTCATCAGCAGCAGCTGTATCGCGGTCCTGGTGTACGTCCTCACCTCCTTCTCCGGTCAGTGTCCCCCTCACCTTATCCTCACACCTGTCACTTCTCCTCCTCCATCTTCTCTCTATTCATGTTTGTGTTCCTTCTTTCATGTTCCCTCTTCTGCTCCTTTTTTCCATCTTTTCTCCTTTTATTCTTGGCTTTCTCTATTTATTTACTTTTGCTTTTCCTTTCCTCTTTTTTTCTCCTCCTTTCTTTTCTTTCTTTTTCTTTATCTTTCTCTTTTTTTTTTCTCTTCTCTTTCTCTCCTGTTTGTTTCTTCTTCCTGTCTATTTCCACTTCCCTCCCTCTGTTCTCCATATTTCTTTTTCTTCATCTTCCTATCTTTTTTTTTTTTTTGTTTTTTTTTTTTTTCTCCCTATATTTCTTTTCTCGCCTTCATTTCTCTAACTCTTGCTTTGACTCCTTTTTTTTTTTCTAATTCCTACTTTGTACTCCTTTCTTTCTTTTGTTATTCTTTTTTTAGTTTTCTTCCAATTTTGCTTTTCCTTCTATTTTTTTTATTTTTATTTTCCCACTTTTTTATTTTCTATTTTCTACCTTTCCCTCATCTTCTCCTTTTTGCTCTTCCTTCTCCACCTCATGTTCTGATTCATCTTCCCCTTCTTTTTCTCATTCTTTTCTTCCTTTCTCTTCCACTTCTACTCTATTTGATTCTCCATTCTTTTCCCTTTTCTCCACCTTCTCTTCTGTTACTCTTCCTTCTCTTTCTTTGTTCCACCTTCTCTTCCTATTGTCCTCGATTCCCTTTCTGTTGCTTTTCCTTCTCTTTCCATTCTTTTTCCTGATCTTTCCCTTTCTTGTCCCTCTTTTTGTTGCTCTTCCTTTTTTTGTTATTCTTTGTTCACTTCCTATTGCGCTCCTTCTCTTTCCATTTCTTCTTTTCTCTTCTCATTGCTCCTTATTCTCTTTCCATTGCTTCTTCTCTTTCCCTTGCTCCTTATTTTCTTCCCATTGCTCCTCCTTCTATTCCTTTTCTTCTTCTTACTATTCCTCTTTCACCTCCCCTTCTCTTCCAGTTGCTTCTCCCTCTCTTTTCTACTCTTTCTTTTCTTCCTCTTGCCCCTCCCTCTTTTCTCTGGCTCTTCCTTACCTTCCTGCTGCTCTACCTCTTTCTTCTCCTCTGTCTCTTCCTCTTGCCCCTCCTTACCTTCCGCTGCTCTTTCTTCTCTTGCTGCTGCTCTTCCTTCTCTTCCCCTTTCCTCCTCCTTCTCTTCCTCTTTCTCATCCCTCTCTCTCATCTGCTCCTCCCTCTTTCTTCTGCTTCTTCCTTCTTCTCTTTCTGCTGCTGCTCTTCCTTCTCTTCCCCCTTCTCCTCCTTGACTTCTGCTACTCTTCCCATTTCTCCTCCTTCTGTACCTCTTTCTCCAGCCTTCCCTCTGCGTTGCTCTACCTCTTCCTTCGGCTCCTTCTCTTCCCCTTGCTCCTCCCTCTCTCTTCTGCTCTTTCTTTTCTTGCTCTTGCTCCTCCTTTTCCTTCTGCTGCTCTCTTCTTCTCTTCCCCTTTCTCCTCCTTCTTTTCCTCCTGCTCCTCCTTACCTTCCTGCTGCCCTTCCTTTTCTCCCCTTTCTCTTCTCCTCCTCTTGCTCCTCCTAACCTTCGCTCCTTCTTCTCTTCTTCTGCTCCCCTTCAATACCTCTTGCTCCTCCCTCTTCTGCTCCTTCTTCTCTTTCTGTATCTCCTCCTTACCTTCCCGTTGCTTCTTCCTCCCCTTCTGTTCTTCCTGTTTTTCCTCCTTCCCTTCCCGCTGCTCTTCATTCCCTTCCCCTTTCTCCTCCTTCTCTTCCTGTTGCTCTTCCTTCCTTCCACTGCACTTCCTTCCCTTCCTGTTCCTCGTCATTTTTCTCTTCCTGTTCCTCGTCCTTCTTCTTCTCTTCCCGCTGCTCGTCCTTCTTCTCTTCCCGCTGCTCGTCCTTCTTCTTCTCTTCCCCTGCTCTCCTTCTTCTTTCTCTTCCCGCTGCTCGTCCTTCTTCTTCTCTTCCCGCTGCTCGTCCTTCTTCTTCTCTTCCCGCTGCTCGTCCTCTTCTTCTTCTCTTCTCGCTGCTCGTCCTTCTTCTTCTCTTCCCGCTGCTCGTCCTTCTTCTTGCTCTTCCCGCTGCTCGTCCTTCTTCTTGCTCTTCCCGCTGCTCGTCCTTCTTCTTGCTCTTCCCGCTGCTCGTCCTTCTTCTTGCTCTTCCCGCTGCTCGTCCTTCTTCTTGCTCTTCCCGCTGCTCGTCCTTCTTCTTGCTCTTCCCGCTGCTCGTCCTTCTTCTTGCTCTTCCCGCTGCTCGTCCTTCTTCTTGCTCTTCCCGCTGCTCGTCCTTGTTGTATCTCACACCTTCATTGTCTTCTTGCCTCTGCAGTGTTCCTCACCTTCTTCGGGATTGCCAGCATTGGTCTGAGTTGCCTCGTGGCCCTGTTCCTGTATCACGTGGCGTTCGGGATACAATATCTTGGGATCCTCAATGGTGTGGCGGCTTTTGTCATTGTTGGGATCGGTGAGTATTTGGTATCGCTGATTGTCTCTCAGTAGACTCGTAGCTTTACATGTTCTCCCAAGTTTGCAAAACTGGAACATGGGAAGAACCAAATAATCTCCCCTTCCCCCCACCCACCCACCCCCCCCGCTCCCGCCATGGGCTGCTTCTCTGGTGGTAGTTTTTTTTTTTTTTTGAAGAGACACATGCAAACTGGCCATATGCTGGGGCCACTATGGTCAAGGGCCCCCAGGGTGATCTGAAGATATCCTTTACATGTCCAGCTGATGGTTGGGTGGATGGGGGGGGCTCATGTACAGTAACAGCTGCTGTGTATAGCAGTGCTATTTCCTCACTGTACAGCATTTAGTATGCAGAGTGTATGGGAGTTTTCTTTATTAATACCTGGCGGTATTCTTTTTATTTCACACATTGGTATAATCCGCGCTCTTTGGTGTTTGGACTTCTTACATCCGCACTCATGCAGCAGTGACAGCGCGTCAGGCAGGTCCGCACCGCGATGTCAACCGGCGTCTAAACAGACAGGAGGAAGACAAAGCCTCAAAAGTGATGAATCTGGCTGCAGATAACGCCGCCAAGATCAGAGGGGTAATTGCTCTGTGACATTATGAGCGTCTCTGATCTGTAACGTTCCCCGGGCTGGAGGCTCAGAACACGACGTGTCTCGCAGATTATGATGACACATGGCGCGGCTGACACCTCTCTGGAACACGGACAGATAGCGGAGATGGGACCACGCACTTGTAATGGCCTTTTCTTGTATGAGGCACTGAAAAAAGATTTATATATATATCACATACTGTGGGGCCGTGTACTAAATTATTAATATCTATAGAGCAGCATTGATTCCTGGTGCTGGACATGAGAAGGGGCTACATATAAGATACACATATAAATGATGTACACAGGGGCCCGATCCGCGGGGGCTTACAGTCTACAGGATGATGAGGCGGCAGCTCCGGGGCAGCTCTGGTGGTGATGGTGAGGCGGCAGCTCTGGGGGTGGTGAGGTGGAGGCTCTGGGGGTGGTGATGCAGCAGCTCTGGGGGTGGTGAGGTGGCAGCTCTGGTGGTGATGGTGAGGTGGCAGCTCCGGGGCAGCTCTGGTGGTGATGGTGAGGCGGCAGCTCTGGGGGTGGTGAGGTGGCAGCTCTGGTGGTGATGGTGAGGTGGCAGCTCCGGGGCAGCTCTGGGGGTGGTGAGGTGGCAGCTCCGGGGCAGCTCTGGTGGTGATGGTGAGGCGGCAGCTCTCGGGGTGGTGAGGTGGCAGCTCTGGGGCTGGTGAGGCGGCAGCTCTGGGGCTGGTGAGGTGGCAGCTCTGGGGCTGGTGAGGTGGCAGCTCTGGGGTGGTGAGGTGGCAGCTCTGGGGGTGGAGAGGTGGCAGCTCTGGGGGTGGAGAGGGGGTTGCTCCAGTGGTGGTGAGACGACAGCGTGGTCATTGCAGGCTGCAGCTTTCTTGAGGAGATGGGTCTTCAAGTTCCATCTGAAGATTCAGAATGTAGCATAATCAGACGTGCTGGGGCACAGAATCCGAGAGGACGGGGGATATTTGGGAGAAGTCTTGGAGGTGGTTGGATGAGGAACAGATCAGTGTGGTCTAAAGGAGGAGCGAAGATTACATGAAGGAAGATGTTAGAAGATTAATTCTGCGATGTGTGGAGGAGAGAAGTTATGGACGGTTTTGTAGGATCAGGAAGATAATGGCTGACCGACACTCCGGGGTTCTGGACCGCAGAGAGGTGAGGTCTGAGTGTCCTCAGCGTACAGGTGGTGCTGGAAGCCATGGGGCTTTGGGTTGTCCCAGTAGAGATGGAGAAGAGTAGATGTCCCAGGACAGAGCCTGCGGGACAGAAAGAGGATGGGGTGAGGAGACCCTAAATGTGCAGTCAGAATGGTATGAGGAGATCCAGGAGATCTCTGTGATACTGAGGGAAAAGATCTGTAGTAGGATGGAGAGGTCGAAAGAGGTGAAGGAAGAGGAGAATGGAGAATGGCCACATGGCAGCGGCTGTATGTGTTGTCGAGGTCCGGCAAGATTATAATGGTCTGTTTGAAACCTCAGGATCCATAAATCCACAAGACGATGCAAGGAGACTGCGGCGCCATCCTCTCTCTTTTTCTCCTGTTTCTCTCTCTCTCTCCTCTCACAGCACAGGTTTTACCCTCGGTCTGCAGCTCCATCCCCAGCAGCTCCATCCCCAGCAGCTCCATCCCCCTCCTCCATCCCCCTCCTCCATCCTCTCTTTTTCTCCTGTTTCTTCTCTCCTCTCACAGCACAGGTTTTACCCTCCATCTGCAGCTCCATCCCCAGCAGCTCCATCCCCCTCTCATCCCTCCCCCATCCTCTCTCTTTGTATCCCTGTCTGTATTCTATCCGATGTTTCCAGGATTCTTTCTGGTCGAGTCCTGGCGTCTTCAGTTCTTTGAATTCCAGTTCACAGGATTATTTTACATTTTCTGATTTTGCAGTTTCGTTTATTGTAAACTTTGATTTTCTGGCATAAAATCCAATAAATGTCAGATTTTCGTGCTTGTGATCGGCGGTGAATCCTCGGTGTCGGCGCTTTGTGTTTTTATTACGTTTCACGTTTATCACTCAGCTGCTTTTAGATGAACATCGATTTTCTTTCTTTTTTTTGTTGAAAATCCCCATATTCTGCACTTTATAGAAGGTGATATTTCACTTTAAGAGCCGATCCTCGCACTCGACACTCGCAGGCGACTTTATAGCACCATCCAGATTTATACCTCAGTAACTCAGACAGGATTGTTATAGTGCCGCAGTGACAATGGGCCGCGTATTATAATGCTGCAGTAATATATGTGTCCTGATTAATATAATGCTGCAGTGAATGCAATGAAGCAAACCCCCCCCCCCCCATCAGTGCAGAATCCCTCTTCATATGTAAAGAGCTCACAATATCGCAGATTGTGCATTAAATGTAATTGTGGCTTCCCCTATAGGGGTCGACGATGTGTTTGTGTTCATAAACACCTACCGGCAGGCCACTCAGATCAGAGACCCCCGCCTGAGGATGATCCACACCGTACAGACTGCAGGAAAAGCCACGTTCTTCACCTCCCTGACTACAGCATCAGCCTACGCCGCCAATATCTTCTCCCAGGTTGGAGGTTTATTTAAATTTATATAACTCCTAATATTAGTTTAATGCTAATTCTATTCATCCAAGTGTAGTGAGCTCCCTCTAGTAGTGGCTGTGTATATCT
Source organism: Allobates femoralis (assembly GCA_033576535.1). NCBI lineage: Eukaryota > Metazoa > Chordata > Amphibia > Anura > Aromobatidae > Allobates > Allobates femoralis. The sequence goes on along the minus strand of JARQOC010000009.1, from coordinate 42,915,305 downwards.
CTGTGGTGAGCTCCCTCTAGTGGTGGCTGTATAAATTTATATGTGGTGAGCTCCCTCTAGTGGTGGCTGTATAAATCTGTATGTAGTGAGCTCCCTCTAGTGGTGACTGTATAAATCTGTATGTAGTGAGCTCTCTCTAGTGGTGGCTGTATAAATCTGTATGTAGTGAGCTCCCTCTAGTGGTGGCTGTATAAATCTGTATGTAGTGAGCTCCCTTTAGTGGTGACTGTATAAATCTGTATGTAGTGAGCTCCCTCTAGTGGTGACTGTATAAATCTGTATGTAGTGAGCTCCCTCTAGTGGTGACTGTATAAATCTGTATGTAGTGAGCTCCCTCTAGTGGTGGCTGTATAATCTGTATGTAGTGAGCTCCCTCTAGTGGTGGCTGTCTAAATCTGTATGCAGTGAGCTCCCTCTAGTGGTGGCTGTATACATCTGTATGTAGTGAGCTCCCTCTAGTGGTGGCTGTATAAATCTGTATGTAGTGAGCTCCCTCTAGTGGTGGCTGTATAAATCTGTATGTAGTGAGCTCCCTCTAGTGGTGGCTGTATAAATCTGTATGTAGTGATCTTCCCCTAGTGATGACTGTATAATCTATATGTAGTGAGCTCCCTCTAGTGGTGGCTGTATAAATCTGTATGTAGTGAGCTCCCTCTAGTGGTGGCTGTATAAATCTGTATGTAGTGATCTTCCCCTAGTGATGACTGTATAATCTGTATGTAGTGAGCTCCCTCTAGTGGTGGCTGTATAATCTATATGTAGTGAGCTCCCTCTAGTGGAGACTGTATACACCTTTCTGTAGTGTATTTGCTATAGATTTTCACCATGGATTTGTGTGATAAATCTACATTATGTTAATTCTCTTGTAGATTGTTTGCAGGTTTATTTGGGGAAACAGATATTTGTTTTGACTTCAAAAGGAGACTCCGGCCGGGATGGGGGGGTCGACTCCGGCCGGGATGGGGGGGTCGACTCCGGCCGGGATCGGGGGGGTCGACTCCGGCGGGATCGGGGGGGGTCGACTCCGGCCGGGATCGGCGCTGGTCATCCTGAGGTTCAGCTGTGGATTTGTTGCAGAATTGTTTTGCTCTTATGGATTTACCCTAAAGCCGATGATGTCTCTCAAACAAGATGAATATCTGTGTTCAGACTGGTGAACGTTCCCGCCTGAGTCTCCGTCATCTCTTGTCTCTGCAGATTCCCGCTGTTCACGACTTTGGTCTCTTCATGTCGCTCATCGTCTCCTGTTGCTGGGTCGCGGTTCTGTTTATTATGCCGGCTGCGCTGGGTATATGGGGAGCCCACATCTCTGTACTGGAGACATCGTGTCACTCACAGTGAGTAGCGCACACTCTGCTCACCCCTCCCGATACATTGTATACCTGACACAGACCGGAACTCAGAAGAATCTTTGTGTTTATTGCTCTGATGCATCTATGATACAAATGTAGCACGTTTACATTTCAGCTGAATTAAAAGTCCTCTAGGTTTTGTGCCTGCAGCTGCTGTGCGGAGCTACAAGTTACAGGTTACAAAGTTGTGTGAATAGGACAAGACTCGAGGGCGGGCTGGGTCGGGTGGTAAATATGCATTTGCCCCCTAGGCCGATCCCTAGGCTGGAGAACTGGCACTGTATGTTTAATTACAGTCACCTGCTGGTAAAGCCTCCCTGGAGGTTCAGTTTCTCTCTATGTATTTGTGTCTGAGACGCAGGATTCTGGAGTCCTTCTGGTAAATGTGTGTATGTCTGATCACCTGAGCCTGCAGATGTGGAGACCACCTCGATGAGGACACGATGACTGGAGGACCTCACACTCATTCTTCTTCTTGTCTCTAGCTGCAGTGAAAGGTGTCTAAAGAAGAACAGCTTAGACATTCACGAGGATCTGCTCCTAGGCCAGGACCCCTACTACCGGCCAGTCCCCGGCACGGTCCCATACCTGGATGACGACATTCCCCTCCTGACGGTGGAAGATGATGCAGGTAGGTTTGCAGTGACAGTTCTATGGTCGGGGTCTTTGGTGCCCATCGTCTTCTCTGCCTCGTCTTCACACTGTTCACTGAGATCAGGACATTTTAGAATTTCAAATTCACAACATTCAATAAAATGTGAATTGTGGTAAATCACAAGCGCCTTCGTGTTGTGAGACGATGTGTGCGGTGTCCTCAGTCTGCATCCGAAGCTCTGTGACATTGTCATTCTCCAGATTCACCCTATAATGGCTGCTGCTTTCCCTGTCTCGGCTTTTATAGTGGCTCTGACAGTTCGCTGTGCACTTGATGTGATGGCTGTAAATCCTGCTGCGGCTGATGCAATCTTCTGCAATGTGTCGACTCTTGGTGAACCAAATCATAAATTGTTTAAGTTCACCAGGTCCAGAGAAATTCAGGAAATTGGACACATTGTATTAGTGTTGGATGGATGTGCTCTTTAACTTCACACCCTTCATGGGAATCTGTCAGCAGGGTTTTGCTGTGTAAGCTGAGGACTGCATGATCTAAGCGTTGAAAAACAAAGCGCAACTGTGCTTCTCTTATCAGTGTGTGTGCTATTGTTTACTTTATTTCCCTGTGATTCACATTGCAGGACTAGGAAGTCATGAGCAGGGCAGTGTGACGCACCCCCTGCTGTGACTGACACCTCTATAGAGATGTGGTGTGGGTGGGGGCAGCTCTCCCAGCTCCGCTGTGTTCCTGAAACTAAATTCTTTGGTGTGAGAACGGCTGCAGCCAGTAATCTATGTGATGCATTGTTGGATTCAGGGTGTCTTGCCTACATTGTGTTGCTGTCGGATGAGGTAGAAAAACCTGCTGACAGACTCCCTTTAATCTCACATTAAATTCCCCTAAAAGGCTTTGTTACATTGATTCAACTATAAACATGCTGCCCCTTTCTGCAGCTACGTGCCACAACAGCCCTTTCCCAGGACCCCTTAGAGTCAAAATAGAGGGGTGCAGTCATCAACTAAGTGCTCCACAATCGAGAAAAGGGGTTTTCTGGACTAGATGTCAGATCCAGTGTGTCTTTATAGAGGCCCGGGTTTGTGAATATTCTGTATTTTCTTGGCAGTGGCTCTGGATTTCGGCGACGTTCCTCTGGTTTCTGTATTTCCGGATGGTTTGGAGCAGAAGTCAAATGTAGATAGAAGAGACCAAGTCATCCAGTGGTTCCACACCATCCTGCACCATTGTGTCCTATGGACGTCCGACAAGGGCCGATACGTCACTGTGGGTGAGAAAACTTCTCCTTAAAGGAGCCCTCCAACAAAATTGAAATAGGGGATGGAGCTTAGTAATAACTAGGCAAAAAAGGGTATTTTTGAATATTCAGGGAGTAGACAGAGACAGTCAGATAATGGTCCAGGATTTCCAGGAGAGCTTGTAGTGTATTCAGGGAGTAGACAGATGCATAGTATTACAAGGGTCCAGGGTCAGGTTTCCTGGAGAGCACACAGACAATTCAGGGAGTCAACTGACCTGAGGTGTAGTCAAGTGACTGTCCAGGGGTCAAAATACAAGATCACAACAAGTACAGGGAGCAGACAGAAAAGTAATCAGGCAATAGTCCAGGTCAGATAACTAATCAGAGAAGCACAGGAGAACAGGCCACACAGCACTTCACATAGACTGTATGATTGGCCTTATTCTGGGAGAGGCTGCTCAGCTAAGGAACAGCAATCACTAGGAAGATGGAACCACTGAGCGACCCAGCATCTCCCAGAGCCAGAATCGACTACTGATGGCTCAGCACACAGATAACAAACAGCAATATGCCATTGCGTCCTAGACACACTGCATGGAGGAATTGTGACCATAGAGATAGAAACTCATCATAAAATTGTCATTCTGAGCTCACTGACGAACTCTCAATGAACTCATTTTGCAGCCAGCAATAGATGGTGCCACACACAGTCTACTGAAGGCAAAATAGTTCAAAATCTTTAACAAAACCCAAATAAATGGATGATTTTCAGATCAAAACTGTATTTAAATGAGAAAAGAAAGATAGACGACCGCTTTAACTGTCCTGAATTTTTCAGTGTATGGGCAAAATGCATAGAATAGTTCTGTATGCCGGCCTCAATCTGAGGTACATCGGAATAAGATGGACCATAAAGGTGCAAATATGGATAGAGAAGCACAAAGCAACACACAGAGCTCACACCAAAACATGACACTTTGATGAATTAAAAACGTAGCAAAGTCTTTAGATAAATTCCCCTCCCCCATTGTCTCAGGTTTCCCTGGAATGTTCTGTTAAATGGTAAAACTACAATGTCAGAATTGTTAAATTCCCAGGCTGAAAGGAGGCGGGATTTATAGAAACGCTCTGGATTGGGGGAGGGACTTAAAGCGTTAATTTCATTTTAATTTTAATTTTGTAAATCAATAGTAAACATGGAAGTAAGCAACTTTGTAATAGATCTTATCAGAGGGATCCACTGCTTTCTCTTCCTCTTTTGAGCTTTCACTTTAAATTGAGTGAAGACAGATTTGCATTTTACCGAGAGGAAGTGACATAAGGAAGAGGGAGGAGAGGGAAAGTGACATGAGGAGGAAGGAGGAGAGCAGAGGGAGGAAGTGACATAAGGAAGAGGTAGGAAGCACATAACTAGGAGAGAGAAGTGGCATAAGGAGGAAGAGGGTGGAGAAAGGAAGTGACATAAGGAGGAGGAAGGTGGAGAGAGAAAGTGACATAAGGAGGAGGAAGGTGGAGAGAGAAAGTGACATAAGGAGGAGGAAGGTGGAGAGAGAAAGTGACATAAGAAAGAAGGCAGAGAGAGGAAGTGACATGAGGATGAGGGTGGAGAGAGGTAGTGACATAAGGAGGAGGGTGGAGAGAGAAAGTGACATGAGGAGGAGGGTGGAGAGAGAAAGTGACATGAGGATGAGGGTAGAAAGAGGAAGTAACATGAGGTGGGTGGACAGAGAAAGTGACATAAGGAGGAGGGTGGAGAGAGAAAGTGACAGAAGGAGGAAGGTGGAGAGAGAAAGTGACAGAAGGAGGAAGGTGGAGAGAGAAAGTGACATAAGGATGAGGGTGGAGAGAGGAAGTGACATAAGGAGGAGGGTGGAGAGAGGAATTGACATAAGGAGGAGGGTGGAGAGAGGAATTGACATAAGGAGGAGGGTGGAGAGAGGAAGTGACATAAGGAGGAGGGTGGAGAGAGGAAGTGACATAAGGAGGAGGGTGGAGAGAGGAAGTGACAGGAGGAGGGTGGAGAGAGGAATTGACATAAGGAGGAGGTTGGAGAGAGGAATTGACATAAGGAGGAGGGTGGAGAGAGGAAGTGACATAAGGAGGTGGGTGGAGAGAGGAAGTGACATAAGGGAGGAGCGAGGAAGTGACATAAAGAGGTGGGTGGAGAGAGAAAGTGACAGAAGGAGGTGGGTGGAGAGAGGAAGTGACATAAGGAGGAGGGTGGAGAGAGAAAGTGACATAAGGAGGAGGGTGGAGAGAGGAAGTGACATAAGGAGGAGGGTGGAGAGAGGAATTGACATAAGGAGGAGGGTGGAGAGAGGAATTGACATAAGGAGGAGGGTGGAGAGAGGAATTGACATAAGGAGGAGGGTGGAGAGAGGAAGTGACATAAGGAGGTGGGTGGAGAGAGAAAGTGACATAAGGAGGTGGGTGGAGAGAGAAAGTGACATAAGGAGGAGGAAGGTGGAGAGAGAAAGTGACATAAGGAGGTGGGTGGAGAGAGAAAGTGACATAAGGAGGAGAAAGGTGGAGAGAGAAAGTGACATAAGGAGGAGGGTGGGAGAGAGGAAGTGACATAAGGAGGTGGGTGGAGAGAGGTAGTGACATAAGGAGGAGGAAGGTGGAGAGAGAAAGTGACATAAGGAGGTGGGTGGAGAGAGAAAGTGACAGAAGGAGGTGGGTGAAGAGAGGAAGTGACATAAGGAGGAGGGTGGAGAGAGAAAGTGACATAAGGAGGAGGGTGAGAGAGGAAGTGACATAAGGAGGAGGGTGGAGAGAGAGGAATTGACATAAGGAGGAGGGTGGAGAGAGGAATTGACATAAGGAGGAGGGTGGAGAGAGGAAGTGACATAAGGAGGTGGGTGCAGAGAGAAAGTGACATAAGGAGGTGGGTGGAGAGAGAAAGTGACATAAGGAGGAGGAAGGTGGAGAGAGAAAGTGACATAAGGAGGAGGGTGGAGAGAAGAAGTGACATAAGGAGGTGGGTGGAGAGAGGTAGTGACATAAGGAGGAGGAAGGTGGAGAGAGAAAGTGACATAAGGAGGTGGGTGGAGAGAGAAAGTGACATAAGGAGGTGGGTGGAGAGAGAAAGTGACATAAGGAGGAGGAAGGTGGAGAGAGAAAGTGACATAAGGAGGAGGGTGGAGAGAGGAAGTGACATAAGGAGGTGGGTGGAGAGAGAAAGTGACATAAGGAGGTGGGTGGAGAGAGAAAGTGACATAAGGAGGAGGAAGGTGGAGAATTTCATTTTAATTTTAATTTTGTAAATCAATAGTAAACATGGAAGTAAGCAACTTTGTAATAGATCTTATCAGAGGGATCCACTGCTTTCTCTTCCTCTTTTGAGCTTTCACTTTAAATTGAGTGAAGACAGATTTGCATTTTACCGAGAGGAAGTGACATAAGGAAGAGGGAGGAGAGGGAAAGTGACATGAGGAGGAAGGAGGAGAGCAGAGGGAGGAAGTGACATAAGGAAGAGGTAGGAAGCACATAACTAGGAGAGAGAAGTGGCATAAGGAGGAAGAGGGTGGAGAAAGGAAGTGACATAAGGAGGAGGAAGGTGGAGAGAGAAAGTGACATAAGGAGGAGGAAGGTGGAGAGAGAAAGTGACATAAGGAGGAGGAAGGTGGAGAGAGAAAGTGACATAAGAAAGAAGGCAGAGAGAGGAAGTGACATGAGGATGAGGGTGGAGAGAGGTAGTGACATAAGGAGGAGGGTGGAGAGAGAAAGTGACATGAGGAGGAGGGTGGAGAGAGAAAGTGACCTGAGGATGAGGGTAGAAAGAGGAAGTAACATGAGGATGAGGGTGGAGAGAGGTAGTGACATAAGGAGGAGGGTGGAGAGAGAAAGTGACAGAAGGAGGAAGGTGGAGAGAGAAAGTGACAGAAGGAGGAAGGTGGAGAGAAAAGTGACATAAGGATGAGGGTGGAGAGAGGAAGTGACATAAGGAGGAGGGTGGAGAGAGGAAGTGACATAAGGAGGAGGGTGGAGAGAGGAAGTGACAGGAGGAGGAGGGTGGAGAGAGGAAGTGACATAAGGAGGAGGGTGGACAGAGAAAGTGACATAAGGAGAGAGGGTGGAGAGAGGAAGTGACAGAAGGAGGAAGGTGGAGAGAGAAAGTGACATAAGGAGGAGGGTGGAGAGAGGAATTGACATAAGGAGGAGGGTGGAGAGAGGAAGTGACATAAGGAGGAGGGTGGAGAGAGGAAGTGACATAAGGAGGAGGGGGTGGAGAGAGGAAGTGACATAAGGAGGAGGGTGGAGAGAGGAAGTGACAGGAGGAGGGTGGAGAGAGGAATTGACATAAGGAGGAGGTTGGAGAGAGGAATTGACATAAGGAGGAGGGTGGAGAGAGGAAGTGACATAAGGAGGTGGGTGGAGAGAGGAAGTGACATAAGGAGGAGGGTGGAGAGAGGAATTGACATAAGGAGGAGGGTGGAGAGAGGAATTGACATAAGGGAGGAGCGAGGAAGTGACATAAAGAGGTGGGTGGAGAGAGAAAGTGACAGAAGGAGGTGGGTGGAGAGAGGAAGTGACATAAGGAGGAGGGTGGAGAGAGAAAGTGACATAAGGAGGAGGGTGGAGAGAGGAAGTGACATAAGGAGGAGGGTGGAGAGAGGAATTGACATAAGGAGGAGGGTGGAGAGAGGAATTGACATAAGGAGGAGGGTGAGAGAGGGAATTGACATAAGGAGGAGGGTGGAGAGAGGAAGTGACATAAGGAGGTGGGTGGAGAGAGAGAAGTGACATAAGGAGGTGGGTGGAGAGAGAAAGTGACATAAGGAGGAGGAAGGTGGAGAAAAGAAAGTGACATAAGGAGGTGGGTGGAGAGAGAAAGTGACATAAGGAGGAGAAAGGTGGAGAGAGAAAGTGACATAAGGAGGAGGGTGGAGAGAGGAAGTGACATAAGGAGGTGGTGGAGAGAGGTAGTGACATAAGGAGGAGGAAGGTGGAGAGAGAAAGTGACATAAGGAGGTGGGTGGAGAGAGAAAGTGACAGAAGGAGGTGGGTGAAGAGAGGAAGTGACATAAGGAGGAGGGTGGAGAGAGAAAGTGACATAAGGAGGAGGGTGGAGAGAGAAAGTGACATAAGGAGGAGGGTGGAGAGAGGAAGTGACATAAGGAGGAGGGTGGAGAGAGGAATTGACATAAGGAGGAGGGTGGAGAGAGGAATTGACATAAGGAGGAGGGTGGAGAGAGAAAGTGACATAAGGAGGTGGGTGGAGAGAGAAAGTGACATAAGAGGAGGAGGAAAGGTAGGAGAGAGTGAAGGGGTGACATAAGGAGGTGGGTGGAGAGAGAAAGTGACATAAGGAGGAGAAAGGTGGAGAGAGAAAGTGACATAAGGAGGAGGGTGGAGAGAGGAAGTGACATAAGGAGGAGGGTGGAGAGAGGAAGTGACATAAGGAGGTGGGTGGAGAGAGAAAGTGACATAAGGAGGAGGAAGGTGGAGAGAGAAAGTGACATAAGGAGGAGGAAGGTGGAGAGAGAAAGTGACATAAGGAGGAGGGTGGAGAGAGGAAGTGACATAAGGAGGTGGGTGGAGAGAGGAAGTGACATAAGGAGGTGGGTGGAGAGAGGAAGTGACATAAGGGAGGAGCGAGGAAGTGACCTAAGGCGGAGGGAGGAAGTGACATAAGGAGGAGGGCGGAGCTGGCGGCAGACGGCAGTTACTTTCCCCTTGGATGTTGGCGTCTGCAGTGATATAAAGTATTTGAACATTTATCTGTGACATTGATTTACAGACATTCTGCTCCTCTCATTTCTAGGTTTGTTTGTGGTCGTCCTCATCCTCTCTATATCTTTTGCGTCCCGTCTTCATCCGGCCAGTCGAGCCCCCGTCCTCTTCAGGCCGGACACCAATATCCAGCTGCTTTTAGACCTGAAGTACAATCTGAGCGCGGAGGGAATATCCTGCGTCACCTGCTCCGGTAAGGCATCAATACGATATATTGGAGCGTTATCTGTATGTAGATGTCTGTGTTCTCGTTAGGATCAGGCGATCACTGGTTGATTTATACCTAAACTGAAAATGAGCTGTGATACCGCACACAACCTGAGGACAGATGTGGCGCTGTTTTCCCAGATCCTGCCTGTAAAGAGATTATTAGCTAAGAGTTTCCCGCAGGAGAGTCGATGTTCAGTGTTATTATTGTGTCTGACGGTCGTATGGCGGATGACCTTCCGCTGTAACCAAACAAACCCCGTCCTCCGCCGCCCCGAACAGATTACAGTGAATGTCACCACCGACGGGTTAGGTGTTTTCTGAACTCAAATAGGTTTGACATTTAATAAAATGAACAGTGTGAGGTGCGGGGGGATCTGCGCGGCCCCCGGTGTGAGGGCCAAAATCTAATCATAATCATCTGTGGCTGATGCCACGTCCTGCAGTCGCCTCCTTGTTTACAGAATCATGTTTGTATTATTACACTCAGGATCAGTAATGTAATGTATGTACACAGTGACTGCACCAGCAGAATAGTGAGTGCAGCTCTGGAGTATAATACAGGAGGTAACTCAGGATCAGTAATGTAATGTATGTACACAGTGACTGCACCAGCAGAATAGTGAGTGCAGCTCTGGAGGATAATACAGGAGGTAACTCAGGATCAGTAATGTAATGTATGTACACAGTGACTGCACCAGCAGAATAGTGAGTGCAGCTCTGGGGTATAATACAGGAGGTAACTCAGGATCAGTAATGTAATGTATGTACACAGTGACTGCACCAGCAGAATAGTGAGTGCAGCTCTGGAGTATAATACAGGAGGTAACTCAGGATCAGTAATGTAATGTATGTACACAGTGACTGCACCAGCAGAATAGTGAGTGCAGCTCTGGAGGATAATACTGGAGATAACTCAGGATTAGTAATGTATGTACACAGTGACTGCACCAGCAGAATAGTGAGTGCAGCTCTGGAGTATAATACAGGAGGTAACTCAGGATCAGTAATGTAATGTATGTACACAGTGACTGCACCAGCAGAACAGTGAGTGCAGCTCTGGAGTATAATACAGGAGGTAACTCAGGATCAGTAATGTAATGTATGTACACAGTGACTGCACCAGCAGAATAGTGAGTGCAGCTCTGGAGTATAATACAGGAGGTAACTCAGGATCAGTAATGTAATGTATGTACACAGTGACTGCACCAGCAGAATAGTGAGTGCAGCTCTGGAGGATAATACAGGAGGTAACTCGGGATCAGTAATGTAATGTATGTACACAGTGACTGCAGAACAGTGAGTGCAGCTCTGGAGTATAATACAGGAGGTAACTCAGGATCAGTAATGTAATGTATGTACACAGTGACTGCACCAGCAGAATAGTGAGTGCAGCTCTGGAGTATAATACAGGAGGTAACTCAGGATCAGTAATGTAATGTATGTACACAGTGACTGCACCAGCAGAATAGTGAGTGCAGCTCTGGAGTATAATACAGGAGGTAACTCAGGATCAGTAATGTAATGTATGTACACAGTGACTGCACCAGCAGAATAGTGAGTGCAGCTCTGGAGTATAATACAGGAGGTAACTCAGGATCAGTAATGTAATGTATGTACACAGTGACTGCACCAGCAGAATAGTGAGTGCAGCTCTGGAGTATAATACAGGATCAATACAGGTTTAGGTAATTGGGGATGTTCTGACTCTGATTTTGGGGTCCCAGTAGTCAGACTCCCCCTCATGCACATGATGATCTGTACAGTACGTCTTCTTGCTGGAGATCAGGCTTTGGATGTGTCCTCCTGTAATGTTTAGCATCTATGACGTCTTCCCAGAGCAGCTGAGGCTCGGTGTCAGGGACGACGTCGCTCCCGGTGAGACGTGAGATGAAGCGTCTCCAATACTGATATTGACGTCTCTTCTGGAGCGCGGAGACTTTCAATGAGCCGAGCATCGATCCACAGAACCGGTGTTCACTTCATTCCAGTAATTGGTCACTTTGGGGTTTACTACATCGTCCCAGGGAGGATTTCGAGGTCTAATCCTCATTTTGGACTATAAAGGTCACTTTAAGAAGGAAAACAAAGAAAAGGTGGGAATAGGTGTCAGACTTCTCCCCTCTTGTATCTGTACAACCGAACTGTCAACATTTATTGTTACTTGTATTGTTACTATGTTACTTGTCCTAGTCTGCTCTTTTAGCATGTAAAGCGCCATGGAATATAGAGCAAATCTCTATTGGGGGGGGATATTTCCTGAACAGTGTTTGCAGTCTGTCAGGTTCTTGTGGAGTTAGGACCTCTCTATCCTTTATCCCTCATCTGCAGGTCTGTGGAGTTAGGACCTCTCTGTCCTTTATCCCTCATCTGCAGGTCTGTGGAGTTAGGACCTCTCTATCCTTTATCCTTCATCTGCAGGTCTGTGGAGTTAGGACCTCTCTGTCCTTTATCCTTCATCTGCAGGTCTGTGGAGTTAGGACCTCTCTATTCTTTATCCTTCCCCTGCAGGTTCCTTGAGTCTTGTTGCCCTTGGGTAGAGCCCATTCTGTTCAATACATTTTAGGAATCACTTTACAATAAAGGCTAAACCTCCATAAGGGGTTAAGGAGTTCCCAGCAGATCTTCAGAGAGATCTATTACCATGGACAATGGAGGATGTAGGTAGAGTATTTGATTATGGATGGACCATCATAGTTGGGGAGTCTCCCTGTGCCAGCACGTCTCTACCCCTATGGAGAGGGGGATACTATGGCCGTATGGATGGACCATCGTAGACTGAATCCAGCGGTGGTGTGAGCCTTTATATTTGTGTGTAACCTGGAGGATCTCATTAATGTTAACCATGAAGGTGCCAAAAGGAAAGTCAAGTGTTGACTGTCAGATTGCTGTGGGTACATTGGCATTGGTTGTAGTATGATCAGCCTGTAATGGGGATCTGGTGGAAGATATAGAGGCTGAAGGTCCATACGTGGCTCTAGAGGGAGATCTGGTGAGACGCGGTGACGAGAGGGGCCACATTGTCTTGGCGCGGTTGTGTGGATCGAGGCCTGGGGCAGAGGACGGGACAATTTCCATAGTTTTGCTTTGAACCTCATCTTGTTTGCTCTCTGAAGCCCCACAATATACATTAGAGAGACCCTTGCCCCTTTCACTGTCTCTGTGCCAGCCCGGCTGTGACGTGGGCCGACGTGGACCCGTATCCAATGACTGCCTGCATATGCTTCAACTCACAACATCCTTTATTAAAACCTTTCCTGGCAGAAGACTTAATTTCTTCCCTTCCTGAAAGTAGAAATAAGAGAAGTGTAATGAAGGGAAACGGAAGCCTTAGGGAAGACGAGCAGAAGCAGATGAGTGGTGACAGGCGCCAGGGCGGGGAGGACTGTGCCCCCACCTCTGCCCACGTTACCCAGCGTGAGCTCGGCAGCTCTTACATCTGAATCTTTTCATACTGTGCTTAATCTTACATCAGATTTCTTAGATTTTCCATGTTTATATATTTTTGTAGGATTTTTCACAAACTAATGAGATTTTTGATTTAAGCCGAATTGCAAAGGCCGCAGTGCTCTAAAGGCGGAAAGACTGGAACCAAAGCACCGGTGTGTAATGGAACTGGTTTGGATACAATTTACAAAGTAAAGAATCTCCAGAACAATTAAGAGAGAATAGAGAGTCCTATGGAAGGGTAACATTCACACCGGTGCTCGCTCCTGATGGAAATCGTCACCACATCCTTGTTGGGTTGAATGTTCTTGGTCGGAAACGTCGGTCTGTGAAAGGGGTTTGTGGATGAAACTAGTCGAGAAGGTCTCCCTCCATGTAAACCCATGTTCTGTGCTGATGTTCAGTTTTCTTCTATATATTGGTCATTTCTTTGTGAAGATCACCGCGCCTGCAATCACTGCACAGACAAGAAATGAGGCAGGATAGTCAAATGTCCCAGGGTCAGATACCAGGAGAACATGTCATCAGCTAAGGGGAAAGACAAAGGCATAGACAGGTCACGGTCCGGAGTCACAATACCAGGAGGATAGCCGATCACTGCAAAGGGGCAAGGCAAATAGATGGTCAGTGGAGGTCTGGCAGGGCTAGATGAAAGTACAGAGCTCAGGAATCGAGGCCAACATGCACCAATGAGCAAACAGCTACTACTGGCAGATATGTGAACCTGACTGCTCCGCTAAATAGCTGGGCAATCATAGGGAACGCCTGAATAACCCAGCACCTCCCAGTCTCAAATTGGACTGCTGAGTTCTCAATCAACACACTGATAGCTCAGCCCCCCCCAGCACCAAATTGGATGACCAAGATGTCACTCACCAAACTGACAGCTCAGCACACCCCCAGACTAGATGACCGAACTGTCACTTACTAAACTGACAGCACAGCACTCCATAATTCTATAGGGCAGCAAACTGTCACTCATTGCATCAATGACACATTGAGCGGAGGACTCGTGACATCTAGGAGATGTTACTCTAGCTCTCTCCCAGAAGGAATGAATATGATCTCGCTAGTGCAAGGGGCTATGCTAAATGTGAGTGACTGAACTATTGATGAACCTAGGGGGCTGGTCTTCTTAAGGAGGTCATCTGGTTATTGAGTGTAATTGGCCATACCTCATGTGAAAAGCATGGAAATGAGCTCTCTCCCAGAAGGTAAGAGAACTGCTTTATAAGTGTGGTGGATCTTATCTGAAAATCTGCTTGAAAGAGGGGAAAAAAAGTAAGATTTAATGTAATCGATGGGATTTACTTCTTAAAACAATGATCTAAATTTAAACAATGCCCATTGGTGGATCGAAGTCTGCAGAGATTCATGAACCCATGGGGATCTCCTGCTTATACCCCCCGGGAGGGACAAGGGAAGGATCAGAAGCTCAAACCACAAAGGAGAAGCCCCATGATAGGTGTGATGTGAACACCAAGGAGATGGCGCCTGGAGTGACCCAACAGCTGAAGGCTCATTGGCTCAAGTGCGGCTGAGGGTCCGAAACCCCCAAATTCCCTTCACCGGGATTAAGATCTGAATTCTCAGGTGTCGTCTTCTGTTTGTAGGTTTATTCCAGGAGAAACCGCGAAGTCTCCAAAACAACATCCGGACGTCATCAGACAAGAAGAAAAGAGGATCATTGACCACATGGAACAGCAAGACCACCATGACCGACACTGGACGGGAGGGTGAGCGGCGAGTGATGTTACGTATGGCTGCGTTGTGTGTCCACTAATGGTATATGATATCTAGTGCAAGGGCATCGCTATGGGGGTGTAAGAATAGATATAGGGGTGCAAAGGTACAAAAATAACACTATAGGGGTGCAGAAATAAAAAGGAATCGATATAGGGTATGCAAAGGGAGATGGGAATCTATATAGGGGGTGCAAAGGTACAAAAAAAGCCGTATATGAGGCTGACACCTCCTGGGTGATTGGTTTGGGCTGTCATGTTTGGAGGGGGCCGGTGTCCCCCCTGTATATGAGGCTGACACCTCAGTCTTGTCTCCTGGATCACAATAGGATGATGTTGATGGCTGTTTGTGTATTTCACTGGATCCTTTGTATCTTGTCAGATGTGCAGAGGACGGTTTACGTCACCAGATGTAGATGGGAAGGACGGGCCACCATTTACCGACTGTCCCTGAACGCTTCTGCCGCCCCTCCCTGGCAATCCACCCTCCCGGGGACGACGACGTCACCTCATTTCAGGTAAGAAATCAGATTATAGTCACTTATGTATGTAACATTCACATAGACTGATACAATGTATCACAGGAATAGATCGTCACAGGGCAGATGTGGGAGGTCGAAGGCTAAGAGCCGCCATTGTACACCCCGCCGCCGCATTGAAGGGGATTGTACAGAGACACATGGCCGCCTTCCCATGTGATACACAACCTCCCATTCACTGTAGATCAGGAAGGTTTGAGATACAACAAGCGTCAGCACAATTTGTCTTTGATTTGTTGCGATCCTGAAACTACAAGATCTGGAGGAAATCAACGTTTCCTTTTTTTGGGGGGTTCAGGTATTTTCTACCATTGATCAAAGAGGTTGTCCAGATCAAGAAACATGGCAGAATTATCCGGAAACTTGACTGCCCCTGTCTATGGCTTGTACCTGTAATTACAGCTCCGTTTGTTACTGGAGAACGAGGCAAAGCTGCAATACCACATGCAGCCTGTATAGAGGGGGGCGCTGTTTCTAGAAATAAGTGGATGCTTAGACAGCCCTAATAGGGTGTCCATGGTTGTGTGACCAGAACACTACACCTCCTGGCTGCCCATGTCTCCCCGGTGCCCATATCCCGCCGTGCCCGTGTCCCTTCACCTCCTGCCTGCCCATGTCCTCCTCGTGCCTGTGTCCCCCTCGTGCCTGTGTCCCTCTTGTAGCCGTGTCTCCCCGGTGCCCGGATCCCCCCCAGTTCCGCCTTGGATTGGTACGGCGGGGTGCCATCATGCGTGCCCCATAAGAGCTGTCCTGGATTTCGGCAGGTGACGGTTCACAGGTCTAAAACGGACTCAAATATTCAGCAAATTTCCCTTCTATATTAAGTGCAGCAATAATCCATGTTCCATTTATCCTCCTCATATTTATGGCATAAATCGCCGTGTGATCCCCTCCCCCGCTCGGCAGGGTTTGGCGGTGATGAGCAGATTGCGCTCGGGGGTCGCGCTGATGTTCCGGATTTCTTCATTCCTAACGTCTGACATCTCTTTAGCGCTGACACCCGGCGGCCGGGGATGATGAAGTGTTACATTATAACGCGGGCACGTCTCCTTGTTTAGGAGAATTCCGCCATTGTGCAGATTGTTATTAGAACGAGGGGGGTGAGGCTCTGGGGGGGATGAGGCTCGGGGGGGTGAGGCTCTGGGGGGGGTGAGACTCTGGGGGGGGAAGGATGAGACTCTGGGGGGGGGGGATGAGGCTCTGGGGGAGGGGGGATGAGGCTCGGAGGGATATGAGGCTCGGAGGGATGAGGCTTGGGGGGGATGAGGCTCTGGGGGGGGATGAGGCTCTGGGGGGGATGAGGCTCTGGGGAGGGGGGATGAGGCTCGGAGGGATGAGGCTCGGAGGGATGAGGCTCGGAGGGATGAGGCTCGGAGGGATGAGGCTCGGGGGGATGAGGCTTGGGGGGGATGATGGCTCTGGGGGGGATTGAGGCTCTGGGGGGGATGAGGCTCTGGGGGATGAGGCCGGATGAGGCTCGGGGGGTTGATGAGGCTCGGGGGGGGGGGGTGTATGAGGCTGCGGGGGGGGGGGTATGAGGCTGGGGGGGGGGTATGAGGCTCGGGGGGGGGGGGGGTATGAGGCTCGGGGGGGGGGGATGAGGCTCGGGGGGATGAGGCTCTGGGGGGGATGAGGCTCTGGGGCCGATGAGGCTCTGGGGGGATATGAGGCTCTGGGGGGGATGAGGCTCTGGGGGGGATGGATGAGGCTCTGGGGGGGGATGAGGCTCTGGGGGATGAGGCTCTGGGGGAGGGGGGATAAGGCTCTGGGATTAGCTTCAAATGTGACACGAAGGATAACAATTTTCTTGGCAGAAAAGTGCGGCTCTTGTGCGCGGCTCGAATTAGTCCGGCGCTGATGGCGAGATTGTGCCAGGAGGCGGCTGATGCCCGGCGTCGCGTCTGTCCCTGCGTCACAAGGAACATTCATTTTTGTAGCATCTGGGGATGTTCTACCTCACTATTACATATCGGTGTGTGAATACTTGTGCAATATTCTTTCTTTATGCATCATTACATCAATGATGCAAATAGTATTGAAAAAACACACAACCATGGTAACAGACTACAAACACAGCCGGCGTAGTCTGATCCTGCAGTCAGGTGGTCATCCACAGCTCCGCTACATGCCAATCTATAGAAGGGACACATAGAAGAGAGTGCGATGGCAGATCAGGCTGCTGCAAATAGTCGTTCAGGGCTAGATGGGCCCCAGTGCAAAATATGGAACTGGGCCCCTACCGGCATGTTGGCCAGATGCATGGGCCAGGATAGCATTCTAGATCCTATAAAGGCAAATGTGAAGCCCATCCCCCACTGCACTATATAGTGAGCTTACATTCCACCCTGGTATGTATGTCCCCCCCCCCCCCCCACCCTGGTATGTATGTCCCCCCCCCACCCTGGTATGTATGTGTCCCCCCCACCCTGGTATGTATGCCCCCCACGGTATGTATGTTCCCCCACCCTGGTATGTATGTTCCCCCACCCTGGTATGTATGTCTCCCCACCCTGGTATGTATGTACCCCCCCCCACCCTGGTATGTATGTCCCCCCCCCCCGGTATGTTTGTCTTCATCCTGCCTCTAACGCATAAAAAAAATCAAAAATGCACCCTCCTCTGCTCCCCCAATGTATGTCCTTCTGTAGCTGGCGCAGTGGCTGACTGCTGATGTTGGCGTGCCTGCTATGGTGACGGATGATGTCACTGCAATGCATCACCAATGACAGGCATGGCAATGTCACCTGCCAGCCTCGCGGCATGTATTACAGTAAAAGGACTGACGGGTCTCTGCACCACCACACACTTCAGCTTAGTCTGCACAGGAGATGGATTTTATAAAGAAAAAGTTGGTTCATTTAATGTTTTGTTGGATGCATAAATGAAAAAAAAATTGTAAAAAATCAATCCAAGTAGATTAGGAGACTTGTGCTGGTAGCCTGCATTTCTCTATGAGTGGAGATACAAGAGACTAAAAGAATCGACCCAAACACCTGCATTGTTACAAGCAGAGGCGCGGACATGGATTACAAGCAGAGGCGGGGACATGGGTTACAAGCAGAGGCGGGACATGGGTTACAAGCAGGCGGGGACATGGGTTACAAGCAGAGGCGGGGGCATTGGTTACAAGCAGAGGCGGGGGCATGGGTTACAAGCAGAGGCGGGGGCATGGGTTACAAGCCGAGGCGGGGGCATGGGTTACAAGCCGAGGCGGGGGCATGGGTTACAAGCCGAGGCGGGGGCATGGGTTACAAGCCGAGGCGGAGGCATGGATTACAAGCCGAGGCGGGCATGGGTTACAAGCAGAGGCGGAGGCATGGATTACAAGCCGAGGCGGGGGCATGGGTTACAAGCAGAGGCGGAGGCATGGATTACAAGCCGAGGCGGGGCATGGGTTACAAGCAGAGGCGGAGGCATGGATTACAAGCCGAGGCGGGGGCATGGGTTACAAGCAGAGGCGGGGCATGGTTACAAGCCGAGGCGGGGCATGGGTTACAAGCCGAGGCGGGGGCATGGGTTACAAGCCGAGGCGGGGGCATGGGTTACAAGCCGAGCGGAGGCATGGGTTACAAGCCGAGGCGGGGGCATGGTACAAGCCGAGGCGGGCATGGTACAACGAGACGGGGCATGGGTTACAAGCGAGGCGGGGGCATGGTTACAAGCCGAGGCGGGGGCATGGGTTACAAGCCGAGACGGGGGCATGGGTTACAAGCCGAGGCGGGGGCATGGAGGACAGCCCTGGGCTCGGAAAGTGATAATTGGGATATGAACAGTTGGGGGTGTCTATTATAGATTTTGCTTTTGGAGTTGGGGATCCAAGTTGCCCCGCAGGGGACAGCAAATCCCATTTGATGAAGACATAATGTCTCTTCTGTGTGGAGTCTGCAGAGACCGAACTGACACATTATAGATGATTTGTACCTAAGCTTTTATAAAATATGATTTATTATTACTCTTCTTGTATCTGCTGATTGTGGCTGTTTTTGAGTGAAAGAGAAAGATAAAGGATGGTTGGATGGATAACATTTATCATGGGGTTAGAGGCAGAGACTTTCTTCTACACGTCTGTGCGCAACATTTCACATCCACAATGAATCTTTAGTTTGAGGGGATTTATTTCTTAATCTTGTGGCTGTTTTCCTGCCATAAGTGGGTGGAGCTACACCCCACAGCCCCCTACACCACTGCTGCCCCGATCCCTCTCTGTGCCACCCTGATCCCTGTCTGTGCCTCCCCGATCCCCGCCTCCTTCTCTGTGCCACCTTGATTCACTGTCTGTGCCGCCCTGATCCCTGTCTGTGCCACCACGGTCCCCGCTCCCTCTCTGTGCCTTCCTGCTCCCCATTCCCTTTTTATGCCGCCCCGGTCCCTAGTCCCCGCTCCCTCTCTGTGTGGCGCCCCGCTCCCTCTCTGTGTGGCGCCCCGCTCCCTCTCTGTGTGGCGCCCCGCTCCCTCTCTGTGTGGCGCCCCGCTCCCTCTCTGTGTGGCGCCCCGCTCCCTCTCTGTGTGGCGCCCCGCTCCCTCTCTGTGTGGCGCCCCGCTCCCTCTCTGTGTGGCGCCCCGCTCCCTCTCTGTGTGGCGCCCCGCTCCCTCTCTGTGTGGCGCCCCGCTCCCTCTCTGTGTGGCGCCCCGCTCCCTCTCTGTGTGGCGCCCCGCTCCCTCTCTGTGTGGCGCCCCGCTCCCTCTCTGTGTGGCGCCCGCTCCCCTCTCTCTCTCTCTCTCTCTCTCTCTCTCCTCTCTCCTCTCCTCTCTCTCCTCTCTCTCTCTCTCTGTGTGGCGCCCCGCTCCCCTCTCTGTGTGGCGCCCCGCTCCCTCTCTGTGTGGCGCCCCCGCTCCCTCTCTGTGTGGCGCCCCGCTCCCTCTCTGTGTGGCGCCCCGCTCCCTCTCTGTGTGGCGCCCCCGCTCCCTCTCTGTGTGGCGCCCCCGCTCCCTCTCTGTGCCCGCTCCCTCTCTCCCTCCTCTCTCTCCTCTCTCTCTCCTCTCTCCTCTCCTCTCTCTCTCTCTCTCTCTCTCTCTCTCTCTCTGTGTGGCGCCGCCCCCCTCCTCCTCTCTCTCTCCTCCTCTCCTCTCTCTCTCTCTCTCTCTGTGTGGCGCCCCGCTCCCTCCTCTCTCTCTCCTCTCTCTCCTCTCTCTCTGTGTGGCGCCCCGTCCCTCCTCCTCCTCCTCTCTCTCCTGTCCCTCTCTCTCTCTCTCTGTGTGGCGCCCCGCTCCCTCTCTCTCTCTCTCTCTGTGTGCGCCCCGCTCCCCTCCTCTCTCTCTCTCTCTCTCTTGCTCTTCGGTGGCGCCCCGCCTCCCTCTCCCTCTCTCTCTCCTTCTCTCTCCTCTCTGTGGCGCCCCCGCTCCCTCTCTCTCTCCTCTCTCTTTCCTCCTCTCCCTCCTCTCTCTCTCTCTCTCTCTCTCTCTCTGTGTGGCGCCCCGCCTCCTCCTCTCTCTCTCTCCTCTCTCTCTCTCTCTCTCTCTTCCTCGTTGGCGCCCCGCTCCCTCTCTCTCTCTCCTCTCTCTCTCTCTCTCTCTCTCTCTCTCTCTCTCTGTGTGTGGCGCCCCGCTCCCCTCCTCCTCTCCTCTTCTCTCTCTCTCTCTCTCTCTCTCTCTCTCTCCTCTCTCTCTCTCTGTGTGGCGCCCCCGCTCCCTCTCTCTCTCTCTCTCTCTCTCTCTCTCTCTCTCTCTCTCTTCTCTCTCTGTGTGCGCCCCGCCCCTCTCCTCTCTCTCTCTCTCTCTCTCTCTTTTCTCTCTCTCTCTCTCTCTCTGTGTGGCGCCCCGCTCCCTCCTCTCTCTCTCTCTCCTCTCTCTCTCTCTCTCTCTCTCTCTCTCTCTCTCCTCTCTCTCTCTCTCCTCTCTGTGTGGCGCCCCGCTCCCTCCTCTCCTCTCTCTCTCTCTCTCTCCTCTCTCTCTCTCTCGTCCCCCTCTCTCTCTCTCTCTCTCTCTCCTCTCTCTCTCTGTGGCGCCCCGCCCCTCTTCTCTCTCTCTCTCTCTCTCCTTCCTCCTCTCTCTCTCTTCTGTGGCGCCCCGCTCCTCTCTCTCTCTCTCTCTCCTCTCTCTCTCTCCTCTCTCTCTCTGTTCTCCTCTCCTCTCTCTCTCTCTTCTCTCCTCTCTCCCTCTCTCTCTCTCTCTCTCTGTGTGCCCCCTCCTCTCTCTCTCTCTCTCTCTCTCCTCTCTCTCTCCTCTTCCCCTCCTTCTCCTCTCTCCTTCCTCTCTCCCTCTCCTCCTCTCCCTCTCTCTCTTCCCTCTCTCTCCTCTCCTCTTCTCTCTCTCTCTCTCCTCTCTCTCTCTTTTGGCGCCCCCTCCCCTCTCTCTCTCCTCTTCATCTCTCTCTCTCTCCTCCTCTCTCTCTTGTGTGGCGCCCCGCTCCCTCTCTCTCTCTCTCTCTCTCTCTCTCTCTCTCTCTCTCTCTCCTCTCTCTCTCCTCTCTGTGTGGCCCCGCTCCCTCTCTCTCTCTCATCTCTCTCTCTCTCTCTCTCTCTCTCTCTGTGTGGCGCCCGCTCCCCTCTCTCTCTCTCAATTCAAATTCAATTCATTCAAATGATCTTTATTGGCAGGACTAAGTAAATATCAGCATGCCAAAGCAAATAGTAAAAATAGGGGGACGGGAGTGGGAGTGGGTAGGCATATTGAAGTCCATGATATATCGGGATCCTTTTAGGGGGTGGGGACATGTCCAGGGTGGGGTATATAAGTCCATGGCATATCAGGCTCTTAGTTGGGGGATAGGGAAGTGTTCAGGTTGGGGTACAGAAGTCCATGACATATCAGTCTCCTCTTAGTCTGTGGCAGGCACTGACATATTGCGCTGCTATGGCCGCTGCACTTTCCTCTTCCCCAGTAGTATCGGCAGTTTCTCTTCCTCCTCCATGGAGGTGAAGTCTGGGAGGAGATCAGACAGTCTCTTGAAGTGAGTGTCCCTCACTGCGGAGTACTTAGGGCACCTCAGTAAGAAGTGGGCCTCATCCTCCACGGCCTCCTGGGGGCACTGCTGGCACAGTCTGATCTCTCGGGGCTTGTAGTTCTGTCGGTGCCGCCCGGATTCGATGAGTAGGCTGTGGGCGCTCAGTCTGTACCGGCTCAGGATCTGTCGCTCTTTGGGGTTTTCCAGTTTCTCTAGGTATGGCGCCAGTTTGTTCCCTCTGTAGGTTCTGGTATATCGTCAGTTTCTGTGATTTGTTTATGTCGTTCCTCCAGATGCTGAGATATTCCTCTTTGCCTTTGTGCACCATCTTCTGGATTTCGCCTTTTGTCAGGCCATGTGGGTTGGTGGCTTGGTCAGGCTGTCTTTGGGTACTTTGTGTTGGGAGGTTTCCTGGGGCTTCCTGGTGTAGGAGGGCTTTGTGGTGGTAGGAGCTGGGACTGCTGCTTTGTAGATGAGCCTTGAATGTCAGCGCCTTCTTCTGGATCTCGAGGTGTAGAGGGAGTCTCCCCAGCTTTGCTCGGCAGGCGCTGTTTGATGTGCTCCGATGGACTTGGAGAAGATGCTTGCAGAACTCTAGGTGGAATATTTCAGTCGGCCCAGCGTCCCACTGTGACCAGTTTGGGTAGGAGACTGGACCCCAGACCTCACTGCCGTAAAGAAGGATTGGGGCAATGATGGTGTCAAAGACTTTTAACCAGACTGTTACTGGTGCCTTGAGATGATACAGACGTCTTCTTATGGCATAGAAGGCTTTGGAAGCCTTGTCTTTCAGTAACTCTATGGCTTGCTTGAAGCTCCCTGATTGGCTGAGTTCTAGGCCCAGGTAGGTGTACCTGTTGGTTTCTGTAAGTGGGCAGTTGAATATGGTGAAGGGAGGATGGCGGCAGGTTTCTGCTTTCTTTTCTGGAACACCATGATGTTAGTTTTCTTCTGGTTGATTGGCATTGCCCATGTGCTGCTGAAGGTCTCTAGGATTTTCAGATGATCTTGGAGGCCTTTTGCGGTTGGGGATAGCAGCACGAGGTCATCGGCATACAGCAGAAATTTCACCTGGGAGTCATGGAGAGCGAGTCCTGGTGCTGAGGAGGACTCCAGGGCCACCGCCAGCTCATTGATGTAGATGTTAAAGAGCGTTGGACTGAGGCTGCAGCCCTGTCTCACTCCTCGGCTTTGTTGGAAATAGGCCGTCCTCCTTCCATTGACCCTCACGCTGCAGCTGTTCTCAGTGTAGGAGCTTCGGATGACATCGTATGTTTTGCCTCCTATTCCGCTCCCCAGCAGTTTTAGGAATAATCCTGGGTGCCACACTGAGTCAAAGGCCTTTTTGAAGTCCACGAAACAAGCGTAAATCTTCCCATTCTTTGTATTGTGGACGTGGCTCTTGATGAGGCTGTGCAGAGTGTAGATGTGGTCAGTGGTGCGGTGGTTCGGCATGAACCCTGCTTGGCTCTTGCTGAGGACGTTGTGTTCGGTGAGGAAGGTGAGGATTCTCTTGTTCAGGACGCTGTTGAAGAGTTTGCCCAGGTTGCTGCTGACACATATCCCCCGGTAATTTGCTGGATCGTACTTGTCCCCGTTTTTGTGTATTGGGGTTATAAGTCCTTGGTTCCAGATTTTGGGGAAGTAGCCAGCCTGCAGTACGATATTAAATAGTTTTGTTATCGCAGCCTGGATGTCTGGTGGGCTGTATTTTAGCATTTCTGGGAGGATCCTGTCTGGACCGCTGGCTTTTTTACCTCTTATCTGTGTGATCCTTTCTGCTATTTCTGGCAGTGTGAATGGTGTATCCAGAGGATTTTGGAAATCTTTGATCTTTTCCTCCATATCTTTCAGTTTTCTCACAAGCTCTTCTTGTGCCGGGACTCAGGTCTTCACTTGGGATGTCTTTGTAAAGGTCCTTGAAGTACTGGAGCCAGATGTGGCCGCTCTGGATGTGGAGGCTGTTGCTTTTCTGGTTAGAACCAAGTTGATTCCACAGTTCCCAGAATCTGTTGTCTTCCAGGGCGTCTTGGAGTTGGAGGAGTTTGGAGGAGATGTGGTTTTGCTTTTTCTTCCTGAGGATGGCTTTGTAGCTTCGTTGTATGGTGTGGTCGGCTTCTCTCACAGTGGGGTTGTTTGGGTCTCTGTGTTTTTCATTTGAGGCCATTCTTAGGGTCTTCCGTGTGGTCTTACATTCTTTATCAAACCAGTCGTTGGGATTTGGTTTACTCGGCCTTTTGTTGATGCTTTTTTTCAGGTCGGACATTTCCGCCATGGCATACAGAATGTTGTTGATCCCTTACCGCCAGTTCTGCTCCTTCTGGGTTAGGCTCATACACATTAGTATGGAAGTGTTGGAGCTTCTTCTTGATCTCTGGTCTATTGATGGCATCTTTATATTTTGGGGCCGACATCTTGGACCATTTGAAGGATGGCGGTAAGTTAAAGAGACCGGTCTTTTGCGCGGTTGGTGAGGATGATTTATTTGTGGATTTGATGTATAGAAGCAGTTGGTTGTGGTCTGACAGGTGTGTTTGTGGGGTGACTATGAGGGCACCAATATTTGTAGAGTCCATATCTGTGATGGCATAGTCTATCACACTGCTGCCCACATGGGAGTTTAGGGTATGTCTTCCCAATGAGTCTCCCTTGGTGCGGCCATTGAGGATACGAAGTCCCAGGCTTCGGCATAGGTTCAGCAGTGTTCTGCCGCTTTTGTTGACTGTACAGTCATAGCTGTTCCTGTCGGTGTGCACTGGCCTGTCACAGTCGGTATCTGCTCCAAATATATGGATGTTTCCATCAGTGGTCAGGTAGTCTCTTTCCCTTCCAGTCCTTGCATTGAGATCTCCATAGATGAGAACAGTGCCCAGAGTCTGGAAGTGGGCAGCTTCAGTTTTTAGGGTCTCAAAGCTGTCTGGGTTGAAGTATGGAGACTCAGGAGGAGCCACATACGCTGCACACAGGTAGATGTCAGCCTGGAGGGGCTACGTACGCTGCACACAGGTAGATGTCAGCCTGGAGGGGCTACGTACGCTGCACACAGGTAGATGTCAGCCTGGAGGAGCCACGTACGCTGCACACAGGTAGATGTCAGCCTGGAGGAGCTACGTACGCTGCACACAGGTAGATGTCAGCCTGGAGGAGCTACGTACCCTGCACACAGGTAGATGTCAGCCTGGAGGAGCTACGTACGCTGCACACAGGTAGATGTCAGCCTGGGAGGTGAGGATGGAGCGGCTTATCCTTATCCAGATGTGGCTGTCTCCTCTCTTTACGGCTCTGATATGTTCATGGAGCTCCTCTTTGTACCAGACTAATATTCCTCCTGAGCTCCGGCCCTGTTTGATGTTTTTGTTTTTCAGGGCGGAGACAGAGAATTCCCTGTATCCGGTGGGGACATAGGATTCATTATTTGTCTTAGTCCATGTTTCAAGGAGGATCTATATATCAATGTTTTTCAGTCTCTGATTAAAGTCTGGGTCGTTTGTCTTACATCCGAAGGCAGAAGCGTTCAGGCCCTGGATGTTCCAGCTACTAATGATGAGGGTTGACATGGTGTAGCTGTGTACCTTGTAATGGGCTGCCCTGCATAGGACATCTTGGATTTCTGACTGGTGACCTTGTTGTAGGTGATTGATCCAGTCGCATGATTGCCTTGTGCACAGAGCTGAGCATGGTCTTTATGTCTGCCAGGTCTCTGCTGTGCTTCACTGTGTGTGGGGCGGGTGGTGTCTTCCATGGTTTGTGTCTCTCATGGTCTTTATGTCTGCCAGGTCTCTGCTCTCCTTCACTCTGTGTGTGGGGCGGGTGGTGTCTTCCATGGTTTGTGTCTCTCATGGTCTTTATTCTGCCAGGTCTCTGCTGTGCTTCACTGTGTGTGGGGCGGGTGGTGTCTTCCATGGTTTGTGTCTCTCATGGTCTTTATGTCTGCCAGGTCTCTGCTCTCTTCACTCTGTGTGGGGCGGGTGGTGTCTTCCATGGTTTGTGTCTCTCATGGTCTTTATGTCTGCCAGGTCTCTGCTGTCTTCACTCTGTGTGGGGCGGGTGGTGTCTTCCATGGTTTGTGTCTCTCATGGTCTTTATGTCTGCCAGGTCTCTGCTCTCTTCACTGTGTGTGGGGCTGGTGGTGTCTTCCATGGTTTGTGTCTCTCATGGTCTTTATGTCTGCCAGGTCTCTGCTCTCTTCACTCTGTGTGGGGCGGGTGGTGTCTTCCATGGTTTGTGTCTCTCATGGTCTTTATGTCTGCCAGGTCTCTGCTCTGCTTCACTCTGTGTGGGGCAGGTGCTGTCTTCCATGGTCTGTGTCTCTCATATTCTTTATGTCTGCCAGGTCTCTGCTCTCTTCACTCTGTGTGGGGCGGGTGGTGTCTTCCATGGTCTGTGTCTCTCATGTTCTTTATGTCTGCCAGGTCTCTGCTGTGCTTCACTCTGTGTGGGGCGGGTGGTGTCTTCCATGGTCTGTGTCTCTCATGGTCTTTATGTCTGCCAGGTCTCTGCTCTCCTTCACTGTGTGTGGGCAGGTGCTGTCTTCCATGGTCTGTGTCTCTCATGGTCTTTATGTCTGCCAGGTCTCTGCTCTCTTCACTCTGTGTGGGGCGGGGGGTGTCTTCCATGGTCTGTGTCTCTCATGTTCTTTATGTCTGCCAGGTCTCTGCTCTCTTCACTCTGTGTGGGGCGGGTGGTGTCTTCCATGGTTTGTGTCTCTCATGGTCTTTATCTCTGCCAGGTCTCTGCTGTGCTTCACTGTGTGTGGGGCGGGTGGTGTCTTCCATGGTTTGTGTCTCTCATGGTCTTTATGTCTGCCAGGTCTCTGCTCTCTTCACTGTGTGTGGGGCTGGTGGTGTCTTCCATGGTTTGTGTCTCTCATGGTCTTTATCTCTCCAGGTCTCTGCTGTCTTCACTCTGTGTGGGGCGGGTGGTGTCTTCCATGGTTTGTGTCTCTCATGGTCTTTATGTCTGCCAGGTCTCTGCTCTGCTTCACTCTGTGTGGGGCAGGTGTGTCTTCCATGGTCTGTGTCTCTCATGTTCTTTATGTCTGCCAGGTCTCTGCTCTCTTCACTCTGTGTGGGGCAGGTGGTGTCTTCCATGGTCTGTGTCTCTCATGGTCTTTATGTCTGCCAGGTCTCTGCTCTCCTTCACTCTGTGTGGGGCGGGTGGTGTCTTCCATGGTCTGTGTCTCTCATGGTCTTTATGTCTGCCAGGTCTCTGCTCTCTTCACTCTGTGTGGGGCAGGTGGTGTCTTCCATGGTCTGTGTCTCTCATGGTCTTTATGTCTGCCAGGTCTCTGCTCTCCTTCACTCTGTGTGGGGCTGGTGGTGTCTTCCATGGTCTGTGTCTCTCATGGTCTTTATGTCTGCCAGGTCTCTGCTCCTTCACTCTGTGTGGGGCAGGTGGTGTCTTCCATGGTTTGTGTCTCTCATGGGCTTGTTTTACATACTTGTTGCGGTTTTCAGTTTGTTGAGCGTATTCCATTTTAGGTCTGTCGGTTGTTGGTGATCTTTCTACCGGTTTTCGGTCTGCATGGTTTCTTGGTCTGGGGACTCTGTTGAATACTATGTCTTTTAAGTTCTTTGGCAAAAACGCTGACTCCTTGGTTGTTGAGATGCTTCTCATCATACAGGTGGTGGGTGTTAATGGCGGGATGTTGTGCCAGGGTGATGTCTAGCGTAGTGGTGATCTTGGCTGCCAGCTCTCTGTTGACGTCTTGGGTGATGTGTTTGAGTGAATCATTTCTTGGTAGCAGCGACGAGAGGATAACTTTACTGCCGGGGAAATTTAGTTGTGTGGTCTTTGCTAGCTGGTATAGTTGTCCTGCTACCTGCTGGTGTTGTTTCTCGAGATTGTTGGTGCCTGTATGTATGATGATGTGGTTTGGGTTGGTGAAATATGGGTCATTAATAACTGCTGTTGCTTGTTCTATGGTTGGACAGTGGATTTTAGAAACCCTTTTTCCAGGGAAGAGTCGTCTTGTGTTGAGGTATCTTCCATTAGAGTCTATAATCAGGACTATATCAGGACGTGATTGTTGGCTGCTCCGGTGAGAGCTTCTGTTTGTGTTCTGCTTGTTGCTCTGTTGTGTTGTTGTGTTCTGCTGTTGCTGTTGCTTTTGACTTGGGGGTTGTTTGATGCTTGGCTCTGGCTCATCCTGTGTTTCTTGATTATTTTCTGACTTGCTCTCAGTATTTATGCAGTTGTTTGAGTTAGTGGTGATGTGGCTGTTGGCTCTCATTGTGTCTTCACCTATCTCCTTCCCTGGGTCTCTCTCCTGTGTTAAGGGTATTGTCAGGTTCTTTAGGTTTGCTATTTGTTCTTTCAATCTACCATTTTCTTGTTTTAAATCATATATTTCGTGTTTGATTCCCTGCACGATTGAGTCCAGTTCACTCTTCAGTCTGGTTACCTCTGCAGCTGTGGGGTCGTTTGTCTGCTTTTGGATCTGTTCTTTAAGCAGTGTGAAGTCCCTCTCCAGCTGAGACAGGCATTCTCTAAGGGTCTCCAGTGAGGGGAGAGCATTATCAGGGTTTTGGGCTGCAGGGGGGTCCCTGGTGGTCCTCTTTGTAGTACGTGTGGGCCCATTACTCTTCCTACGTGCTGGCTTTGCTACTTTATATGTTTGGGCCTTGACTTTTATATGAGGGAAATTTGCCTCAAATGCCTGAAGGTTCTCCTCATTGCCCTGTATGACTATTGTGCCTGAGTGGTATAAGTTAACGGTGAGTGAGACATCCTCGTCTTGTGGGTTGATTACTCTGATTTGTCGACCCTTGCTGATGCCACCTTTTAGAATGCTTTTATAGTATTTGCACACGGCTGTGTGCCAGGCATCTGGCTGATCAGTATAGAAGATGTCATTTGTCTTTCTGTTTTCTTTCTCAGTAAAATCTGCAAACAAAGTTTCTGGTTCCTCTGTGATATATGATTCTTTTATTGCCCTTTTGGCTTTAGTGTTGCTGATGTTACTAGGATACGCTATCTTCTTGATCTGTGAACTCTGTGAGGTGGTGCCATCTGCTGTCTCTGCAGTGCTGATTCCTACATGGGGGTCAGTTATAATGCTGGAATTCTCATTCTCCAAAATGTTATTCATTTCCATATTGCTTATTTTATATTGTTCTTATTCTCTGGAGAGATTCTATAGGGTTTGTTCTATAGGGGTTGGAGATGCAGAAAGATGGTCTTACCTCTTGCTGTTCAGGCTCTGGGGTTGGTCAGCTTTGGTAGTCTCTGTTGCTTGAAGCTTGTGCTGTGGGGGAGATCTTCCTTATCATCTGAATTCCTCTTTTATCCTGGTTTTTATTTTTCTTTCTTGGATGGATCTTAGTCCTGCTCGCTTTTGCCTTCCATGGAGCCGGTATATTCCAAGTTCTGCCTTACAGGTTGCCCATTACAAGGTATAAATTGCTTAGATTTTAGGAGCCCATGTCACATGCAGCTTACTCCTAGGGATGGTGGGCGGGATCTCTCTCTCTCTCTCTCTCTGTGTGGTGCCCCGCTCCCCTCTCTCTCTCTCTCTCTCTCTCTGTGTGGCGCCCCGCTCCTCTCTCTCTCTCTCTCTCTCTCTCTCTCTCTCTCTCTCTCTCTCTCTCTGTGGCGCCCCTCTCTCTCTCTCTCTCTCTCTCTCTCTGTGTGCCGCCCCGCTCCCCTCTGTGTGCCGCCCCGCTCCCCTCTGTGTGCCGCCCCGCTCCCCTCTGTGTGCCGCCCCGCTCCCCGCTCCCTCTCTCTGTGTACCGCCCCGCTCCCCTGTCTGTGTGCCGCCTCCTGTGTTAGTGTGTCAGTGCGGCTCTCAGGGTGTCACATTGTAAATGTTTGTTTTCGTTAATCCATTGTTTAGGTGTATAAGATTCCTTACGGTAACTACACCTGGAAGCTGACAGCTTGTATGTCCACCATAGGGCTGCAGACACAAATCTGTCCCAAGAAATGGATGATCACCTCCTCAGGGTGCGACACACGGAGAGGATGGAAATACGACTTCAGCTTCTATGCTGCAGATAAAGAGCAGTCCTATGCAAGGTAAGGCCAGCGCCACAGGGCGCCTTATACCTGCAGAAGTTTCAATAGGCCGTATCCGAATATACAGAAGTACCCATAATCCAGACTGTCCAGAGGAAAGGGAACACTCCATAATCTATTACATTACTGATCCTGAGTTACCTCCTGTATTATACTCCAGAGCTGCACTCACTATTCTGCTGGTGCAGTCACTGTGTACATACATTACATTACTGATCCTGAGTTACCTCCTGTATTATACTCCAGAGCTGCACTCACTATTCTGCTGGTGCAGTCACTGTGTACATACATTACATTACTGATCCTGAGTTACCTCCTGTATTATACTCCAGAGCTGCACTCACTATTCTGCTGGTGCAGTCACTGTGTACATACATTACATTATTGATCCTGAGTTACCTCCTGTATTATCTCCAGAGCTGCACTCACTATTCTGCTGGTGCAGTCACTGTGTACATACATTACATTATGATCCTGAGTTACCTCCTGTATTATACTCCAGAGCTGCACTCACTATTCTGCTGGTGCAGTCACTGTGTACATACATTACATTACTGATCCTGAGTTACCTCCTGTATTATACTCCAGAGCTGCACTCACTATTCTGCTGGTGCAGTCACTGTGTACATACATTACATTACTGATCCTGAGTTACCTCCTGTATTATACTCCAAGCTGCACTCACTATTCTGCTGGTGCAGTCACTGTGTACATACATTACATTACTGATCCTGAGTTACCTCCTGTATTATCCTCCAGAGCTGCACTCACTATTCTGCTGGTGCAGTCACTGTGTACATACATTACATTACTGATCCTGAGTTACCTCCAGTATTATACTCCAGAGCTGCACTCACTATTCTGCTGGTGCAGTCACTGTGTACATACATTACATTACTGATCCTGAGTTACCTCCTGTATTATACTCCAGAGCTGCACTCACTATTCTGCTGGTGCAATCACTGTGTTACATTACATTACTGATCCTGAGTTACCTCCTGTATTATACTCCAGAGCTGCACTCACTATTCTGCTGGTGCAGTCACTGTGTACATACATTACATTACTGATCCTGAGTTACCTCCTGTATTATACTCCAGAGCTGCACTCACTATTCTGCTGGTGCAGTCACTGTGTACACATTACATTACTGATCCTGAGTTACCTCCTGTATTATACTCCAGAGCTGCACTCACTATTCTGCTGGTGCAGTCACTGTGTACATACATTACATTACTGATCCTGAGTTACCTCCTGTATTATACTCCAGAGCTGCACTCACTATTCTGCTGGTGCAGTCATTGTGTATACATTACATTACTGATCCTGAGTTACCTCCTGTATTATACTCCAGAGCTGCACTCACTATTCTGCTGGTGCAGTCATTGTTACATACATTACATTACTGATCCTGAGTTACCTCCTGTATTATACTCCAGAGCTGCACTCCTATTCTGCTGGTGCAGTCACTATGTACATACATTACATTACTGATCCTGAGTTACCTCCTGTATTATACTCCAGAGCTGCACTCACTATTCTGCTGGTGCAGTCACTGTGTACATACATTACATTACTGATCCTGAGTTACCTCCTGTATTATACTCCAGAGCTGCACTCACTATTCTGCTGGTGCAGTCACTGTGTACATACATTACATTACTGATCCTGAGTTACCTCCTGTATTATACTCCAGAGCTGCACTCACTATTCTGCTGGTGCAGTCACTGTGTACATACATTACATTACTGATCCTGAGTTACCTCCTGTATTATACTCCAGAGCTGCACTCACTATTCTGCTGGTGCAGTTACTGTGTACATACATTACATTACTGATCCTGAGTTACCTCCTGTATTATACTCCAGAGCTGCACTCACTATTCTGCTGGTGCAGTCACTGTGTACATACATTACATTACTGATCCTGAGTTACCTCCTGTATTATCTCCAGAGCTGCACTCACTATTCTGCTGGTGCAGTCACTGTGTACATACATTACATTACTGATCCTGAGTTACCTCCTGTATTATACCCCAGAGCTGCACTCACTATTCTGCTCTTGGATTATCTGGGTTATATATGATCACACTGAAGCAGGGTTCACATCTAAGGGGGGTTGTGTTTTGCTTGCATTGTGTTAGCGCATGCGTTTGCAATTGCGTTTGCATGCGCTAACGCACCCATTATTCCTTATGGGTGACCACATGCAAGTGTAGTGCCAAATGCAACTACAAAGTGCAGTTGTGTTTGAATGCATACATTTGCTGTAGTGCACAGGGGCCCCTGTGTGTTGCCGCCTCAGTGTCGGGGGCCCCTGTGTGTTGCCGCCTCAGTGTCGGGGGGCCCCCTGTGTGTTGCCGCCTCAGTGTCGGGGGGCCCCCTGTGTGTTGCCGCCTCAGTGTCGGGGGGCCCCTGTGTGTTGCCGCCTCAGTGTCGGGGCCCCCTGTGTGTTGCCGCCTCAGTGTCGGGGCCCCCTGTGTGTTGCCGCCTCAGTGTCGGGGCCCCCTGTGTGTTGCCGCCTCAGTGTCGGGGGCCCCTGTGTGTTGCCGCCTCAGTGTCGGGGGCCCCTGTGTGTTGCCGGCTCAGTCTCGGGGCCCCCTGTGTGTTGCCGCCTCAGTGTCGGGGGCCCCTGTGTGTTGCCGCCTCAGTCTCGGGACCCCCTGTGTGTTGCCGCCTCAGTGTCGGGGGCCCCTGTGTGTTGCCGCCTCAGTCTCGGGACCCCTGTGTGTTGCCGCCTCAGTGTCGGGGGCCCCTGTGTGTTGCCGCCTCAGTCTCGGGACCCCGGCCTTATACTCGCAAACCTTCATTTGTTTTCTTCCTTTGATACATTTTTTTTCCTTTTTATAGAAAACTTTATTTCACGTTGGTGCATAAGAACCCGACTCGCGGCAGAGTGTGCGGTGCGGCCCCCGGGTGTGCGGGATCGGGGTCAGACGTGTCTAACAGAGGCTTCTTTTATGTTCCCACTGAGAAAGGTGAGTGTGAGCTCCGCCATCATGGAAGGTTGTGCTGGGACGAGTCTGTCACCCCCAAAATGCCTTTCCGGATAACTGTACCCTGATGTAAAAGTGAGATCGCCGTTATACCCCCCTCAACTTTCATCTTGAGAACAGCGATCGTAGAGCAAACCTTGCCCCACGTATGAGCACATACTTACAACGAATAGCTGCGCCGGCTGAGCGTGCACGCTGTTAGTGGCTGCGCCGGCTGAGCGTGCACGCTGTTAGTGGCTGCGCCGGCTGAGCGTGCACGCTGTTAGTGGCTGCGCCGGCTGAGCGTACACGCTGTTAGTGGCTGCGCCGGCTGAGCGTGCACGCTGTTAGTGGCTGCGCCGGCTGAGCGTGCACACTGTTACTGGCTGCGCCGGCTGAGCATCCTTAACTTACAGGGAGCTCCCCCTAGTCGTGACTGCAGACAGAATGTTATCATCTATCTCTGTAGTCACCACTAGGGGGAGCTCCCTGTATACAGACAGGATCTTATCATGTATCTCTGTGTACAGGAGCTCCCCCTAGTGGTGGCTGTAGACAGGATTTTATCATTTATCTCTGTATACAGGGCGCTCCCCCTAGTGGTGACTGCAGACAGGATCTTATGTATCTCTGTATACAGGGAGCTCCCCCTAGTGGTGACTGCAGACAGGATCTTATCATGTATCTCTGTATACATTGAGCTCCCCCTAGTGGTGGCTGCAGACAGGATCTTATCATGTATCTCTGTATACAGGGAGCTCCCCCTAGTGGTGACTGTAGACAGGATCTTATCATGTATCTCTGTATACAGGGAGCTCCCCCTAGTGGAGACTGTAGACAGGATCTAATCATCTATCTCTGTATACAGGGAGCTCCCCCTAGTGGAGACTGTAGACAGGATCTTATCATGTATCTCTGTATACAGGGAGCTCCCCCTAGTGGTGACTGGGAATTTGGAGAATTCTTAAGCTTTAGGATAAAAATGGTCTTTACAGATGGATATTTATTATGATTTACTCTCTGTCCATGTACAATAATCAGATCCAGGGATGGTGAATAGACAGTCCGTGCTGCTTTAAATAATCAGTCACAAGTCTTTAGGTAACAGACCCCCCTTCTTTATTTCCACCTATACGCGTTTCAGTGCCACTCCGGGCACCGTCATCAGGGTGACGGTGCCCGGAGTGGCTCTGAAACGCATAGGTGGAAATAAAGAAGGGGGGTCTGTTACCTAAAGACTTGTGACTGATTATTTAAAGCAGCACGGACTGTCTATTCACCATCCCTGGATCTGATCATCTTTACACGTGCTATGTGGCGGTGGAAGTCCTGCAGTAGCTTATAAACTACATGCAATAAAAACTAGTTGTGGGTGCACACAACTAGACCAGGTGAGTGCACCTCTTTTTGATCGGAGTGTGGAATCAGTGTCATATTGATAGGGCACTATTGCGCCTCGCTTGTCTCCTTTATCTTTTTCCATGTACAATAATGACATTTGTCTTTTATGCTTTCAGGCGCGCCAAAGAAGATGTCTCAAACGTTAAATTTCAATCCCTGCTTGAACACGGCGTGTGGAAAGCCGGCAGTGCGCCCCCTTGTGGATACCGGGGCCATGGTGTTTGTTGTCTTTGGAATTCGCGGAGTAAACAGGACAAGAATTCCAGATAATCACGTGCTGGGAGAACTGGTAGGAGACGCGGTCTGTAATGTGTCCTGCAATCACTGCTGGTTCTGGATCCTCTGTGGAGATTCGTTATTGCTCTTTAGCTTTTTTTCAGCTTTGGTTTCCCGTCTTGATAAATAATCTTATTTTCACTGCCATTAACCACCACCAGAGGGAGCCAAATCCATTTATACATAATGATGACCTGTCTGCAGTGAGCTCCCCCTGGTGGTGGCTGCAGGTAGTGTTATCCTCCTACATTGGGCCGTCTCCTTGCAGGTATAATGTTTGTAATCTGCAGTGTCTTTCCGAGACGTCCAATAGGGATTAAGTTGGTCTGAATCGATCATTGATTTAGTGTGGATCTCCCCTTGTTTAGGATCTTTCTGTGATCTGCTGCCTGACATCTTTCCTCCACCTTGTTCTTGTCTTTTTCTGAAAGGGCAGGGTGATCTATGATGACAAGTTTGATCTCTTTAAAGAGATCGGTAATCTGTGCCGACTGTGCAAGGAGATCGCCAGTAACAGAGATCTGGTGAAGCCGGGGGGAGCGCAGTGCCTGCCGTCAGGTGAGCGGATCCTCCCGGATCAGACACTATAATATTGCAGTAATGGGGGATCCCTCATCAGGTCGCCCCTATTGTTCCCCTCAATGATGACCCTATAATATTCTGCAATCCCTCTGGTTACATTGTCTGTATCCCGCAATGATTTCTCTCCCCAGGTTACAGTATATCCTCCTTTCTTCAGATGTTGCACCCTGAATGCAAGAACATCCCGGAGCCGAACCTTCTCCCCGGGCAGCTCTCCCATGGCGCCGTGGGCGTGAAAGACGGGAAGGTCCAGTGGATCTCTATGGCATTTGAGTCTGTAAGAACAAAATACAATAATTGTGGGGGAACTTCTGAATGAAGAGTCTTGTGAGCAATGCAACATGGGAACAAACATGCAAATGAAGTCTCTCCTGGAAGGAAATGGCTCTCACTGCTGCCCCTAGTGAAGGAGAAGAAGCAATGTCCCACCCTTCACTGAGCCTAAAATCCCCCAAACTTCCCTCATTGGCGCGGTCTGAACATCCCCACCTGATGGCGGCACATATTCTGAACTTCGTATTCCACTGAAAATCCCCAAATCCTGCCCCCAAAATGTGGAGTCCTGTCCTGCTCTATACAGTGATCACAGTAATAGAAGCTGGAGAGCGGCAGGATGGCGCCATCTGCCCTCCCCCAAAACATTGGCGCTCATCACCCCCTCCCCACGGAGGCAGCAATGCAGGAGTCTGGTAAAGCCGGGTGTTACCGCGGGGAGACCATGTGGCTGCTAGAGGACCCACGTAGAGTTAGTGCCGGCCCCAGTGCTCGGCCCCATGATTACATTGTTACCTGTGCACAATCCTCACCTTCATCCTCTGCTCCCTCCTGACCACTCCTCTGCCCTCCACTCTGTCTATACCTCCATCCTTCCCTCTATCCTTCTCTCTATCCACTCCTTCATGCCGTCCACTCCTCCATCCCCTCCTCTGCCAATTCCTCTGTTCACATCTTCATCTACCCTCTGACCTCACCTCTGCTCTCGCCTCCATTCTCACCTCCGCTCTGTCCACTCCTTCATGCCGTCTACTCCCCCATCCTCTTCTCTGTCAAATGCCCTTGTCCTCACCTCCATTCACCCCTCTGCCTTCACCTCTGCTCTGTCCACTCCTCCGTCTTCACCTCCATTCTTTGCTCCGTCCACTCCTCTATTCTCACCTTTATTCTTCTCTCCGTCCTCATCTCCGTCCACTCCTCCATTTTCACCTCTGCTCTCACCTCTGTCCTGCGCTCCGTCCACTCTTCCATCTTTACTTCCACCCTTCTGCTCTCACCTTTTGTCTTCACCTCCATGCTTTGCTCTGTTCACTCCTCCCTCCACCCCTGTATTCTCACCTCTGCTCTTACCTCTGTCCTCCACTCCACCCTCACCTCCATCCTTTGCTCCGTCTACTCCGCCATCCTCCCCTCCCTCCACCCCTCTGCAGTCACCTCCGTCCTCTGCTTAGTCCACCCTGACTCCTGGCTTCTATATGCTCCACCTTCCCTTTATATTTGGGCGCTGTCCTCTTTTACTTGACAGACAGACGTCCTGCGCCCCCGGCCCAGAACTGCCTGTGCTTTTGCCTTATTCATCTCACTATTATGATTTCATGAGAATCTTCAGACTCCTGCAGCAGAGAACATTGCATCCCCCGTGTCCTGACTGTATATATATATATGAGGCTGCAGGTGGGAACGTGGCGTCCTCATACATTATTCGTGTTTCCATACAGACGACCTACAAGGGTAAATCCTCTTTCCAGACGTATAAGGATTATTTGAGATGGGAGTCGTTCCTGCAGGAGCAGCTGCGGCGCCTCCCAGTGGACTCTGCACTGACACGCGGCTTCCAGACCTGCGAACACTGGAAACAGATCTTCATGGAGATCATAGGCAAGTAGGGTGCGACCCCCTCCGATCCGAACACAGGGGGAGCCCCTCCGATCTCCTGTGGGGTCCACACTGGACACGGGGGATGACCCCCTCTGATCTCCTGCGGGGTGTGCACTGGACATAGCGGGGAGCCCCTCCGATCTCCTGTGGGGTGTGCACTGGACATAGCGGGGAGCCCTTCCGATCTCCTGTGGGGTGTGCACTGGACATAGCGGGGAGCCCTTCCGATCTCCTGTGGGGTGTGCACTGGACATAGCGGGGAGCCCCTCCGATCTCCTGTGGGGTGTGCACTGGACATAGCGGGGAGCCTCTCCGATCTCCTGCGGGGTGTGCACTGGACATAGCGGGGAGCCCCTCCGATCTCCTGCGGGGTGCGCACTGGACATAGCAAGGAGCCCCCCTGATCTCCTGCGGGGTGTGCACTGGACATAGCGGGGAGCCCCCCTGATCTCCTGCGGGGTGTGCACTGGACATAGCGGGGAGCCCCCCTGATCTCCTGCGGGGTGTGCACTGGACATAGCGGGGAGCCCCCCTGATCTCCTGCGGGGTGTGCACTGGACATAGCGGGGAGCTCCCCTGATCTCCTGCGGGGTGCGCACTGGACATAGCGGGGAGCCCCCCTGATCTCCTGCGGGGTGTGCACTGGACATAGCGGGGAGCTCCCCTGATCTCCTGCGGGGTGTGCACTGGACATAGCGGGGAGCCCCTCCGATCTCCTGCGGGGTGTGCACTGGACATAGCGGGGAGCCCCTCCGATCTCCTGCGGGGTCGCACTGGACATAGCGGGGAGCCCCTCCGATCTCCTGCGGGGTGTGCACTGGACATAGCGGGGAGCCCCCCTGATCTCCTGCGGGGTGTGCACTGGACATAGCGGGGAGCCCCCCGATCTCCTGCGGGGTGTGCACTGGACATAGCGGGGAGCCCCCCGATCTCCTGCGGGGTCTGCACTGGACATAGCGGGGAGCCCCCGATCTCCTGCGGGGTGCGCACTGGACATAGCGGGGAGCCCCTCCGATCTCCTGCGGGGTTGCACTGGACATAGCGGGGAGCCCCCTGATCTCCTGCGGGGTGTGCACTGGACATAGCGGGGAGCCCCCCTGATCTCCTGCGGGGTGTGCACTGGACATAGCGGGGAGCCCCCCTGATCTCCTGCGGGGTGTGCACTGGACATAGCGGGGAGCCCCTCCGATCTCCTGCGGGGTGTGCACTGGACATAGCGGGGAGCCCCTCCGATCTCCTGCGGGGTGCGCACTGGACATAGCGGGGAGCCCCTCCGATCTCCTGCGGGGTGCGCACTGGACATAGCGGGGAGCCCCCCTGATCTCCTGCGGGGTGTGCACTGGACATAGCGGGGAGCCCCTCCGATCTCCTGCGGGGTGTGCACTGGACATAGCGGGGAGCCCCTCCGATCTCCTGCGGGGTCTGCACTGGACATAGCGGGGAGCCCCTCCGATCTCCTGCGGGGTGCGCACTGGACATAGCGGGGAGCCCCTCCGATCTCCTGCGGGGTCTGCACTGAACATAGCGGGGAGCCCCTCCGATCTCCTGCGGGGTGTGCACTGGACACTGGGGGGAGGGATCCTCCGATCTCCGGACACAGTGACAGTGTTATTCTTTCTTTCAGGGGTGCAGAGCGCCTTGTACGGCCTCATCCTCTCTCTCGCCATCTGTGTGGCGGCGGTGGCGGTCTTCACCACACACCTCCTGCTCCTGGTTCCGGTGCTGCTCACGATATTCGGTACGAGCCGTGATGTGTTTTATCTGCAGGATAATATCATTGTCTGTAATCAGCCTCGTCCGGTTATTGTCCTCCTTCCTATGGTTATTGCTTTGGTTCTCGGCAGTCGGTGCTTCATGGTCTATTACAGATGAGGATTGGGGCGTGAGGACGGTTCAGCAGCCGCTGGAGCAAAGCGTCAGATTCATTAGGAAAATCGTTACTGCTACAAAATCTACAAACTGGGACAAGATGGAGGGAGGAATAATGGTCTCAATAGATGAACCCCAGAATTACAGGTGTATCAGTGCGGCACGTCCTGCATCTACAGGAGCCTTGTGCGGCACGTCCTGCATCTACAGGAGCCTTATGCGGCACGTCCTGCATCTACAGGAGCCTTGTGCGGCACGTCCTGCATCTACAGGAGCCTTGTGCGGCCCTCGCACTGGATATATATTCTAGTTTCCCATCTTGGATTTGTTTATTATCATGGGAGAACCTGTGTAGGGGGACAGCTCCCAGTGAGGCATCCCTGGTGGTCTTGGGGAATTAAGAGGTTAAGGTCAACATTCTGGTGGTCTAGGGGAGAGAAGGGATAATGATAGTTTCCCTGGTGATCTAAGAAAATTAAGAGATCAATTGCAATCTTCTGGGTGGCATTGAGAAGAGAAGGATCCCTGGTGGTCTAGGTGTAAGAGTGTCTCCGACCCGAGAAAATCTATGTGGTTCTCTTTATGGAAACTGTCATGGCGGCATTATAACTTGCGTAACCAGCAGCCCTATGTAAGGAATGATATGGAGTAACGAGTTCTTCTGTGCCGCTCCAGGTGTTGTGTGCCTCGTGGTGACGATCATGTACTGTCTGGGATGGGAGATGGGAGCAGTAGAGGCCATTTCTCTATCTATACTTGTGGGATCGTCCGTGGACTATTGTGTGCATTTGGTGGAAGGATATCTACTGGCAGGAGAAAGTCTCCCTCTTCATCTCATGGAGGTAAATAAAATCTGGAAACTGAACAATTGTATCTACATATGTGGTTTGATATTTTTTGCATGTAATAATTCGCACAGAGTCCAGAGAGAAATAAACAGTATCACATTGTAGCTTCACCCAACTGGTTCCTGTACAGACTAGCATGTCCCTAGCCACACCCACACCCAACTGGTTCCTGTACAGACTAGTATGTCCCTAACCACACCCAACTGGTTCCTGTACAGACTAGCATATCCCTAGCCACACCCACACCCAACTGGTTCCTGTACAGACTAGCATGTCCCTAGCCACACCCAACTGGTTCCTGTACAGACTAGCATATCCCTAGCCACACCCACACCCAACTGGTTCCTGTACAGACTAGCATATCCCTAGCCACACCCACACCCAACTGGTTCCTGTACAGACTAGTATGTCCCTAGCCACACCCACACCCTACCGGTTCCTGTACAGACTAGCATGTACCTAGATGCACAACTAAATCCCTGAGCTTAGACCCGGCTTCATGAAAGGCCATCAAATCGTTTCTCAATTTTCCTGAGGAACCAGAGGGGAGGTCGCTACACCACACCTAGCCAGGATAAAGAAAGTAGGATTAGTCAGGTTGGATTTCACCACGCCCAATCTTTTATTCCCATAGGAGATGGATAGATGGGTGTAATAGGTGGTGATGCCTCATTCCTGATTGATATTGCATGCACATCCAGCCAAGGGCTTGGTCATAAGTTCTTGATGTATGGACAGACTTATCCTGACACTACCAGACAAACGTCATCCTTTATCTCACCCGTCTACATACAGGCTGGGCTTAGTCATGGAGATTGTCTTCTCAATATCAGGAGTTTAAGCTTCTGCCCTGGCAATCACTTAGCTCTCAAAAATGCAGGACTCGGCATGTTGTAATGCAACTGCTTGTTTCTTATATAACCCAATTACAGATGTCGTGGGAAATGAGGATTAGACAGGTGGATTTCTACATGACTAGTCCTTTTTTCTAAGGTGGATTTGACCAACACACACCTAATGTTAATAGTTAGCTTTAGAGTCCCATAATATATGTCGCGTACAGACAGGTGAAATGTCCGCTGCACGGCGCAACACAAAGGACAGCGGGAAGGAACAGGGAAGGCAGGCCCTGACCGGATGGAGACTGGGATGGGGAACCCTCCTGACTCAGGGCAGGGTGGTACAGACACGGGACAAACAGCCCAAAGTGAGTCCTTCTCCCCACCGCCATCACGTGCCTCAAGATTGGCTGTCATCTACTATAACCCTGGCTAGTGCCCTGGCCGGTGAGGACACTGCAGATATTACAACACAGGTAAGGTGACAACAGACGGGAAAGATACAAGGATACAAAGATACTAGAAATCTGCTGCCAAAACCAAGACAGCGAAAGGACGGCACCAGGAAGAGCCGCAGCAGCTGAACACGACGTCCACACGGCACAATGGTCAGGCTGAGAATGAACTCGATTAGTGACATCAGGTGACTATTTAAATAATGGGGGAGTGATCATCAAACCACATCACGTGATCAAGACAGCAATAGTTTACCAGCAAAGGCAAAACTGACAACCCTTGCCGATACAAAAGAAATAAACACGTTTCAAATACTATAGACGTATGAGCAGTCAACTCGTGACAATATAATGGGATACTTGTAAAGCATGGACTAAAGCGTTATATCTGTATAACCCAACCGCAGACATCAAATGGAGTAAAACCATGGATTAGTTTGGATAAGTATTTTCAGACTGGTAACTGCTTTTAGGAACATCTGTGGAAAAAGGTCAGAAATTAGGAACCGCAATGGGGTCAAACGTCACCCTAACTGAGTCAGTTTATTCTCAGACTGTCTATAATGTAATTAATGTATGGTTTAGGGATAGGGATAGTCAGATTAGGGGCTGTCCTGCATTGCTGTATATTGCTGTTCCTCCTGACCCTATATACACCTGCACACTGGAGTCTCCATCACCAACATTTAATAGAAAATAAACGTATCACAATCCACTTGGCACATTGTTAACGAGTCCTCTAACGCTCATTATCCTCCTGCTCAGTGCAATCTCCTGCCACATCTTTTATTCACATTATACATTGTAGCAGACCTCCAACAATGTGTAGAAATGTGATTCATTCTGGATATTCCCACCGTCCTGCGGCTTCAGACTTTCAGTAGATCAAAGCCTCAGTGTGATCCGGTCTAAGTGCATTTCTCCAAACGTTCAGGACATTTCTATTCCCGTAATGTGCAGTAAATGGTCGGGATTGTGATCGCAGCGTTACAAGTCATTAATGTCCAGAAGTTCACACCAAAGCATTAACTATCCCTCCGCCGTGTAGACTGACGTCATTGGCCGCGTGTCCTGGGGAGGGCGCCATCATTTATGAACTCAGGCAATTGTGACTTAAATACGTTTTGAACTGCAATTTTCAAACTGGTCGTGTAAAGTTTTATAATTTTGGGGGCTACGTGTAATGCTAGGGGTGGTGGAATGACCGGGCTGGAGGCCAGTATATGCAGTGTGCCCACCACAATTTGGGCTGCTGGTAAGGGAAGACTGTGGCAGAGCGCCTCCCAGGTGGTGAGTAGCGCGGTGGCTGTTGAGTGACAGAAGCCATGTGGTGCAAAACTAAGTAAGGTAGAAATGGACAAGCCAAGATCAGAAGCCAGAGCTAAGAGCCCACTGGAGAAGGACACAAACCACCCTCCACCCTCAGCCCAGAAAGGAAAAGGAGGAGGAGAAGGGAATGGAGGGAACCCCCATAACCTCCCAGCTGAACCAGCAGACACAGCGTCCCGTATACACTGGACACCGCTGACACTAGGGGACACAGCGTCCCCTATACACTGGACACCGCTGACACTAGGGGACACCGCGTCCTGTGTACACTGGACATAGCTGACACTAGGGGATCTGGCATTCCAGGGCTACTGAAGCCTTATAGTCAGTGGGATCGGCGGCGGTCCAACTCACTGGAATACCAGAAGTAAATCTCTTGTTGTGTAATGCAGGGCCAGAGTGAGACCTGCACTAGCTCCATCCTCCAGAGGTCACACCTCGCCTCTAAGGCCAGTGAGGGGTAGCGGGTGACCTGACGGGGAGCCGGAGCTTGCCCAAAAGTGCAAAGGACCCGCTCAGGTATAGAACCGCCAGACATGACACTACTGATAATAACTCAACATTTTGCTTTTGAAATAATTGGCTAAACCAGGAATCCATTCATTCATTTTCTATCTTCCTTTTCAGGATCCGCTAGCTTGTCGTCAATGGAGGGTGAGAGAAGCCGTCCGCCATGTTGGCGTAGCCATTGTGTCCAGCGCGATTACGACAGTCATAGCCACCATTCCTCTCTTCTTCTGTATCATCGCCCCTTTTGCCAAGTTTGGAAAGATCGTGGCTCTGAACACCGGCATTTCCATAGTGTACACTCTAGCCGTGAGCACAGCCATGTTGACTGTCATGGCGCCCAGTACCTTTGTCAGAAGCAGAACTTCTTTCCTTAAAGCCGCTCTGGTGGTCGTCCTTTGCGCCGCTGGGAGTGTCCTTGTTTACATTGTACTGCTCAAAACAGGGTTGACCATCCCTTTTCTCAGCGGGACCCCCCCATAGGGCTAACATTTTTTGTAGACACTTTTTTTGTATAGACAAAGATTTTGGCAGAAATTGTAACCCGCGGCCGGACGCAGCAGCACTGTGCGAGTTCTTTTACAACAGAAGCACTTTATTTTTTCTTCTTTACTTGGATGATGCATACAACAGCAGACATGGCGTCACTTCAATGCAGAACCCAGGGCCAAGCACACGACCGCCATCCACAAGGACATCTCTTAATGCTAATGCAGCATTCGTGGCCTTATTTACTACTATCCGGAAAATGGCTTCATTCATCCATTTTTATGGGACTTGAGTAGAAATCCCTGATAAACCCCATTCCAGGCCAAGGCTTGTCCAAAATGCTGTAGTGAATCTCCCTGGTGTGGACTTTATTTGCCCTCTGGAAGGGTTTTCAGTCTTAAATTTCAACCAGAATTGTGATGGCAACTTGATAATGCCAACAACAAAGGACTAACCCAATCCTATAGCGGCTCGCTACATTCTATGGTGCAACTTCTGATTTTTATATTATTACTTTGACACAAACTCTTCAAAATGTTACAAAATTGTTACTATGACGACGTCTGTTAGTCTGTGGGCTTTGGTAAAGGGCAGGGTTCTCCCCAAATCGAAGACCACAAAATATTAGTCCTTGAATTACATCTGATTTAGACTTTGGTGGTCCAGTCTGACCATGGTGACGACCATTGAGTACCAGAGGATGGAGGGTCTAGACTTTGACACAATCAGAAGCCACAAAGCTCCAGCAGAAGACCACCCCAATCTGGAGAGGACCTGAGACGCCGTCACTTGGGTCTGTTTCTTACAGGATGACGTGCAAGAAATAATGATGAATGAATCTGCTTAAATCAATGGCAGCAGATCTCTCAAATGTGATGAGGAAATTCAATTTATACTGAAGTTTTTTTGATACAAATTAAAGGTTTCTTGTGATGGTGAAACCCCAGAGAAAAATAACCATAGGGTGTAAGACATGAAGAAAAGCCCGGCTGCTCTGTCTGGTCTCTTCTTTGCTCTGGCGCACATTCTTTTCAGGCATCGAGTAAGTCCAAGCCTCAGGGCGGGACATGTGTCGTGACGTCACATGAAGAGTGAAGGTGACGAGAGCAGACATGTGTGTGGCAGGATGAAGAGGACGGATGGAGCAGGAGGGCCAGGACTGTAGGTACAGGTGGTTGTAGGACAGGTGACTGTAGGACAGGTGACTGTAGGACAGGTGACTGTAGGACAGGTGATTGTAGGACAGGTGGTTGTCGAGCTGAATCTGTTTAACCTCTTTCCTGGCCCTCGATAAATCAGCCGCAAATTTAAGAATTTCGTAAAAAATTTGGATTCCGGAGACTCCAGATTGTTTGTGAAACTCGAGGTGAATTGCCATTTCCAGTTGTTCTGTTGTGATCAGGGCTGGGTTCTCACAATCCTGTCCTCTGGTGGGCCAGTAGACGGCCGGCAGACACCCACACACCTTCCCATAGTCCCTCAGGGCAAAATGTTCCTATTTAGACATTGATGAAGGAACATTGGTCCATTTCCGAATAACCGAGTAGATTGGACTCGCTAGAGTCTGGGTGACCTCTATGGGGAATGTAGAGGATCAGATTTGATTTCTTAAAGTGTCCATACACCCAACAGTAAAAAATCAGAAAA
Organism: Allobates femoralis; assembly: GCA_033576535.1. NCBI lineage: Eukaryota > Metazoa > Chordata > Amphibia > Anura > Aromobatidae > Allobates > Allobates femoralis. The sequence goes on along the minus strand of JARQOC010000009.1, from coordinate 42,870,445 downwards.
TGTCAACCTCTAGATCATTGTTCCGCTTGTCCAACCGGTTTTGTACTTAGTGAATTATGTTGCCCCATCAGTGGCCACTCCGTTAGGTGGATTCCCTCATGCCCACTTGGCCTAAGAGGACAAGACCAAGGAGGTGCAGAAATGGGTCTAAGGGTAATGGAAAGGGGTGGAACAGGCCCTTCATGGTAAAGTTGTGTACGGTTAGGGGCCAACAATTGATTTCTAACATCACTTTTGAAGAGGGATGACTCAAAATTGAGAATTTGTCATACCCGGGGCCAGCGTTTGTCAGTCTCACATCGCGCCCAAATCAAATTCCTAACGAGCCGCGGTTATTTCCTGAGCAGATGGGCCGGCTCCTGTGTGTTTTCTACTGGCACAATTCTAGACAATGTCTCGGTCTTGACAGATTTGTTGGCGATACAAGATGCCAGGAGCGGAGATCGACCACGAGGGAGGTTTGTAGTGAACTTTGTAGAGACGCCGCAGAGGAGCAGCTCGGATCCATCCGCGTCAGTGACTGATGATCCAGACTCTTTGTTATAAAGCACAATGGCGCTCTAAATCTTTACTGGGAAAACCAATATCGTTTTGATAATGAATAGACTGTGACTCTTCAGTTTGTAATTTCTTCAATTAAAGCAAAACCTGAAAAGACCCCGAGTACTGAAGGCTAATTAACGAAGCCGCTGCCAAGTAACAACTGGCAACGATGATCGAGCGAAGTTATAACGTCCAAGAGAGTAAAGGAAAGAGACAAACACATAAGAGAAGACTGGTAGAGAGACAATGCCAATTGTGTGCATAGGGGGCAGTATTGTAGTGTGGGGACACTGGACCTGGCAGCTCTATAGCGCCTCTTATTAAACTCACGGATAGTGGTGAGTGGTGTGCGCACCAAACTGCATCTGGAGGTGCCAGTGAAGGGTCTTCCAGGCCCAGAATACAGCTGCAAGATAATCACTGCACACTCCCATAGAGGTTGCAAGCGAAACGTTTTTCAATGTGTGAACAGATGAGGCAAAGACTGCGACAGCAGAATGACGTTTCGGCCCCAGTCCGGGGGCCTTTATCAGAGTCGCTATTTTTCTTTTGACCGTAGCCAGAGAATCCCTAGATGGAAGCTGTTGTGGGAGGCAAAGATCCAAGTCAGGAGTCCAGCCACAGCGCGGGATGTGCAGGCAGTGCGGTGCCGGAGAGAACGCTGCATACCGCCCACATGTAATTATAGAGGTGACTGTCACAAAACTACATCTACCACAGAATACCCTGCAACAAAACTCAACTAAGGCGATCACAACCTTCTGAACAGAGTAACTCCACTGCACCTACTCTGCTGTCCACAGCCACCACCTGGATCTTTACCTCCCACAACAGCTTCCATCTAGGGATTCTCTGTCTACGGTCAAAAGAAAAACAGCGACTCTGATAAAGGCCCCCGGATTGGGGCCGAAACGTCATTCTGCTGTCGCGATCTTTGCCTCATCTGTTCACAAATAGAAATCTTATTAAACTCAGGCCACTCGGAGAACTGAGGATAAAAGAGGAGCCGCAGCTGCCCTGTCTGTGCTGGTTTATCCACATGCCCCTCACTGAGTGTGGTATACGCCTTCCAGTGCCAGGCTATAAGTACATATAATGACCACCGCCCGTCACTGACAGATGCCCTGAATAACACAAACACTAATTGCTCGCACCAGTTTCTCGTTTGATATAAGTCCGGTCCATGATCAAGATTATATTGGATCAGAAACCAACCCAGGTAGCGTTACATGAGCACATGAAGGTGGGGATTCTTGATCGAGAATAAGAGCAACTCAAGATTAAATGTATTTAATCACCTTAGGGGCACACTAGATATTCATATATACCAGTATTATAAAGATATGACAGATATTTCAGTCAGTTATACAAATAAAAGATTAATGGGATACACACAGAATTCCAGACAAATGTGACCAGGTATCGGTTCCTTGATGCTTGCGGTAGCCACAAGGAGGCAATGTGGAGCCACCTGATTCTCTCAGGTATACTCTGCAACGCGATGTAATGGGGTGTCCTCCTCAAAGTAATACAAAATTCAGCAGAGGTCGGGAATTCTTATACTGTAAGATGTTGGCCAACTTCGGGCCCATGGGCTGATCTGCAGTTCTCACCCTCTGGGCTGTGATATGAACTATTCAAGAACTACTATGGGTCATAACTTTGCCTGGGAACATCATAGATGAAAGATAATTCTCTCATATTTTTGGTTATGATTTTACCTTTCCATTGGTAGGACACACCACCACTTTGCAGTCATCCCACTGGCCAATATCAAGATTGGAGTTCTTATGAAGGTTGCACAGTTATGTAGAAATATGTGTTATGATCGTCTACATCTCTAGACGCCAGATTCATGCTTGTCATATTTAGCGAAGCGATGGGTCGTGAAATATTAGGAGTTATTCTTCAGCTCCAAGGTGTCTGGGCTGAGTGTGATGCTTCTTTTCAATTTACAGGTAGAGTGAAATTAATTTTCACACTTCTCTGCAGAGCCACAGGCGGTCTTACTAGGGGTAGTATTGCAGTAGTTATATTCTTGTACATAGGGTCAGTATTATAGTAGTTATATTCTTGTATATAGGGGCAGTATTATAGTAGTTCTATTCTTGTATATAGGGGCAGTATTATAGTAGTTATATTCTTGTATATAGGAGCAGTATTATAGCAGTTATAGTCTTGTATATAGGAGCAGTATTATAGTAGTTATATCTTGTATATAGGGCAGTATTATAGTAGTTATAGTCTTGTATATAGGGTAGTATTATAGTGGTTGTATTCTTGTATATAGGAGCAGTATTATAGTGGTTGTATTCTTCTATATAGGGACAGTATTATAGTGGTTGTATTCTTGTACATAGGGCAGTATTATAGTAGTTATATTCTTGTATACAGGGGCAGTATTATAGTAGTTATATTCTTGTATACAGGGGCAGTATTATAGTAGTTATATTCTTGTACATAGGAGCAGTATTATAGTAGTTATATTCTTGTATATAGCAGTATTATAGTAGTTATATTCTTGTATATAGAGGCAGTATTATAGTAGTTATATTCCTGTATATAGGGGACAGTATTATAGTAGTTATATTCTTGTATATAGGGGCAGTATTATAGTAGTTATATTCTTGTATGTAGGGGCAGTATTATAGTAGTTATATTCTTGTACATAGGAGCAGTATTATAGTAGTTATATTCTTGTATATAGGGGCAGTATTATAGTAGTTATATTCTTGTATATAGGAGCAGTATTATAGTAGTTATATTCTTGTATATAGGAGCAGTATTATAGTAGTTATATTCTTGTATATAGGAGCAGTATTATAGTAGTTATATTTGTATATAGGAGCAGTATTATAGTAGTTATATTCTTGTATATAGGGCAGTATTATAGTAGTTATTTCTTGTATATAGGAGCATTATAATAGTAGTTATATTCTTGTATATAGGGGCATATTATAGTAGTTATATTCTTGTATATAGGGCAGTATTATAGTAGTTTATATTGTATATAGGGCAGTATTATAGTAGTTATATTCTTGTATATAGGGCAGTATTATAGTAGTTATATCTTGTATATAGGGGCAGTATTATAGTGTTATATTCTTGTACATAGGGCAGTATTATAGTAGTTATATTCTTGTACATAGGGGCAGTATTATAGTAGTTATATTCTTGTACATAGGAGCAGTATTATAGTAGTTATATTCTTGTACATAGGGGCAGTATTATAGTAGTTATATTCTTGTACATAGGAGCAGTATTATAGTAGTTATATTCTTGTACATAGGAGCAGTATTATAGTAGTTATATTCTTGTATATAGGGGCAGTATTATAGTAGTTATATTCTTGTATATAGGAGCAGTATTATAGCAGTTATATTCTTGTACATAGGAGCAGTATTATAGTAGTTATATTCTTGTACATAGGAGCAGTATTATAGTAGTTATATTCTTGTACATAGGAGCAGTATTATAGTAGTTATATTCTTGTATATAGGGGCAGTATTATAGTAGTTATATTCTTGTATATAGGAGCAGTATTATAGCAGTTATATTCTTGTACATAGGAGCAGTATTATAGTAGTTATATTCTTGTATATAGGGGCAGTATTATAGTAGTTATATTCTTGTATATAGGAGCAGTATTATAGTAGTTATATTCTTGTATATAGGGGCAGTATTATAGTAGTTATATTCTTGTATATAGGAGCAGTATTATAGTAGTTATATTCTTGTACATAGGGGCAGTATTATAGTAGTTATATTCTTGTATATAGGAGCAGTATTATAGCAGTTATATTCTTGTATATAGGAGCAGTATTATAGTAGTTATATTCTTGTATATAGGGGCAGTATTATAGTAGTTATATTCTTGTATATAGGAGCAGTATTATAGTAGTTATATTCTTGTATATAGGGGCAGTATTATAGTAGTTATATTCTTGTATATAGGAGCAGTATTATAGTAGTTATATCCTTAATAGTGTTGGGGAATTTTACTAAACCTCACGGCTGACACTCTGAGTGTTGTGCACTTTCTTGCATTCTGGGAGATGATCACATATTCTCGGAGTTGCTCTTTATTGTTATATTTGTGTCTCTTCTTGATTATTTAGGCTTCCCGCTATCGGTGATAATGGCTTGCTCCTCTGCTGGTGAATGCTGTTCCATTACTCAAGGAGCTTTTATCGCTAATCTTCTTCTTTAGGAATTGATATTCATTGTTCTGAGGCTTCTGATGGGTAAATCTGGGTAATTTATGCGTTTACGGATCTTGCCTGGCGTTTTGCAGACAGTTGAGTGCAGACGTTACCTCGAGTGCGGTCATAGACGTCCGGATTATGAGCTCGGCATTCTGGGATCGGTCTTGGGTTTTCTTTTTCTATTTTACTGAGACTTTGACAAGTTGCCAATTTTGGTCATTTTGGACTTTGCGCTCCTGATTGTGACGGGAGAAGTAGAGACTTCGGGAACATTTCTCAACAGCGTTATTACTGCAAGGATGAAATTAGAAAATGCTTCCTCCTGTACGAAATGACTCGTAAGATATGTCGCTCCTCCTGGCAGCAACTTCAAGGGATCATAATTTACCTCCTAATATCGACTCTTGACGGTAAAGATCCGTCTTGTAATATCTTCCCCGGTTCCACATAATATTTTGTAACCCATTCTCCACTGACTGGTAATTTGGATCCCGAGGGGACCCCTGTATGGGAAATGTTCATGCAAATAAATCTAATTTCCTCCAACCCCTAAAGCCGCTGTTCATGACCATCCATTTATCAGCTCCAAGTCAACCTCCACCCATCCATTCCACCCGCCATCCAACTATCCACGTGGACACGGACAACCTACCGGCAAAGAAAACCTACCAAGGTGGTGGTGTAAAGTCAAGTCAATACTTGCCAACATTTTGTCACGTCCTTTCGAGAGCACATAGGAGGCGCTATCGAGACCTTTTCACTCATAGCCAGAACCCTTTTCAGGCTGCACCCATCCACGGGCCTTCCATGTCCTCAGCAACAAAAGAATACGTCTCAATGTGCGGTTGTGACTCTAATCACTACAGAAGCTGAGTTGTGATACAGTCACTACGTACAGGAAGAGAAGCGACAGGGCGGTCATTTAATCTGGGGTCAGTTCCAGGAGAGTTCACAGTGTAGATTCAGGGATTAAACAGAGGCATATACAGGTCATGGTCCAGGGGTGAAAATACCAAGTACAATTAACAGGCAAAAGTAATCAAGCAATAGTCCAGGTCCGATAACAAAGATCAGAGAAGACACAGGAGAACAGGCTGCACAGCACTTCAGATAGACTGTATGACTGGATGGATTCTGGGAGAGGCTGCTCATCTTAGTAACAGAGCAATCACTGGGAAGAAGGAACACCTGAGCAACTCAGCACCTCCCCAGAACCAAAATGGAGGTCTGCTCAGAAGATCAGCAAAATCCGCACACCCTTGTACCAGTAACAGCATCATGACAATGGTGTTCTAGATGCGCTGTGCGGAGAGATCGGTACAGCGGCTTTCCAGGAGGTTTCAGGTGCACCTCTGTGTGTACCTGGCAAATTTTACAACTTTTTGGGAGTGTGAATGGTTTCCCTTTTCCACCATAAGTCAAGGGTGAAATGCAGAAAACCAAAGAGTTTGGAAGCAATGCAGCACTGGAAATGTTTCAGTTACGACCAGCCTCTGTTACATGGTTCTGCAGCCTCTGTTACATGGTTCTGCAGCCTCTGTTACATGGTTCTGCAGCCTCTCTTACATAGTTCTACAGTCTCTCCTACATGGTTCTGCAGCCTCTCTTACATGGTTCTGCAGCCTCTCTTACATGGTTCTGCAGCCTCTCTTACATGGTTCTGCAGCCTCTCTTACATGGTTCTACAGCCTCTCTTACATGGTGCTGCAGCCTCTGTTACATGGTTCTGCAGCCTCTGTTACATGGTTCTGCAGCCTCTCTTACATAGTTCTACAGTCTCTCCTACATGGTTCTGCAGCCTCTCTTACTTGGTTCTGCAGCCTCTCTTACATGGTTCTGCAGCCTCTCTTACATGGTTCTGCAGCCTCTCTTACATGGTTCTACAGCCTCTCTTACATGGTTCTGCAGCCTCTGTTACATAGTTCTGCAGCCTCTCTTACATAGTTCTACAGTCTCTCCTACATGGTTCTGCAGCCTCTCTTACTTGGTTCTGCAGCCTCTCTTACATGGTTCTGCCACACTTCTACACTCATCTTCCATCAAAATCCACAAAAAAAACCAGGAAACAATTTTTTTAGGAGCTTTTGGGATGATTTATGCAGAAACCCAACTCTTCTAGGAGTCCAGGTGGTCTCCACTATTATTAGAAGGAAGTCTAGATATTCGAAGTAAGTTGGTAAGTGCCTATGATCTGGGGGAAACCACAGATTACCCAAGAAGTGACATCTCGGGGTCGGGAATTGCTGGGGGTGTTCCTAACATTGGTCTCGATAGTTTACCATGGGCCCCAGCTCTTCCATGTGAACCTCGATAACACTCGATGGCACCTGGACCATCCGGAACCAATGAAACCCTGAACTCCGGTGAAGAGAGATCAGTTCTTTCTTTTCTTGAAGGATCTTTTGCGTATGAGGGTATTTGATGGTTGGAATATTTAGCGTCCTCCTTATTTTTGGAGGAGGTCCAGGTCTGACCTCATTGATTAAACTTTTTGTGCATTTTTTATATTGTTCCATCATTAAACTTGTATAAAGTTGTGGGTTATCAGCCGAGCCTCCCTCCACCCTCCCGCTCTATATATCAATGTTATGACCTGTACGTTCTCATCAGCTCTTGTGAACTCGCCAGGAGCAGATCATTATATCACATTTTATTATTTTCTTTTTTTTGCTGCACTGAGGAAAATTAGATCCAGCAAAAACCCCACAAATTTCAGCCTAGATGACAGAATGACTGATAAATAATGGCATCATAAACCTCTGAGGGCTCGCTCGCACCTCCGTATAACCAGGGCCACCGGTGTCTTATGGGATCGCCCTCGCTCCAATGTTATATTATGGGGCAGGGACCAGCAGCGTCTTCTCATGTCGGTTCTGTGGTTTCAGATGCTGCAAACTATTTCTGTCAATGGGAGCGAGTAAAACATCGGACTGAACTCGGCTGCCATACACCTAGACAGGCAATGGAGAAGGTGGAGAATCGATGTTCTCCATGTCCTCCTCACCTGTCATTCCTGTATGTGAGATGATCAGAGCACAGTGAATGACACTCGGCTCTCGGGGGCAGAACAGGTTGTCATTAGCATTTAGCATCCAATTCTGTCACATCGGAAGCTATAAACCATTGTGACCCCGGACGTAACCACAGGGTCCAGTGGAAATGAAGAGAAGGATCCATACAGCCGGTCAGAACAGGAGCCCCCCATGTACGAGTTCACGAGGACACATCGGGCATCATTGACTCCAGCTCCGCCATCTGCTGTCTGTGATCATCTGAAATTCACTGCTTGTCTGATAGACTCAGCGGCTGTTCCGTCTCATTCCAGTTTATCGAAAAGAAAAAGGGGGGGGGGGACAAGAGGCGCAATAGTGCCCTTATCACTCGACACTAAATCAAAGCAGGTGAGTAAGAAATGGTCACTCACCTATTCCAGTTGTGCCACCCACAACTGGTTAGTAGACCTGATAGGATGAGTATCCTGATGGCTGCTGCTGGACTTCCACCGGTCTCCACACGGGTAGACGAAATCTGAAGCTTTGGGAAAGGAAGGTGTACCACAGTCCGCGCTGCCAAAATCTTCCGCTCGTAAATAATGCAAGTAGCTGATGTCCAAATCAAACCTCTCTTTTATTTCTCCAACGCGTTTCAACGCCCTCCTGGCGTCTTCCTCAGGGATCTCTGAGGAAGACGCCAGGAGGGCGTTGAAACGCGTTGGAGAAATAAAAGAGAGGTTTGATTTGGACATCGGCTACTTGCATTATTTACGAGCGGAAGATTTTGGCAGCGCGGACTGTGGCACACCTTCCTTTCCCAAAGCTTCATTCCAGTTTATGGCACTGTTACCCTTCTGGTGTGTCATCAGCCCTCCCATGGGGCATTGCAGCTTTTGTACCCACGAGATGCCAAAGTGCTAGTGTGATGCCAGTCATGGACTAAGGGGAAAGACCAAAGAGTAGACAAGTCACAATCCGGGGTCAGATACCAGGAGTAGACCGGATCAGAGCAAAGGGTCAAGGCAAATGGATGGTCCGAAGAGGTCCAAGGGCTGGTAGCAACAGATCTGAATACAGATGAGCAAAGCTGACATGCACCAAAGAGTATAATGCTACAACTGGCAAAGATCTGGGACTAACTGCTCAGCTAAGTACCTGGGCAATCACAGAGATCAGTGAACACCTGAAGAGGCCCAGCACCTCCCGGTCTCAGATTCAGCTGTCAACCAACACACTGACAGCTCCGCATGTCCCAGCATGTGATTGGATAACTGAGCTGTCACTCACCAAACTGACAGCTCAGAACACCATGATTCCAAGGGCAGCAAAACTGTCACTGGCAGCTAGAACGCAAAAGCAATGGCAGCCATGTTCTTCACCTGGTAATCTCACGATATTTTGTGATGACGGCATAAAAAGGGCCCATCTGTAATATTATATAGGAGCAGCAGTAATTCTGCAGAATACCAATAATGCCCACACACTGCTCTCTGTACATAGGATTGATGCCCCATGAATTCCGCCTCACAAGCCATAGACTTATAGCAGGCGGTGTCCTATAAGAAGAATGGTGGGGAAGGAGCCAAGACTCCCTGCTCTGCACAGGATTCAACCAAACGGGCCAGAAGTATGGGGCAATGTGCACCACGCAGGATCGTCACTGCTCACATCGCTGCTTATTAAGGTATAAAATAGCAAAGAATAAAATTGTTCTGATATTTCTACTTTCTTAGAGAATTTTGCTTCCCTGGGAGTATTTTCTGCCTGGAGCAACCACCCAAGTGCCCCTTCCCTCTACACTACCCCAAGATACAAGGATGCACAAGAGCAGTACAGAATAGGGGAATGGCAGAGGTTTACAAAATTGATAGAGTCCGGCACCCAACACCCAACACAAAGGAATGGCTCACCACCCAACACAAAGGAATGGCTCACCACCCAACACAAAGGAATGGCTCACCACCCAACACAAAGGAATGGCTCACCACCCAACACAAAGGAATGGCTCACCACCCAACACAAAGGAATGGCTCACCACCCAACACCAAACACAAAGGAATGGCTCACCACCCACCACCCAACACAAAAGAATGGCTCACCACCCAACACCCAACACAAAGGAATGGCTCACCACCCAACACCCAACACAAAGGAATGGCTCACCACCCAACACCCAACACAAAGGAATGGCTCCCCACCCAACACCCAACACAAAGGAATGGCTCACCACCCAACACAAAGGAATGGCTCACCACCCAACACCCAACACAAAGGAATGGCTCACCACCCAACACCCAACACAAAGGAATGGCTCACCACCCAACACCCAACACAAAGGAATGGCTCACCACCCAACATTCCTCCAACGTCCAGGAGGCTTCCAGAGGAGGAGACCTCACAGCCTACTGAGAAAGCCACCAATCTCCCAGAAAGCCTAATCTTCTGTAGAGCATCATACACACCAAGGTAAAAGGGGCATTCAATGGACATGGAGGGGGTGGATTAGAACCCCCCCAATAAAAAATGTCAGTTAAAAAATTTCTTAGATTAACGTCCCTAAAAGTCGTCCAAAAGGAGAAAAAGCCATAGACTTGCTCAAGAATTCTGACTTCTTTCCTCCTCTCCTGTGTCTGATGCTGTTGTTCAATCTTTCCCCCATGCTTTACACTGCAGATTTTATATAGTCTTACTCCCCTGCATAAGCACAAGCCCACCAATTCAATAGGGTTAGTTACATTACCAAGCACAGCTTTATAGATGAAAGCTGCTGCTGGCTGATGGGTTTGGATCCTACTTATCAAACCCCCAAGCACAATCACACCCCTGAGGGCATCACACCTCCAAGCATGATCAAATCCTTGAGGATCATCGCACCCCCAAGCACAATCAGTCCCCAATGGTCAACACACCCTAAACATAATCACACCCCCCAGGGACATCACACCCCTGACCACATCACACGCCCAATGATCATCACACCCCAAGCACAATCACACCCCCGGAGATCATCACACCCCAAGCACAATCACACCCCCAAGGATCATCACACCCCCGAGGATCATCACACCCCCAAGCACAATCACACCCCGAGGATCATCACCCCCCCAAGTACAATCACACCCTGAGGACATCACACCCCCAAGCATGATCAAACCCTTGAGGATCATCGCACCCCCAAGCACAATCACTCCCCTGAGGATCATCACCCCCCCGAGGACATCACATCCCCAAGCACAATCACACCCCTGAGGATCCTCACATCCCCGAGGACAATCCAAACAAGGACTTTTACTGAGAAATATTATGAATGCAGACATTTATGACAGACGCACTCCCTATTGAGGAAATGTGGGTTCCAGTTAATCGAAAGTGACCACCACATATAGGTGGAAACAAAGTGACGAGTTGTCCATGTATAAGCGCTGCTCCCTCCACACTATCAATTATGAACAGGAATCAGTTTCCCTCTGCTTCTAAATGGGGATCTCAGAGGTCAGAATACAAACACTGGATAAGAAATATTCATGGAAAATGGACTTTTTGTGCATTTTTACCCCATTTTAAGCTTTGCTTGCTGTCAGTGACTGGAATCATTCTTGTGTATATCTGAGCACAGATTGGAGCTGAGGGCCCGGCTAGTGGCCCCCAGACCGGGAGGTTGATTGCTGCGGCTTCTTCTTGTTTATGGGATTATATTTCCCTGATTGCCGGAGCTCCCGGTGTAAATCATTTTCTTCGCTCTTCAGTCTCAGAGGAAATGTGCGACATATTGACCAGAAATTGTAGCTGAGAGTTACATCTTGTGAATCCATCTAACATTATCATCATGTAACCTGGAGAGCAGCCCCCGTCCTGGAGCGGCCCCGAGCCGGAGCGGCCCCCGAGCTGGAGCGGCCCCCGTGCTGGAGCGGCCCCCGTGCTGGAGCGGCCCCCGTGCTGGAGCGGTCCCCGAGCTGGAGCGGCCCCTGAGCTGGAGCGCCATCTCAGCGCAGTAATTGGAAAGCAGATTTATATACTGAGGATTGTGTTCAGTCTTAAAGGGAAACTCCATGACGGCTCGGATACGACTGTATAGAAGGTAATCAGTCATGATTCCAGCGATATTTAGATGCCTCACACAATTTATGTATGTCTCGAGGATAAACCTATCAGTGAACACCAGGTATTGTAGCACGGCATTTTGTTATAATGACACGATTTGTCAAGGCAAATATCAGTGATCACCTGTGTACAAATCAGGATCAATGATCTGACCCGCCCCAGGGCGGTGGGGTACCCGATCCTGGGCGTTGTAGTTCACGGGGGGATGTCACTGGTCCTGCTGCCCGCTCCCGTGGTCCTGTTGGTCGCTGAAAAGGGGGAGTCTATAAGAATAAAATAAAACAGTTTCTTGTCGCCCCCTACGGTTCGGTAATGTCACCGCCGCTGCGGGACAGTCCTCCGGGGAGATGGTGGAGCAGCAGCATGGTTACACTCCCCGTAGGTGTAGCGAGATCCCCGGGGCAGTAATGGAAGTTAATGATGGTTTCACACAGGGATGTAGCTGAGCCTTGTCACTGATCCTCCTCCCTGCTGCGCTCGGCGGCTCCTCAGGTGGGGATAGTGAAGGACGCCTCACAGTCTTTTTACTCTGTACAAGTTTCCTGTAAGTTCTTTGATGGCTCAGTCTTTCCGGGTCTGCCTGGCCTGGGTAGTCACTGGGACCCAGGATGCTTTACTCAGGACCTTCGGTGGAGTGCCTGCCGTTCCTGTCCGGTCCATTCCTGCGCTCTCTCTCACGCACAGAGCCTGAAGCCGGCCCCCACGGATCCTCTGTGGAGGACTCTTCTCCGGGTCCCCCAGACCCTACATGTTGCCTTTTTCTGGATGCGCCCGGCGGTCGGCAGCGACTTCCTCTAGAAGCTCGGACCTCCGGTTCGATGGCTCTGGGGTAGACCCCCGCACCGTGCTCAGAGCCAGTCCTCTGTTTCAGGACAGATCCCTCCAGTTGGTAATCATACCGGCTCCGGATTCCAGCACACCGCACTGCCTGGTGCCCTTAGGATCCCCTTCCTTCCTGACGGCTTCTCCACCGTCCTCCACTCCTCACACCCCAATGGAGCTCTCTGACTGGCCTCACATTCCTCCCACCCACACACTTTTCTACCCTCCTAAGCTCCTCCCATGGGACTAGGTCCTCCCTAAAGCGGGTCCACCCACGGTCTCCTACCTATGGTGTGTGGATGTGTTGTGTGAGGGTCCTTTATGCAGCATCTCAACTCCTCAGCCATAAGAATACTACACACTCTTTTATGGGTGCAGTACCCCTACGTGGCGTCCTGACCAGTGGGGCGCCACATATCACTGAGACACAGAACCTCAGAGAGCAAAGTACAATGAACCTTGTCATTACCTACATCACGATAGTTCATGTGAATGAGGCAGTCTCCCAGTATTAACCATAACATTACACTGCAGTATATAGTGCATGTATTTAGACAACCATATTATTATTATTATTATTATTATTATTATTGCACCATTAATTCCATGGAGCTTTACATGTAAAAAGGGTAAATAAAGACAACTACAAGGTACATGGACTTCATATGGCACACAGGTACAGTAGGAGAGCGGACGTTGTCCGTGAGGGCTCACAATCTACGAGGGGACGGGTGAGGATACATTAGGATAGGGTAGAGTCCTCGTGGGTGGTTTGGTGGACCGAGGCTCACCGCAGGTTGTAGGCTTGGCGGAACAGGTGGGTCTTCAGGCTTCTTTTGAAGATTTCCACGGTGGTCGAGAGTCTGATGTGTTGGGGTAGAGAGTTCTAGAGTATGGGGGAAGCACAGGAGAAGTCTTGTATGTACGTGAGGGAAGATGCGATAAGGGGGGAGCAGAAGAAGAGATAATGAGAGGATCACAGGTCGCGTGAGGGTAGGTATTGGGAGACCATGTCAAAGATGTACGGGAGAGTCAGATTGTGAATGGCTTGTAGGTCAAAGTTAGGGGTTTTAAACCGGGGCCTCTGAGTAATCGGAAGCCAGTGAAGGTCTTGGCAGAGAGGAGAGATTGGGGAATAGCGGGGAGACAGGTGGATGAGTCGGGCAGCAGAGTTTACAATAGATTGGAGAGGTGTGAGAGTGCTAGAGAGGAGGCCAGAGAGCAGGAGGTTACAGTAATTGAGGCAGGAGATGATGAGGGAATGAACAAGTGTTTTTGCAGTGTTGAGGTCGATGAGTGAACCGATCCGGGAAATATTTTTGAGTTGCAGTCGGCAGGAGATGGTGAGGGCTTGTGTTGTGAATTCATTAAGGAGAAATTCTGGTTGTGAGCTCCCTCCGGTGGTTGTTGCTGATAATGCAGCTGGCTGTGTGTTGGAGAGTTCTACAGCTGATCTTGATGATTGGCAGTCAGGTTCAGATTGGAGCATATAGTGGTCTGAAGCTGATCAGTCCTTGCCAGTTGTGAATGTTCCTGGAGGTGTCCACACCTTTTCCTGGTTTCTCCTGGTCTGCTGAAATCCTTGCAAGATAAGTGAATGGTTTTTGTTACTTTGTGGCGCACATGTTGTGTGCTTGTGGATCTGTTTTCAGTCTGTCTTGTTCTGAGTTGTGGGTTGATATTTAGTCTGCATATTTGTTTACCTGCTCTCAGTTAGGAAGTTTTCTTTTTGGACAGAAATTGCTCTTCACTGTTATCTGCTACTTCCAGTGTTGTTGGTATTGGTACTTGTTTATTCTTGTTTGTTTCACAGAAGTACTGCAGATATAGAGGGCGGCGAGTCTTAGTGACTCAGGGTAATTTTTGACACTCTCTGCTGTTGGAGATTTTTTGATAGTATTTTAATACTGACTACAATAATATTATATCCTGTCTTTACTATCTAGCTAGTGTGGCCTCTTTTGCTGAACTCTATATTCTGCCTGTGTGTGTCTTTTCCTCTCCTGTTTCCCAGTTAATATCTGTGGGGGGCTTGCTGTTCTTTTGGCTTTTCTTATTTTCATCTCTAGGGGTAGCTAGTTCTCCGGCCGTGTTGAGGTGTCCAGGGTATAGTTAGTTAGATCCCACGGCTACTTCTAGTTGCGGTGTGTAGTCAGGTGTCGCGGTCAGTGTAGTTACCCATGACTTCTGTGGAAACTTCATGTTACTCCTAAGTCATCGGATCATAACAGGCTTGGATATGTGGCTTGATGGAGAGGGAAGAGTCAAAGTTGATCCTGAGGCACCGGACGTGGGGGACTGGGGAAAGTGAGCAGCCATTGACATTGATGTATTTGTTTGTTAGGGGGGAGAGGGAGATGGGGAAAAATGATTAATTCTGTTTTGTCCATGTTCAGTTTCAGAAAGCGAAAGATGAGATAGCGACAGACATTGTGGGATTGTGGATAGTAAGGAGGTGATGACAGGCCGGAGAGAGAGATCTGAGTGTCATCAGCGTAGAGATGATACTGAAGACCTGAGGGACTCAATGAGCTCAACTGAGGGTGTAGAAGTGTAAAGAAGTGGTCTGAGGACCGAGCCTTGGGGGACACCGACAGAAAGGGGGTAGGGTGAAGAGGAGGTGTGGGAGAGGGAGACGCTGAATGTCCGGTCAGTTAGATATGAGGAGATCCAGGAGAGGGCGAGGTCCGTGATACCAAGAGATGAGAGAATCTGTAACAAGAGGAAAAGGTCAACAGTGTCAAAGGTCGAAGACAGGTCAAGAAGGAGGAGGACGGAGTAGTGTCGTTTGCTCTTGGCGATCAATAGGTCGTTGGTGACTTTGGTTAGGGCTGTTTCGGTAGAGTGATGCGGTCAGAAGCCGGATTGTAAGCAATCAAAGAGAGGAGGAGGAGAGGTGGGAGGACAGCTCAAGATGGCCGTGGTGTTCCAGGAGTATTCAGTCAAAGGGGAGGAGTGATATTGGGCGATGGCTACACACAGAGGATGGGTGAGATCAAGGCGTATTTGAAATATTTCATATTTGCCATAGACTCCTAGTGAGACGACTATATCAAAGCCTATGAACCACATGTTACAATATATAGACTTCTAGATAACCATATTTTTATTGGCAATACAGATGGCAAAATTCCCCTATTGCTATTACTACATATGTGACCTTATGGCGTTGGGTGTCATGAACTCATTGACACCGATCTACAGCCCAGTGCAGGAGTGTATGTACCCCGCCGACACCTCCCCGAGCCTCCTGTGTCTGCATACAATGTCATGTTACAGTGGTAATGTCCCCTACAGCCCTGCTTAATGAGGATAGATACAATGAATTATATCTTGGAAAAGTCTTCATACCCCGTGAACCTTTCCACATTTTTCCACACCAACTAACTTAAATTTATTTTATTGGGATTTTATGTGATACCAACACTAAATAGCCAGTGTTTGTGAAGTGTCTAAATATTTTAAAACTATAAGTCTGAAAATGATGAAGTGCATTGGTATTCAGCCCCTGAATCATCACCTTTTGCTGCCGTTACTGCTGCAGCTCGTTTGGGCTCTGTCTCTACCAGCTTTGCCCATCCACGGCTCATATTTTGCCTCTTCCTCTTTGCACAAAATCTCTCAATCACTGAGATTGGATGGAGACATCTGTGAACAGCAATTTTCATTTTTGTCACAGATTCTGGGTGGATTTGGGTCTGCACGGTGACTGTTCACACATTGGGGTATGCTCTGATCTAAACCCTCCATTGTAGATCTGCAGGATGTTGAGGTTCATTGTCCTGCAGGAAGGTGAACCTATCCCCAGTCTCAGGTCTTCTGCAGCCTCTGACAGGTTTTCCTCCAGAATCGCCCTGTATTTAGCTCCATTCATCGTTCCATCATCTCTGACCAGCTTCCCTGCCCCTGCTGAAGAAAAGTCACTCCACAGCAGAATGCTGCCTCCACCATGTGTGACGGCGAGGATGGTGTTTTCGGGGTGATGTTCAGGGTTAGTTTTCCACCACACAAACTGTTTTGCTTTTAGCAGTGTTAGTTTTCCTTTGGTCTCATCTGATCAGAGCCTCTTCTTATTGTCGCTGTGTCCCCTACATGGCTTTTTTCAAACTACAACCGGACTTGTTATGATCTTCAGAAATGTCTTTCTTCTTGCCGCTCTTCCGTAAAGGGCAGATTTGTGGAGTCTTGACTAATAGTCGTCCTGCGGACAGATTCTCCCCCTCAGCTGTGATCTCTGCGTCTCCTCTAGTGACCGTGGGTCTCTTGGCTGCTTCTCTAATTTGTGCTCTCCTTCCTTGGGACGTCCATTTCGATACATGATCCAGGTCTTGGTAGGTTTGCACTTGCACTATTCTCCTTCCATTTTTGTATAATAGGTTGAACAGCGGTCCGTGAGATGTTCAGAGCTTGAGCTAGTCTTTTATAACTTAACCCTGCTTTAGTCTTTTTCGCAGCTTTATCCCTGACCTGTCTGGTGTGTTCCTTGTTTTTTGTTGTTGCTGTTTGATCCCTAATGTTCTCAAACAAACCTCTGAGGTCTTCACAGAACAGCTGTAGTTATAATGAGAATAAATTCCATACATGGACTCAATTTACTATTATGTGACATCTGGAGGTAATTGATCACTCAGGATTTTATTTAGGGGAGTGAATACAAATGCATTGGACAATTTTCAGATTTAGAAAACCATGTATAATTTCCTTCAGTCATCACAAATACGATATACTTAGTATTGGCATCACATACAATTCCAATGCAATACATTTAAGTTTGGGGGTGTTCAATGAAAGGACGTGGAAACGCTCATGGGGTTTGAAGACTTTTCCAAGGTGCTAAACTTTTATATTCCCTGATAGGAAGCTGAGATCTAAGTTAGAAAGTTGCAGGAACTTTTTGTTAACCAAAACAGTATAATATTGTCCTCTGCAGGGTCCGAGGAGGTGGAGCAAGAACACACACAGAGGAGTTATGCTCCACCCCTGCGGATCCTGCAGTGGCCACAGTGTGGCATAGCTTGTAGTCAGCCCCGGCAGGAGGGTTATCTTTCCTCTGCAGCGTTTCTGAAGTTTATGAACATCTTGTATAAAATCTTTCTCATAAATAATAAATGTTAGGACTCCTCCCTGGATAAGACACCATCTGCTGGAGGAGAAACTATTGATTTACTGCAAACATCTCATTGCTGAGTTGTATATCAACAATCCCCTGAAGACTGGATCCTTAATTAACAGCCGTTACATTCATTTATTAATTTTATCCACTTAATATATTATGTTTAAATGGTTATTTGGAGCTAAAATTGTGTGTGTGGAGGGGGAATATACAGGCCCATAGTAATCCAATGAATGGCAGTACCTCCACACCCGCTGTCGCTGTACTCAAGTGAATGGAGAACTGCAATACCACACTCATCCACAGTCTACAGTGGCGCTGTTTCCATAATCTACTCGTGCATCTTAATGAATTAGAATATTATCAATAATCAATATCATATTGTCATGTGTCTGGGAGTCCAGAAACACGTTGACTAATAATATTATATTCACCCTTTGATGTCTCGTGGAATATGGCAGCGCGGTGTTTAACCCCTCATCGTCTCTACCTTAGCAGTCACCAGCCGACTGTCAGCCATCTGCCGCCCGCAGTCACCAGCTGTCTGTCAATCATCTGCTGCCCGCAGTCACCAGCTGTCTGTGAATCATCTGCCGCCCGCAGTCACCAGCCGCCTGTCAATCATCACCTGTCTGCTATGTGTATGTCCGACTCACAGTCCCGATCTGGAGATGAATGAAATCCTGTCCAACCTCAGAAATAAAATGTGTGGGAAGCTTTAATAAATCACAAGATGCAGATGGCACCGACGCCGCAAACATTTCACATTTGCATTTTAATGCTCAGATTTTGCATGTGTAGACATCATGCCGAGCCTCGCTTCATATCCCAGGTAATTCCACATCACTGAATGCACAAAGATGGACAGCTACTACCAGCTGAGCCTATATTGTGGAGACCTGGGGGTCACTGGGGGCTCTCTTCTGTGGAGACACGGGGGTCAGTGGGTGCTCTCCTCTGTGGAGACACGGGGGTCAGTGGGTGATCTCCTCTGTGGAGACACGGGGGTCAGTGGGGGCTCTCCTCTGTGGAGACACGGGGGTCAGTGGGTGATCTCCTCTGTGGAGACACGGGGTCAGTGGGTGCTCTCTCCTCTGTGGAGACACGGGGGTCAGTGGGTGCTCTCTCCCCTGTGGAGACCGGGTCAGTGGGTGCTCTCCTCTGTGGAGACCGGGTTAGTGGGTGCTCTCTGTGGAGACCCGGGGGGTCAGTGGGTGCTCTCCTCTGTGGAGACACGGGGGTCAGTGGGTCCTCTCCTCTGTGGAGACACAGGGGTCAGTGGGTGCTCTCCTCTGTGGAGACACAGGGGTCAGTGGGGGCTCTCCTCTGTGGAGACCCGGGGGTTAGTGGGTGCTCTCTGTGGAGACCCGGGGGGTCAGTGGGCGCTCTCCTCTGTGGAGACCCGGGGGGTCAGTGGGTGCTCTCCTCTGTGGAGACACGGGTCGTGTATCTCTCTGTGGAGACACGGGGAGTCAGTGGGTGCTCTCCTCTGTGGAGACACGGGGAGTCAGTGGGTGCTCTCGTCCGCTGGCCCAGCCGCCTTTAGCAAGACAGCCTGGACCAGGGCTCATCCCCAACTGAACACCTGAGCTCCTTACCTGTGGGCGGAACACTACTCAGACAACACAGGGTGAGGGAACCACAATGTTAAGGCTTTATTGGATCCCCAAACAGTTAACAGCATATAACACAAAACCAGCAAAATAATGTAACAGGCAGCAGAGTCTCACCCTTCCGCTGGCTCACCAGAGATCAGAATATAGCATAGCAAAGTCTGTAGCCAGGTGACTGGATCATCCCAACCTGGGTTGCATCCCCAGCCAAATCCGATCATTCGATGTTAAAGTCCTTGTGGTTTTATAATCCAGGTTCTGATCCCCTTGGTCAGTACCGAAATGCCTAGGCCTGGGGTTATGGCCGGCCAATCGGGTCCGTAGATCCTAGATTAGCTGCCTGTATCAAGTCCAGTGCACCTCTAGTTGGGACCGAAATCCCTAGACTGAGGCTATTAGACAGAATCTCCAAACTCACCCTGGTTTATCAATAGGTCTCCTTATATACCCTCAGCCCTCATTGCAGGGTACTGGGGACTTCACGATTGGAGGAATAAAAATGTCTTCTCATTGGCTGGATCTCAAGCCTAAAACATTTCTACTAGTATTGCAGTCCTCTCAAGGGAGAGCCACATATTGATTGACATAGCTCCTAGCAGGATACGTTTAATCTGCAATCCATATCATTAAACAATGGAGCATTTACATAGAGTCAACAATCCACATGGTAATACAATGGCATTCTAACAGGATTAAGTTCCTCTGACCTTACAGAGGAGAGATAATTGCATTACATAAGTCCACATCACCAAACATCTACAAGACTTGTATTTACAATGAGTTGTTTATCACAAGGTAGGAAATAACATAAAATACAAAGAGGCAAAATAATTACATTACCCATTGTAAATACTAGCAGGCTCCTAGAAATCTTGTGTAACCCATGAGTGGCAGATTACAAGTTTGCAAACCAAAATACAATATTGTCGGGATAAATAAGAAATCCTCCTACATTATATATTAAAGGGGTCCATTTCGTCACATACAGGGGTGTGCAAAGTTTTAGGCAGGTGTCAAATATGCTGAACAGTAAACAGCTATCAATATCGAAGTGTTAATCATTTATTTGTATCAATTAACAAAGTGCAAAATACGTGAGCAAAAGAAGAATCACATCAATATCTGGTGATCGCCCTACACCTTCAACACAGCATCAAAGTATCAAGTCTTCTATGTACTGTCACAAAGTCACTGAATTTGTAGGATTATTATCAGGAGGAACCAATTATACCAAACAATAATCATCATCTCCATATGTAGGGGAAAGTACAGAAACAGCCGTGTAGGAGGCAACAGTAAAACTCTCCAAACCCTGCTGGAGAGGTGAGGTTGTGGAAGACAGCTTCATGTCACAGGTCATAGCACTATGGCAAACTGAGCCCAACAACAAGACACAAGAAGGCAGTTATACTGCATCAGCGAGGAGTCTGCCAGGAAAGACTTCACAGCAGACCGGGGATTCACAATCTGCTGTCAAGCTCCATTACAAAGACGTAAAGCCATTGTGTCTAATAAACCCAAAACGTCAACATGGAAACGCGGCTGAGCCCCTCGAGTATGAAGAAACCATCGCAACTGGGTGCAGAGGAGGGTAGCAGGTCTGGACTGGGGGCAGAAGGGGACAGATCTGGCCTGGAGATAATGAGGGTCCGCAGGAACAGGGAAGGGTGGAGGGGACACATCCTATGGGCCGGACCTCAGCAAACAGAGCTGGGGATGTATAGACAATCAATGATGTCCTCAATGCTGAGAAATCCAGGCAGATACTGATCCATAATGTTATACCATTAGGAAGACGTCAGATTGGCTACAAAATTGTTACATTTAGAAGATGCCCAAGATATACCAGAGTGGTCATATCACTATATAGAGGATGTCCTTCATATCACTATATAGAGGATGTCCTTCATATCACTATATAGAGGATGTCCTTCATATCACTATATAGAGGATGTCCTTCATATCACTATATAGAAGATGTCCTTCATATCACTATATAGAGGATGTCCTTCATATCACTATATAGAGGATGTCCTTCATATCACTATATAGAGGATGTCCTTCATATCACTATATAGAGGATGTCCTTCATATCACTATATAGAGGATGTCCTTCATATCACTATATAGAGGATGTCCTTCATATCACTATATAGAGGATGTCCTTCATATCACTATATAGAGGATGTCCTTCATATCACTATATAGAAGATGTCCTTCATATCACTATATAGAAGACCCTGATGAAGGTGCCAGGAGAGGCGCCGAAATGCGTTGGTGAATAAGGAAAACATTTTCTTTGGAACCATCGCCTTCCTTGTGACTTCTTGGAGACATCGATCCCTTGTGATCCCACTGAGGCAGCAGCGCGGACCGTGACACACCATCTTCCCTATATAGGAGCATTCTTCTCATCTTCTCTCTTCCACTCTGTCTTGGTTTTCCCCTCTTCTCGTTTTCCACGCCTCTATTGTTCAGTTTTCCATTCTTGTCATCTTTGCGCTTCCACTTTGTGTTGGTTTTCCCCTCTTCTAGTCTTTGCTCTTCTTGTCTTCAGTCTTCCACTCCTCTTTTGTTCACTCTTCCATTCTTCTCCTCTCCGCTCTTCTTGTCTTCACTCTTCTTGTCTTCGCTCTTCCATTCTTCTCCTCTTCGCTCTTCTCCTCTCCGCTCTTCTTGTCTTCGCTCTTCTTGTCTTCGCTCTTCCATTCTTCTCATCTTCGCTCTTCTCGTCTTCCTCCCCTCTTTTGTTCACTCTTCCATTCTTCTCCTCTTCGCTCTTATTGTTGCTCCTGTCAGTGGGTGAGCCATTGTTGGTGGTGAGCCATTGTTGGGGGTGAGCCATTGTTGGGGGTGAGCCATTGTTGGTGGTGAGCCATTGTTGGTGGTGAGCCATTGTTGGGGGTGAGCCATTGTTGGTGGTGAGCCATTGTTCGGGGTGAGCCATTGTTGGTGGTGAGCCATTGTTGGTGGTGAGCCATTGTTGTGGTGGCATTGTTGTGTGAGCCATTGTTGGTGGTGAGCCATTGTTGGTGGTGAGCCATTGTTGGGTGAGCATGTTGGGAGCCATTTGGTTGGGGGTGAGCCATTGTTGGGAGTGAGCCATTGTTGGTGGTGAGCCATTGTTGGGGGTGAGCCATTGTTGGTGGTGAGCCATTGTTGGGGGTGAGCCATTGTTGGGGTGAGCCATTGTGTGGTGAGCCATTGTTGGTGGTGAGCCATTGTTGGTGGTGAGCCATTGTTGGAGGTGAGCCATTGTTGGTGGTGAGCCATTGTTGGTGGTGAGCCATTGTTGGGGGTGAGCCATTGTTGGGGGTGAGCCATTGTTGGATGGTGAGCCATTGTTGGGGTGAGCCATTGTTGGGGGTGAGCCATTGTTGGTGGTGAGCCATTGTTGGGGGTGACCATTGTTGGGGGTGAGCATTGTTGGGGTGAGCCATTGTTGGTGGTGAGCCATTGTTGGGGTGAGCCATTGTTGGTGGTGAGCCATTGTTATAGTTGTGGGGTGAGCCATTGTTGGGGGTGAGCCATTGTTGGGGTGAGCCATTGTTGGTGTGAGCCATGTTGGGAGCTGTAGAGGAAAGTGTAATAGTTTCTTTTTCTGATCTATAATGTATCCAGTTTCGCGGTTCTGCTGGATATGACTTTACTTTATTCGTGTGAATCGAATCCCTGAAATATGAATAACAATCACTGTGTACTGCGATATAGAAACCAGAGTATTACACCCCAGTCCTGATTACAGAGATCCCAAAACTTCATCCCGAGTGAGGATCCACCAGATCCAGCTGTAATGGTAGAGCCACATCTGCACATACGTGTGACCGCAGCGCCACACACGTTATGTATCTCATCACATTTATGATGTGCAGGATTCTGATGTCCCTCATCATCTGTACATACCATCATGTGAACTCTTCATGGGGTGAGCGCCGCCGCTTGTCCTTGTTCGCTGCCTCCCGCCAGATCCCCATAGACAGAGCCCATCTAATAGCGATTGATGTGAACCAATGATATCTGCGAGTGTTACACCGACATCGACACGCAGCCGCCTGGAAGAAGCACAATGAAATCATCAGCAGGAAATAATTGCTTTCTGCATTTGGGATTTCTAGTGGAGGCGCTGGGACATAACACTGCATCTAAATGGTGAATGGAGCTTGTCATATCCACGACTGCGGCTTAATGAGATCCTCAGACCTGAAACACATTGCTGGGCTGATGAAAGCATATATATAATCAGATAAGGTGGGAAATACCCGACACGTTATCATCTGTGTCCTAAATACACATGTAGAACATAACGCCGTACAAACATGGCGTCTTAAAGGGGAACTTACCTATCATTCGAGGTAAACACCACTGTGGTCTCATTACAATAGGCACAGGTTGGGATCTCAGGTGATGGCCCCATGATAACATTATCATTCCTGTGTATGACATTAGTCCAGCATTCAGCGCTGAATCATGTCTGATTATATCCGTATAGTGGTCAGGTGTCACAATGTATCTGAGACACCGGTCACAGCTCGGGGGTTGGAGCTTCACATTGTTTTGTGAAAAATAGGACTTTAAACATGTTTGCTATCTCTTGGCACAGTTAGGGTTAATCACTCATTCCCTGCTGATTGTTCCTGGTCCTTTCTATCTCAGGTGCCGCCAGCTTGTGGCCACTCCTATTCCCTTTAAATAGTCACATGACCCATCTCCTGTTGCCAGTAACAGATTCTTTACTGCCCACCATGGTGGAAGGAGCCGGTGCAGCTGCTGGAGCCGTCGCCTGCAGTCCTGGGGTTTGGCTGCAGCAGTCAAGTTGGTTTTATATTCTTTATTGTCTATGTTCTCCTGTCTGTCTACCTTGCACTATGTTAGTGGTGACATCTAGGGCAGTCACATTAGCCAGGGGGGTGGAGGGACATATCATGGACTATGCCCTTGACGGCGGTGGGGGAAGGACCCGCTTAGGGACATTACAGGAGCTTAGGGGCAAGACACAGGTAAGTTTCAGGAGGTGTACCATCCACCCTCTCTATCTTCAGGGTCTTCCTCTCCTTTTACATCCCGTTGTAGCTCAGCTTTGTGCCATGCGGCGGACATCCTTTAATCGCTGCATGACATCAGAGCTCTGTTACACAGCTCCAAATCCCCAGCACAGGTATGTAGGTAGCGGATATCATTCTTTCTGCTGCAGCCACCACTAGAGGGAGCTCACTACATACAGATTATACAGCCACCACTAGAGGGAGCTCACTACATACAGATTTATACAGACACCACTAGAGGGATCTCACTACATACAGATTTATACAGCCACCACTAGAGGGAGCTCACTACATACAGATTTATACAGTCACCACTAGGGGGAGCTCACTACATACAGATTATACAGCCACCACTAGAAGGAGCTCACTACATACAGATTTATACAGCCACCACTAGAGGGAGCTCACTACATACAGATTTATACAGTCACCATTAGAGGGAGCTCACTACATACAGATTTATACAGTCACCACTAGAGGGAGCTCACTACATACAGATTTATACAGCCACCACTAGAGGGAGCTCACTACATACAGATGTATACAGTCATTACTAGAGGGAGCTCACTACATACAGATTATACAGCTACCACAAGAGGGATCTCACTGCATACAGATTTATACAGTCACCACTAGAGGGATCTCACTGCATACAGATTTATACAACCTCCACTAGAGGGAGCACACTGCATACAGATTTATACATCTATCACTAGAGGGAGCTCACTACATACAGATTTATACAGCCACCACTAGAGGGAGCTCACTACATACAGATGTATACAGTCATTACTAGAGGGAGCTCACTACATACAGATTATACAGCTACCACAAGAGGGATCTCACTGCATACAGATTTATACAGTCACCACTAGAGGGATCTCACTGCATACAGATTTATACAACCTCCACTAGAGGGAGCACACTGCATACAGATTTATACAACCACCACTAGAGTGAGTTCACTACATACAGATTTATACAACCTCCACTAGAGGGAGCTCACTGCATACTGAGTATACTGAGAAATAACAGAATTCAGTGAGCTCCCCCTAGTGGTGACTGCAGGTAGCAAGACCATTGCCAGAGAAACTCAATGCTAATTATAGAATAAAGGTAAAGTTTGTAATGGAAAAGTGAAAGAACCTGACAATAAATCTATAGAAATGATGTGGAAGGACATGAATTGAGTGGATCAGGGGAGAAAACCCACAAACATAACAGAGGTGAAGCTGTTTTGTAGGGAGGAGTGGGCTAAAATATCTCCAAGCCGATGTTCAGGAGTAAATTCTGGAAATGTTCAGACCCAGTTATTGCTGCACATCGGGGTCACCCCAAATGCTGAAAGCAAAGTGTCAAGGTGTCTGCCGTCCTCGGAGACCTGAAGCGTCTGGGATCTGAGGGTCACATTGATTGTGAAACTTTTGGCTTTTAAATATATATTCTTTCTTTTGGTGCTGCAATGGTTAAGGACTCTTTCCTGGATGGTAGTTGTTTGTTAAGGCCCCGTCTCACGCTTCAATGGTCGAACGATGCGACGTTCAATGATCCCTAGTGAAACGTCACATGTATAGATCTCACTAACGACGCAGCAACGATTCCATGACGAGCAGTTTACTTGCGGTCGTTAGCTCGCCTGCGTCCTTCAGTTCTCAATAGGCGAGGTTGTTAACGACATCGTTATCGAGGTGTCACACACTGATGCTGCAGGTTGAATGAACGCTCATCGTTTGGTTTAAGGTCCGGTTCACCAACCTCCCATCAACGATCTGCCTGATTATCATTGATTGGATGTACATGTCACACTGAACGACGTCGTTAGAATGACTGAAAACCTGTGACATTTCAATGATATTGTTACCGATATCGTAGTGTGTGACGGGGCCTTATTTTCTATCTTGGGTGCAGTTTTTGTGACCACTCCCCTCCACTTTAATAGTCATGTGTTCCAACATCTGATGCCGGTTATAAAGTCAGTTTCTATGCTGACCACAGGAGCAAGTCTCTGAAAGTGGGTAAAGACGTGTCACTTGCAGTTCTGGCGCTTTGCTGCTATCATGGAGTTGACGTATGTCTCTGTCCCTCTGTCTGTCCTCCATCCTCTGTGTCTTATTACTACAGTGGTGAAGATTAGTGTGATCACTGGCATTTGCACTATCTAGTGTGAGTAGAGGGATAGTGAGAGACATGTGATGGTGACAGGGGGGGAAGGACCCGTATCTAGATGTTAGGGAGCGCAGGGTGCAGACACAGGTGTCAGGAGGTGACCCATCTCCCCTCTCCCTATCACTAGGGCCTTCCTTCCATTGTTACCTCCATGTTGCCCCATGCTCCAGACGTTCCCTGGCTGGAGTGTGACACAAAGGTTCACAATCTTTTGCCTCTTAACAGCATTTGATATTGGATCCTTTTCCTCATTTTAACAATGGCAAAGTCTAATAGTGTTGACTCATTGATTTGAGTTGGTTCTTTGCTGTGATTTGTGTAAAACGATGGAAATCGTGTGTATGTATCTGATATGTCTCTATCTCCTGTCTATGGATGTCTCTCGTCTTCCCCAGTCTCGGGGTCTTCTCATCGTTACCCCCCGCTTTGCTCGTCCTCCTCTAGTGCCTTCTCCTGGCAGCGGGAAGCCAATAAATGGAACATTCTGCACATTTCATTAAAGGCAAAAATAATACAAATAATAATAATAATAATAATTGTGTCTGCAGATATCAATATGTGAGAATCGTCTGTGCGGAGTTTAGAAGAGAAAGCGGCTTCATCCCTCGGATCTGAGCGACTCCGATCATTCCGGCGACGGTAACGAGACGCGTTTGGCATCAATCCATTGATATACTAACATAGGAAGCCAATTAGAGTTTCCTTACATATTAGCGTATCAGCGGGGCCGACCGCATCAAGAAGGCCCAAAATAACGAGAGCGTTTATCTGCTGCTTCCTTTTATCTAGAAAGATGGAACAATGGAAACAGAGCGGCTGAAGTGGGGGCCGGGCGCCGTCCTCAACACGCTCCTCCGCTCCCAGAGATGCTGAACCGCTCATCTCAGAAAAGCAAAACTTTACTTGTTTGTTTGACTTTGTCACTTTGGTAACGTGACGCTAAAGGAAAACCCAAACATCGAGTGCTGGGACTGAGGGGACGCAGCCTGACACAGGGGTTATTGTGGGCCCCGACTTTGGGCATGAAGTAGACCTAAAACATGTGTCAGTTTTGCCCGGAGTGATCCTTTAAAGTCACATGTTACTGGAGTGACATATTTGTACGTCCTATGTATTGAGTCTGTGTATGGAGCAGGCTCAGAAGGTGAACCTGCTCCAGAAACTCAAGTGTAACAACTAGCGTGGATATCTCAGGAATCTAATGGCGTGGGAGCAAAGACATCACTGAGACAAGGTATTAGGTGAAAGTCTTTACACCTGGTAAACAAGTACAAACATGCAGGTGCAGCAAATAAGAGCAGAGTTCATAAATCGTGCAAGTAACAGTTCATTCACAATGATGCCAAACGGAATAGTCTATTAGTAACAGATCACACTGGAAGAGGCCGATAACAGAACAGTCTATTAGTAACAGTTCACACCCATGAAGGCTTGGAAACTGTAATGTCTCTGAGTACAAATCCAGAACTAGATCCAGTGCAGTGTAACAAAAAGCAAAGTTCTGAACAGTCCTGAGCACTGCAACTGTAACAAAATAAAGTAACAAAAACACTGCACTGGAGCTTTAGATCAAACTGAGCTTATGTGAACTGAGGCCGGCTGGCAGAAGCTGAGGCAGAAACACTCTACACACAGCAGCTTGATGCAGGAGATAAACTGGAAGAAGGTCTATGCAAGCTGGACATCAGACTGCAGAAGCTGGAAAGAGCTGAACAGCTGGAGGAGGAGCACAAACATGATATGCACAAAGGAGCCACAGATCCAAGCAAAATACTCAGTCAAGGCCTGGAAGATGGACTGGAGCTTATATAGGCAGGAAAGCAGGAACAAGGCAGCAGACACCATTGTGGTTAAGGGTGAGAAAACACAAAGGGTAATGGGTAGAGCCGGGCCCTGACAGCCAAGTGCCAGTTGTGTTATAAATACAGCATAAACCTCTAACAGCAGCGATCGGGGCTAAGCTCTGATTGCCAGAGTTAACCCTTTCAATGCAGCTGATTTCCAATAGCAGTACGTAAGGCGCACTGTCTGGGGTGCGCACCCGTGTTGAGCACCGATCTGCTCTACCCAAAATGCGATTGTGGGTCCAGATTAGCTGCAATCGTTCCCATGGGGGCCTGCTTTCCTGCACATAAAAAGGTATTAAAGGGTCATGAAGAGGTAAATTAACCTAATTATTAGCCCCGTTGTACCTCAGCCTCGCCACTTGCTCTCTCTCCTATGGAAGGATCTCAGACAATCATTGACCCCTGAGTAAAGAAACAGTTTACTTTTTGCAGCTGAAAATACAAAGATCGTCAGATTGTATCCGGCGTCCTGGAGCTTTCACTAAAACACAGTAACCTCATCACATGCCCACCTCCATGAGAAGACCACCAGTGATGAAGTCCATGGCTTGGTACAGGCTGCTCAGTTTCGCAGAGTCTTCAGGGGCTGCTGGATTTTATCCTTGAATTTGCTGACCAGGAATCTGGTGCTTGGAGCAGATCTCCTCAGATCAGGTTTACACAGACACTGCCGACCCAAGAGGCGAGTTTAGGGAAATCAAGCTGAGGTCCGTCAGTCAGATCAGAACCCAGGACAGAATCAGAACAGAAAGTGGAGTCAGCGCCATCTCAATCCAGGAGGTCAAACTGAATAAACAGAGAGAAACCAGTCAGTCAGAGGTTAAACCAGAATGCAGGGGTTAATCAACATTAGTCAGGACAACTGGGTCAGAACATTCAATTTCAGCATAAGGAAGTAGTCAGTCAGGTGCAGAGATTAGTGCTGAGCGGGCACCGCCATGCTCGGGGGCTTGAAACCAGCAGTCGGACACTCGGCGGGCGCGAGTCATGTACTGAGTATAATGAAGGTCAATGAAGAAGTGGAGCATTATTCCGGGAGATCTTCCCATTGGTTCCAGTATAATCAGTACAAGATGCCGCGCCCGTCTGAGTGTCTGACTGTACTGAGCTCCTGAGCATTGCGGATCTCGCTCCTGTCCCGACGGGTGTGTGTCTGAATACACCTTGTGACAGTAACACACAGACGAACAGGTGTCCAGTGCACATTACACACAGGGAAACACCGGGGAGACAATAACAATGGTGGGCCCTGTCGGTAGGGATCAGGGGAAGGGACACCTCCTGCACACAACTGAGGCTGAGCCCTGATCTCCCTACCATCCCTAAACTGGTTCTTCCACCCCATCGCCGAGCAGGATACCTAGTCCCTTGCTAACCCTAATGTTAGCCACAGAACTAATACAACATGAAGAGAAGGAAAACATCAAGGGATAAACAGGGACTTCATGGCTGCAGCCA
This sequence comes from Allobates femoralis, assembly GCA_033576535.1. Classification (NCBI taxonomy): domain Eukaryota; kingdom Metazoa; phylum Chordata; class Amphibia; order Anura; family Aromobatidae; genus Allobates; species Allobates femoralis. The sequence continues at coordinate 42,840,542 of JARQOC010000009.1, read as the reverse complement.
CACTCCTAGGCATCAGACGGCTTGGCTCTGGTCAGTTCACCAACAGCTTCTTCCACCCGGGCAGCTTGCAATAAATGAGATTCAATCACCAGCACTAGCTGCTGGGTCATGTGACTATTTTAAGGAGATGGGAGTGGTCACATAGTATCCGCATCTGAACAGATCACCAAGGAGCTGCTTAGCAGCAAAACTGACATTAACCCATAGCGTACCAAAAGAAGGAAAACGTTTAATGTAAAGAGTCTCACTAAGGAGATAAGACTCAGGTCCAATGGCTGTCACAAGTCTCCGAGTCACGAGACACCATCACTAATAGGATTAGTCAGAGACACCTCCTGTCAGAACGTCCTGATGGACAGCTGCGCTGCGCCGCTCAGACCGAGCAGTGACCATCAGTGCTGCGCCTCTCAGACCAAGCAGTGACCATCAGTGCTGCGCCGCTCACACCGAGCAGTGACCATCAGTGCTGCCCCGCTCAGACCGAGCAGTGACCACCAGTGCTGCCCCCGCTCACACCGAGCAGTGACCATCAGTGCTGCCCCGCTCAGACCGAGCAGTGACCACCAGTGCTGCCCCGCTCAGACCGAGCAGTGACCACCAGTGCTGCCCCGCTCAGAACGAGCAGTGACCACCAGTGCTGCGCCGCTCAGACCGAGCAGTGACCACCAGTGCTGCGCCGCTCAGACCGAGCAGTGACCACCAGTGCTGCGCCGCTCAGACCGAGCAGTGACCACCAGCGCTGCGCCGCTCAGACCGAGCAGTGACCATCAGCGCTGCCCCCCGCACAGTAACCGAGCGGGTGACCACCAGTGCTGCGCTGCTCACCAACCGAGCAGTGACCATCAGTGCTGCGCCGCTCACATCACCGAGCAGTGACCATCAGTGCTGCCCCGCTCACACCGAGCAGTGACCATCAGTGCTGCCCCGCTCACACCGAGCAGTGACCATCAGTGCTGCGCCGCTCACACCGAGCAGTGACCACCAGTGCTGCGCCGCTCACACCGAGCAGTGACCACCAGTGCTGCGCCGCTCACACCGAGCAGTGACCACCAGTGCTGGCCCCGCCTCAGGACCGAGCAGTGACCATCAGTGCTGCCCCGCTCACACCGAGCAGTGACCATCAGTGCTGCCCCGCTCACACCGAGCAGTGACCATCAGTGCTGCGCCGCTCACACCGAGCAGTGACCACCAGTGCTGCCCCGCTCAGACCGAGCAGTGACCACCAGTGCTGCGCCGCTCACACCGAGCAGTGACCACCAGTGCTGCCCCGCTCACACCGAGCAGTGACCATCAGTGCTGCGCCGCTCACACACGAGCAGTGACCATCAGTGCTGCCCCGCTCAGACCGAGCAGTGACCATCAGTGCTGCGCCGCTCACACCGAGCAGTGACCACCAGTGCTGCCCCGCTCACACCGAGCAGTGACCACCAGTGCTGCCCCGCTCAGACCGAGCAGTGACCACCAGTGCTGCCCCGCTCACACCGAGCAGTGACCATCAGTGCTGCCCCGCTCAGACCGAGCAGTGACCATCAGTGCTGCGCCGCTCACACACCGAGCAGTGACCATCAGTGCTGCCCCGCTCACACCGAGCAGTGACCATCAGTGCTGCGCCGCTCACACCGAGCAGTGACCACCAGTGCTGCGCCGCTCACACCGAGCAGTGACCACCAGTGCTGCCCCGCTCACACCGAGCAGTGACCATCAGTGCTGCGCCGCTCACACCGAGCAGTGACCATCAGTGCTGCCCCGCTCAGACCGAGCAGTGACCACCAGTGCTGCCCCGCTCAGAACGAGCAGTGACCACCAGTGCTGCGCCGCTCAGACCGAGCAGTGACCACCAGTGCTGCGCCGCTCAGACCGAGCAGTGACCACCAGCGCTGCGCCGCTCAGACCGAGCAGTGACCACCAGCGCTGCGCCGCTCAGACCGAGCAGTGACCACCAGTGCTGCGCCGCTCAGACCGAGCAGTGACCACCAGCGCTGCGCCGCTCAGACCGAGCAGTGACCACCAGCGCTGCGCCGCTCAGACCGAGCAGTGACCATCAGCGCTGCCCCGCTCAGACCGAGCAGTGACCACCAGTGCTGCGCTGCTCACACCGAGCAGTGACCATCAGTGCTGCGCCGCTCACACCGAGCAGTGACCATCAGTGCTGCCCCGCTCACACCGAGCAGTGACCATCAGTGCTGCCCCGCTCACACCGAGCAGTGACCATCAGTGCTGCGCCGCTCACACCGAGCAGTGACCACCAGTGCTGCGCCGCTCACACCGAGCAGTGACCACCAGTGCTGCGCCGCTCACACCGAGCAGTGACCACCAGTGCTGCGCCGCTCACACCGAGCAGTGACCACCAGTGCTGCCCCGCTCAGACCGAGCAGTGACCATCAGTGCTGCCCCGCTCACACCGAGCAGTGACCATCAGTGCTGCCCCGCTCAGACCGAGCAGTGACCATCAGTGCTGCGCTGTGGAGGGTTTGGGGGATATTTTATACCAGTTGATGTGTTCTGATGCCGCAGCTGATTGATATATTAAGGGTGGATATATTCGTCTCTGTGATGTCTCTTGTCACCTGCGGAGCTGAATTGTTCTGAGCATTTGTGTCCCCGCTCTCTCAGGCTGACAGTGCACAGCGCTCCACACACTATATACACAGCAGATATCTATAGGGCTGTTATAACCTGCTGTGCTGTCGTGGGTGGAAACATCTGTAATCACAATTCTGCTTTACAGAAAAGAAAAATCCATATTTCTTCTTTGTGCGGCGCCGACATCAATGATTCCTTCTGTAATAGAAGAACGGAGAATCGTGTCATTATCTACAAAGGATCCATCAAATGCATCTGAGGTAAAGGGAGGCCGGAGCCTCACCTCTGTGACAGGAGGCCGGAGCCTCACTCTGTGCTCCTCTGTGGCAGGAGGCCGGAGCCTGCAGCCTCACCTCTGTGGCAGGAGGCCGGAGCCTCACCTCTGTGCTCCTCTGTGGCAGGAGGCCGGAGCCTCACCTCTGTGCTCCTCTGTGGCAGGAGGCCGGAGCCTCACCTCTGTGCTCCTCTGTGGCCGGAGCCGTGCAGCCTCACCTCTGTGGCAGGAGGCCGGAGCCTCACCTCTGTGCTCCTCTGTGGCAGGAGGCCGGAGCCTCACCTCTGTGCTCCTCTGTGGCAGGAGGCCGGAGCCTCACCTCTGTGCTCCTCTGTGGCCGGAGCCGTGCAGCCTCACCTCTGTGCTCCTCTGTGGCCGGAGCCGTGCAGCCTCACCTCTGTGCTCCTCTGTGGCCGGAGCCGTGCAGCCTCACCTCTGTGCTCCTCTGTGACAGGAGGCCGGAGCCGTGCAACCTCACCTCTGTGGCCGGAGCCGTGCAGCCTCACCTCTGTGCTCCTCTGTGGCCAGAGGCCGGAGCCGTGCAGCCTCACCTCTGTGGCCGGAGGCCGGAGCCGTGCAGCCTCACCTCTGTGCTCCTCTGTGGCCGGAGGCCGGAGCCGCGCAGCCTCACCTCTGTGGCCGCAGCCGTGCAGCCTCACCTCTGTGCTCCTCTGTGGCCGGAGGCCGGAGCCGTGCAGCCTCACCTCTGTGCTCCTCTGTGGCCGGAGGCCGGAGCCGTGCAGCCTCACCTCTGCTCTCCTCTCACCCGTGTGTAACTTGGCCTGGCCTCCTTTGCTCTCCTCACACCTGTGTGTAACTAGGCCTGGCCTCCTCTGCTCTTCTGTCACCTGTGTTGTGTGGTGGGAAACCTTCGTGTGGACTGCCGGTACATTCTCTCCTGCGGTGCCTGGCTCCCTTCTTGGTTGCTGTACAGATGTTCAGGGGACTGGAGTCTCCTCGGCAGGGGTGCATCAAGCCCTCACGCCGCCAGAGCCGCGGGTGAGGAGCGGGGGGAGGGGGTTTGGGGTGCTAGTAGCCGCAGGTGAGGAGCCGGGGGGAGGTTGGGGAGCGCTTGTGAGTTGCAGCGCAGGCAGAGCGAAACTCTGTGTGGCTTACCCGATGCTGCAGCCAGCAGCGCCCATCACACAGGAAGCCGCTGTGTGGTGCAGGCGCCGCCCCCTTCTGCCGCTCCGCCTGCCTGCTTGCTGAGACTCAGGGACTCACACTGTGCAATGGACGGTGCGGCCCAGCTCCTCGGTGATCCGGTATCTCTGCTGGGTAGATGCTCTCCTGCAGACTCGGATTCCGGTGTCTGGGGTGCCTTCTGGGGTGAACCGGTACGCCTCCTCTGCCCCAGTCTGCTCTCACTTTGTTCCTTTTGCCTTTGTCCTCACTCTTAGGTCCCTGCACCAGCTAGGCTGATAACTGCTCCGGGTCACTCGCTCGGGCCTAGCGCGGCTCCGACACACCAGGACGTCTTCACAGTTCTCCTAGTATCTGCACACTCTGCTAACTCCGCCCCCAGCCCCGGTATTTATAGGGGCTCTTGCTTAAAGGCAGCAAGTGGGGCTCCCTCTACAGGTCTGGTGTGGAAGGTGTTGTATGTGTTGGGGTACCCGCTATGGAAATCCATCCATGTTTTAGGTAGGTCTGTGGTTACCTGTACTGGCCGGGCGCCACAAACACATGTGCGAGCAATTTTTATTTTTTCATTTGTTTTTTTTTCCTTTCACTAATCAGTTTTGTAATTGAGTGCGATGAAAAATGTTGCACCATTTCCCTCCTGTAAACTGTGATCTGTCTGATGCTTCCGGCTGAGTTAACAGAGAGTCTGTCAGTGAGCTCCAGACAGATTGTCACTTTAATCTTCTGATCCACAGTTCAGCTCAACTGTCATGTGATGATAAATGATCTGAGAGGAGGTGAGAAGATCAGAGTCATCACCTCACCCCGCGCACAGAGCTCCCCTCACCCCGTGCACAGAGCTCCACTCACCCCGCGCACAGAGCTCACCTCACCCCGGCACAGAGCTCCCCTCACCCCGCGCACAGAGCTCCACTCACCCCGCGCACAGAGCTCCCTCACCCCCGCGCACAGAGCTCACCTCACCCCGCGCACAGAGCTCCACCCCGCTCACAGCTCCACTCACCCCGCGCACAGAGCTCCCCTCACCCCGCGCACAGAGCTCCCTCACCCCGCGCACAGAGCTCCCTCACCCCGTGCACAGAGCTCCCTCACCCCGGCACAGAGCTCGCCTCACCCCGCGCACAGAGCTCGCCTCACCCCGCGCACAGAGCTCCCTCACCCCGCGCACAGAGCTCCACTCACCCCGCGCACAGAGCTCCACTCACCCCGCGCACAGAGCTCCACTCACCCCCGCGCACAGAGCTCCACTCACACCCGCGCACAGAGCCCTCCGCACTCACTCACCCCGCGCACAGAGCTCGCCTCACCCCGCGCACAGAGCTCCCTCACCCCGCGCACAGAGCTCCACTCACCCCGCGCACAGAGCTCCACTCACCCCGCGCACAGAGCTCCACTCACCCCGCGCACAAGAGCTCCACTCACCCCGCGCACAGAGCTCCACTCACCCCGCGCACAGAGCTCCCTCACCCCCGCGCACAGAGCTCGCCTCACCCCGCGCACAGAGCTCCACTCACCCCGCGCACAGAGCTCCACTCACCCCGCGCACAGAGCTCCACTCACCCCGCGCACAGAGCTCCACTCACCCCGCGCACAGAGCTCCACTCACCCCGCGCACAGAGCTCCACTCACCCCCGCGCACAGAGCTCCACTCACCCCGCGCACAGAGCTCCACTCACCCCGCGCACAGAGCTCCACTCACCACCCCGCGCACAGAGCATCCACTCACCCCCGCGCACAGAGCTCCACTCACCCCCGCGCACAGAGCTCCCACTCACCCCGCGCACAGAGCTCCACTCACCCCGCGCACAGAGCTCCACTCACCCCCGCGCACAGAGCTCCACTCACCCCGCGCACAGAGCTCCCCTCACCCCCGCGCACAGAGCTCCCCTCACCCCGCGCACAGAGCTCCACTCACCCCGCGCACAGAGCTCCACTCACCCCGCGCACAGAGCTCCCTCACCCCGCGCACAGAGCTCCACCTCACCCCCGCGCACAGAGCTCACCTCACCCCGCGCACAGAGCTCACCTCACCCCGCGCACAGAGCTCCCTCACCCCGCGCACAGAGCTCCCCTCACCCCGCGCACAGAGCTCACACTCACCCCGCGCACAGAGCTCCCCTCACCCCGCGCACAGAGCTCCACTCACCCCGCGCACAGAGCTCCACCTCACCCCGCGCACAGAGCTCACCTCACCCCGCGCACAGAGCTCCCTCACCCCCGCGCACAGAGCTCCCTCACCCCGCGCACAGAGCTCCCTCACCCCGCGCACAGAGCTCCCTCACCCCGCGCACAGAGCTCGCCTCACCCCGCGCACAGAGCTCACCTCACCCCGCACACAGAGCTCCCTCACCCCGCGCACAGAGCTCCACTCACCCCGCGCACAGAGCTCCCTCACCCCGTGCACAGAGCTCCACTCACCCCGCGCAAAAGAGCTCCACTCACCCCGCGCACAGAGCTCCCCTCACCCCGCGCACAGAGCTCCCCTCACCCCGCGCACAGAGCTCACCTCACCCCGCCACAGAGCTCCACTCACCCCGCGCACAGAGCTCCACTCACCCCGGCACAGAGCTCACCTCACCCCGGCACAGAGCTCCCTCACCCCGGCACAGAGCTCGCCTCACCCCGCGCACAGAGCTCCTCACCCGCCACAGAGCTCCACTCACCCGCGCACAGAGCTCCATCACCCCGCGCACAGAGCTCACCTCACCCGCGCACAGAGCTCCCTCACCCCGTGCACAGAGCTCCCCTCACCCGCGGCACAGAGCTCCCTCACCCCGCGCACAGAGCTCCACTCACACCGGCACAGAGCTCCCCTCACCCCGGCACAGAGCTCCCCTCACCCCGGGCACAGAGCTCCCCTCACCCCGGGCACAGAGCTCACCTCACCCCGCACACAGAGCTCGCCTCACCCCGTGCACAGAGCTCACTGACTGCTCTCAGTTCACTCATTAAGCAGCCAGCAATAAAAAGTGCCACACAAACTCTATAGAAGGAAAATGGTGCAGAAATAATGGGCAAAACTGTGCCAACTGCAGGTGATATTACATCAATGTGGGGAACGAGCTCGGACCGGACCAGCACCGGCTCCAGAACCTGAACACGATGTGGTGTAAGTAGGTGAAGTGTCCCTTTAAGTGTGAACTAATAATTATACATCGTATCCTGAGTCGTGAGGTCACAAGATAATAAACCTCTTATACTCAGTCCGCTCCCCTTCATCTGCACTGCACATTACTGTGGACGCAGGTGAACGTGGCGCATTCATCAGTGAAGCTGTCGGAGCTGCGCTCGTGGTATGACGGAGACTGTAACATTCCCCGGGGCGTTCTCCTCAGTCATATAGAGGTCACATGTGATCATCGTCATCATTCATTACATTCTCTCATTATGTGTCAGTCTTCACTGCACTTTTAGTATTCTATTCATGAAATAGAAAGCTTAAGAGGCAGTGGGACTGTGTGCCGCCATACGGTGCCATTGTATTACTTAGATACTCGTCCTAATAAGAAATGCTATAGTAATTCCTAGTCATCATTTTTTATTAAAGTCTGTATGTGGTCGGAGTCTTATGGCGGCACAGTAGAGCCTGTAGATGACTATGGCGGTATAGTGGAGCCTGTAGATGACTGTGGCGGTATAGTAGAGCCTGTAGATGACTATGGCGGTATAGTAGAGCCTGTAGATGACTGTGGCGGTATAGTAGAGCCTGTAGATGACTGTGGCGGTATAGTAGAGCCTGTAGATGACTGTGGCGGTATAGTAGAGCCTGTAGATGACTGTGGCGGTATAGTAGAGCCTGTAGATGACTGTGGCGGTATAGTAGAGCCTGTAGATGACTGTGGCGGTATAGTAGAGCCTGTAGATGACTATGGCGGTATAGTAGAGCCTGTAGATGACTGTGGCGGTATAGTAGAGCCTGTAGATGACTATGGCGGTATAGTAGAGCCTGTAGATGACTGTGGCGGTATAGTAGAGCCTGTAGATGGCTGTGGCGGTATAGTAGAGCCTGTATATGACTGTGGCGGTATAGTAGAGCCTGTATATGACTGTGGCGGTATAGTAGAGCCTGTATATGACTGTGGCGGTATAGTAGAGCCTGTATATGACTGTGGCGGTATAGTAGAGCCTGTAGATGACTGTGGCGGTATAGTAGAGCCTGTAGATGACTATGGCGGTATAGTAGAGCCTGTAGATGACTGTGGCGGTATAGTAGAGCCTGTAGATGACTGTGGCGGTATAGTAGAGCCTGTAGATGACTATGGTGGTATAGTAGAGCCTGTAGATGACTGTGGCGGTATAGTAGAGCCTGTAGATGACTGTGGCGGTATAGTAGAGCCTGTAGATGACTATGGAGGTATAGTAGAGCCTGTAGATGACTATGGCGGTATAGTAGAACCTGTAGATGACTATGGCGGTATAGTAGAACCTGTAGATGACTATGGCGGTATAGTAGAGCCTGTAGATGATTATGGCAGTATAGTAGACCCTGTAGATGACTATAGCGGTATAGTAGAGCCTGTAGATGATTATGGCGGTATAGTGGAGCCTGTAGATGATTATGGCGGTATAGTGGAGCCTGTAGATGATTATGGCGGTATAGTAGAGCCTGTAGATGACTATGGCGGTATAGTAGAGCCTGTGGATGATTATGGCGGTATAGTAGAGCCTATGGCGGGTGTAGTATGACTCCACTCCGATAACTGCTGATCCCTAAAACCTGATCCGGGTCACACGCATATTCTGGGGTCATTGTATTCAGCCCAGTCTGGAATTGTGGGGATTATACACAAACATTCTGTACAATCTCATTAAACTCAGGACTATGGGGTATGAGACCTTATTCCCAATGCCAGGAGGGTGCAGGTAAAGCGGCGTCCTCCCCGGACGGGATGTCTCCATCCCTGTGACTCTCTCTTTAAGAACAGCGAGCCGCGCTGTATCCTCCTCTCTCGTAGGTTTTATGGATACATTCATCCTTCTCCGCCGTATTTCATCCTAGACTCATGAATATCCAGTGAGCGATTCATCCCCGGAGCCTCAGACACAAATAAAACATCATCAAAATTCACAAAATCAAAGTATAAGAAGTCATAAAACACAAAGTTCTGACATTTGTGCGGAGTTCACTCCTAATGATGGATCGATGACTCGGCGCCGCCCTGCTGGTGACCTGGGGGATGGCGGAAGGTTTGTTAAGGATATGATCAATGTGGCCTCTCACTGTTATAAGGGAACTAATGTGATTGTCATTATGAGGTGATGGAGGAGGTCATTATAGGAGGCTGTTCTTGTCATTATGGGCTCATGGTGGCTATAAGAATGGGGCACCGTGTCTGCTTCTATTACGGGGCACCGTGTCTGGCTATAAGCATGGGGCACCGTGTCTACCTCTATTAGGGGGCACCGTGTCTACCTCTATTAGGGGGCACCGTGTCTGCTTCTATTAGGGGGCACCGTGTCTACCTCTATTATGGGGCATAGTGTCTACCTCTATTATGGGGCACCGTGTCTACCTCTATTATGGGGCACGTGTCTGGCTTAAGATGGGGCACCGTGTCTACCTCTATTATGGGGCACCGTGTCTACTCTATTATGGGGCACCGTGTCTACCTCTATTACGGGGCACCGTGTCTACCTCTATTATGGGGCACCGTGTCTACCTCTATTATGGGGCACCGTGTCTACCTCTATTACGGGGCACCGTGTCTACCTCTATTATGGGGCACCGTGTCTACCTCTATTACGGGGCACCGTGTCTACTTCTATTATGGGGCACCGTGCCTACCTCTATTATGGGGCACCGTGCTACTTCTATTACGGGGCACCGTGTCTGGCTATAAGCATGGGGCACCGTGTCTACCTCTATTAGGGGGCACCGTGTCTGTCTTCTATTAGGGGCACCGTGTCTACCTCTATTATGGGGCACCGTGTCTACCTCTATTATGGGGCACCGTGTCTACCTCTATTACGGGGCACCGTGTCTACCTCTATTACGGGGCACCGTGTCTACCTCTATTATGGGGCACCGTGTCTACCTCTATTACGGGGCACCGTGTCTACCTCTATTATGGGGCACCGTGTCTACCTCTATTACGGGGCACCGTGTCTACTTCTATTATGGGGCACCGTGCCTACCTCTATTATGGGGCACCGTGCCTACCTCTATTACGGGGCACCGTGCCTACCTCTATTACGGGGCACCGTGTCTACCTCTATTATGGGGCACCGTGTCTACCTCTATTACGGGGCACCGTGTCTACTTCTATTATGGGGCACCGTGCCTACCTCTATTATGGGGCACCGTGCCTACCTCTATTATGGGGCACCGTGTCTACTTCTATTAGGGGGCACCGTGCCTACCTCTATTAGGGGGCACCGTGCCTACCTCTATTATGGGGCACCGTGTCTACCTCTATTACGGGGGCACCGTTCTACCTCTATTACGGGGCACCGTGTCTACCTCTATTATGGAGCACCGTGTCTGGCTTAAGCATGGGGCACCGTGTCTACCTTACTAGGGGGCACCGTGTCTACCTCTATTACGGGGCACCGTGTCTACCTCTATTACGGGGCACCGTGTCTACCTCTATTACGGGGCACCGTGTCTACCTCTATTATGGGGCACCGTGTCTGGCTATAGCATGGGGCACCGTGTCTACCTCTATTATGGATTAGGGGCCCGTGTCTACCTCTATTATGGATTATGGGGCACCGTGTTACCTCTATTACGGGGCACCGTGTCTACCTCTATTATGGATTACGGGGCACCGTGTCTACCTCTATTATGGATTATGGGGCACCGTGTCTACCTCTATTACGGGGCACCGTGTCTACCTCTATTATGGATTATGGGGCACCGTGTCTACCTCTATTATGGATTACGGGGCACCGTGTCTACCTCTATTACGGGGCACCGTGTCTACCTCTATTATGGGTCACCGTGTCTACCTCTATTATGGGGCACCGTGTCTACCTCTATTACGGGGCACCGTGTCTACCTCTATTAGGGGGCACCGTGTCTACCTCTATTATGGGGCACCGTGCCTACCTCTATTATGGAGCACCGTGTCTGGCTATAAGCATGGGGCACCGTGCCTACCTCTATTATGGATTACGGGGCACCGTGTCTACCTCTATTATGGATTACGGGGCACCGTGTCTACCTCTATTATGGGGCACCGTGTCTACCTCTATTATGGATTATGGGGCACCGTGTCTAACTCTATTATGGGGCACCGTGTCTACCTCTATTACGGGGCGCCGTGTCTACCTCTATTATGGATTATGGGGCACCGTGTCTACCTCTATTATGGGGCACCGTGTCTACCTCTATTATGGGGCACCGTGTCTACCTCTATTAGGGGGCACCGTGTCTACCTCTATTACGGGGCACCGTGTCTACCTCTATTAGGGGGCACCGTGTCTACCTCTATTACGGGGCACCGTGTCTACCTCTATTATGGGGGCACCGTGTCTACCTCTATTATGGATTACGGGGCACCGTGTCTACCTCTATTATGGATTACGGGGCACCGTGTATACCTCTATTATGGATTACGGGGCACCGTGTCTACCTCTATTATGGATTACGGGGTACCGTGTCTACCTCTATTAGGGGGCACCGTGTCTACCTCTATTAGGGGGCACCGTGTCTACCTCTATTAGGGGGCACCGTGTCTACCTCTATTACGGGGCACCGTGTCTACCTCTATTACGGGGCACCGTGTCTACCTCTATTATGGGGGCACCGTGTCTACCTCTATTATGGATTACGGGGCACCGTGTCTACCTCTATTATGGGGCACCGTGTCTACCTCTATTATGGATTACGGGGCACCGTGTCTACCTCTATTATGGATTATGGGGCACAGTGTCTACCTCTATTATGGATTATGGGGCACAGTGTCTACCTCTATTATGGATTATGGGGCACAGTGTCTACCTCTATTATGGATTATGGGGCACAGTGTCTACCTCTATTATGGATTATGGGGCACCGTGTCTACCTCTATTATGGATTATGGGGCACCGTGTCTACCTCTATTATGGATTACGGGGCACCGTGTCTACCTCTATTATGGATTACGGGGCACCGTGTCTACCTCTATTATGGATTATGGGGCACAGTGTCTACCTCTATTATGGATTATGGGGCACAGTGTCTACCTCTATTATGGATTATGGGGCACAGTGTCTACCTCTATTATGGATTATGGGGCACAGTGTCTACCTCTATTATGGATTATGGGGCACAGTGTGTACCTCTATTATGGATTATGGGGCTTCTGTTACGGTGCACCGTGTAGACGCCTACCTCTATTATGGGGCACAGTGTCTACTTCTATTATGGGGCACAGTATCTACCTCTATAATGGGGCACCGTGTCTACCTCTATTACGGGGCACCGTGTCTACCTCTATTATGGGGCACAGTATCTACCTCTATTACGGGGCACTGGGGCTGTCAATAAAGGGTAATTGTGGCTGTTAGCTCATGGGCACCTTGTCCCTCTTATAGGGGCACTAATGCTGCTGTTATGAGGGAATGTGGTTGTTATTATGGGGGCAATAAGTTCAGGGGTCGCAATTGCACCCAGGCTCTGGAGCCAAGGGGACTCGTCACCCAAAAGACCCTTTTGCCAAAGACTTGCAATAACTGGCGCTCTGCTGGAGCTTGTACTTTGGTCTCATGAACTTTAAGTTACACACCTGTATGGGGGTGATGATGGCTGTCACCATAGGATGCTGTTCCTGCCTGTCATGTGTGTCTCCCACCCAGGGAGACTTCTGACTAGTCTGGGACCTGAAGGTCACATTACCTTGAATCACTGGGTTATTTAAATGTATTTTCTTTCTTTTTCTTTGCTTTCTGGTTGTTCTTTGTTAATCCTATCTCAGGTGTAGCATTTTGTGACCACTCCACTCCACTATAAATAGTCACATGTTTCATCATCTGATTCTGGTTATAGAATTCATTTCTATGCTGGCCACCGTGGATGGAGCAAGTGTCTTGACGTTCCTGAAGACGTGTCACTTGCAGCCCTGGTGCTTGGCTGCATTGGTGGAATTGGAGTCTATGCTTTTTGTCTTTGTCCCGCTGTCTGTCCTTTCCCTGTGCGCTCACCGGCCTTTGCATTACCCAGGGTGAGTAGAGAGAGTGAGGGATTAGGCACATGATGGTGACGGGGGAAGGACCCGTATAGGGATGGTAGGGAGCTCAGGGTACAGACACTGGTGTCAGGTGACCTGTCTCCCCTCTCCTTACCGCTAGGGCTTCCTCCTGTCTTTCTTACCCGTTGTTACTCCTGTGTTGTGCTCGTAGTGACACTGCCATTATGGGGTCACTATGTCAGTATTGGTTTCGGTGTCATTATGGCACCACATTGGCGGTGTGGATGGAGGTTTTTGTGTGTTACACATATTGGGTGTCTATATACAGTCAGCAGCCGCAGTCCTGTATACACAGAGGAGCCTCATCATTATGGCTCTTACATCCCTTTTTGACCATTTTGTAGAAAGTCGGATTTCCCCATAGATGAGATGACGGACAGCCCAATCACATGTGGCCCTCTCCTCGTGCTGACGGATGGCCCCGGTGTGTCAGCGCTGCCTGCTTTATGGCTATTGTATTGTATTAATGACCCCGGGCGATGCACAATACACGGCCATCCCTCAGCGCCTGACTGTCGCCTGCCCGCACCTCGTCCATGATTACCCCCATCCATATGAAGCACGGGAGCCATTGTGGCCCCAGATCCTCCCTGTATATCATGCTGTCTGGGTGTTTGATGGGCCCTCATCTATTTCCACTCTCAGCTGAGGGAGCCATTATCGGTGTGGAGCGCCGACCTTCACATGGCAGCCGAGGGCAGACGCTTGCTTTATACTTGTGATTATAGAGAGACGCAATGTACAATCAATCCTCCGGGGTGGTCTCCTTAAAGCGGTTACAAAAACATGGCCGCCGACAAGTCTACGGTTGTGGAGCCCCCACGGGACGGGGGTACTCGGTACCGGACCGGATGGTGTCGGGGAAGTCACGGGTGGCTTGGTCCGGACCGTGTCCCTGGGCCCGCACAATAAAGATGGGATTTATTTACAAGGGGAATGTCACGGGTGACGCCACCCACTTGATGCGGCCAGTGATGGGGCCGCCGCTGCTGCAGAACCTCCGGGGGTGATGGAATGGCAGTGGAGATGGTATAGTTCCAGTGGGGAGAACTGTATACCCCGGGGCAGTAAGGGTTAAGTCTATGGTGTGTAGTTCTAGCACACTTACTTGCAGGCTGCAGGGATCTCTCCTCCTGGCTGGTGCTGACAGGCTGGATCTGTATGAGGGAGAATGGTCTGCAGATAGAGGCAGACGAGAGAGGTAATTCAGGGTTTTCCAAAGCTTTACTCTTAGTTGTTCTCTCTCAGCAGGTTACAAGTCATTTGCAGCACAGTTACAGTTCTCAATACACGGGCAAGCTCTCCCTCTCCGGGTTCCCTTTGCTCTGCAGCCAGGCCTCTCTCTCTCTGTGACCCCTCACACAGTCTGTTAATGTCCCTTTCCGGGCTTTTGCTTCTCTTTCTCTGTGTTGTGCGACACTGGACAGTATGGCGGTGACTCGGGCTTCTGTGAGTCCTAGTGTGTCACTTAGCTGCCTGTCCTTTAGGGTTAGGGATCTCAATCTGGAACTCAGACCCCTCGTCGTGTTGTTTGGGGATGCCGGGTGAACTGCGGTCCCCTCTAGAGCCGACACTCTACTTTAGCCCAGCCTCCAACAGTCCTCAGCACGAGGCTCTACCAGGCTCTCTCCTTTCTGTTCCTTTCAGGACTTCTCCACCTGCAGTCAGTGGCTTTGGCTGCTGTCTAGGGCACGGGTTCCACCGTCCCTCTCCGTTCTGTCACACTCCTGGTGGCATCGGCATCGGACGTGCTTTCTCTCCCCTCTGGCTCAGTACGGATTCTGCGCTCCTAGGCCTTGCACTCACAGAACGTGTGATTGTCCTTCTGTCTTTACAGCTCGGCACCCTGGGCCTACTACTTTCCTTCACTCCTCCCCCTCACTATATACTGTCAAGTCACCTGACCTCTGGTGTGCCCAACCCAGTCCTCTGAATCCACCATCCCTCTGATCTCATATAGTCTCTAATCTCAGGGCTGGATGTAACCTCTCTGACACGTGGGTTGTGTGGGCTGTGAGGGTGTTGTTGTGCAACAATGTCCTACCTGCCTGGCTGCAGTTCCCTTTGTGGTCCCCTGGACGCAGGGGCGCCACACATGTGTCTGGTATTACATGGACATGTGTGTTATAGGTAAAAGACATGGAATCAAACCGACCGATTCAGGAGACTGTCCAATAGGAACAGAGTGTTTGTAACCATAGCAACAAGAGGGCAGCTTTCACTTTACTATTGTTATTTTCTAGTAGTTTTTGTATAATTTTGTTAGGACTGGTGAGCATGGGATCCCTTGTCGTGGGTCACCAGCTTAAATGTCTTGGGCCAACACATGAACCAAAATCCCATCTATAAAGGTTTTTTATTTATCATATAAAAAACTTTTGCACTTTTTTATCCATCCAGGGTGCAGTTGGGCCCATAGGGGCGCCATTCATCCAGTGGTGCAGAAGCATCGTACTGTGCGGCCCAATGCTCAGGCAGCGGAGCGGTTGGGTGGCTTTCAGACACTCTGCATCATATGTATCAGTGTGAATGGTGCTCTATGCAGGCCTAGTGTATGCATGGCAAGTCGCCTCCCACATCTTGCTGGTTGAGGTGATATTATCAGCCTGCACCTGGGCTTGCTTCACATTTGGGCTCTGACTGCGTCCTGTAAGTGCATTTGGTTTCTGTTTATGGCATGGATGGTAACAGCTTTCACTTTACCACGGCAACCAATCAGATTTTAGCTTTCATTTTACCAATCAAAACTCCGCTTTCTTTTTTGAGTAGCAGAATATGAAACGAAAGTCACGTTGTGATTGGCTGCTGTGTGTAACAGACGGTCTCACCAATCCTCTGTGTGCGATCAGGTGATCTATTAACCATGAACGGGGTATGATGACACCACAGACAGCGGATGATGAATAACATCGGGGGAATCATTATTCTGCTCTTCTTACATTTGTTGCTTATATATTGATATTATTTTGTGTGCATTGTTACATTGAAGCCACACCCTTATCCTCTGAGCCACACCTCCTTGTCAAATAAGGAAACG
Source organism: Allobates femoralis (assembly GCA_033576535.1). Taxonomy (NCBI): domain Eukaryota; kingdom Metazoa; phylum Chordata; class Amphibia; order Anura; family Aromobatidae; genus Allobates; species Allobates femoralis. Next base: position 42,824,332 of record JARQOC010000009.1, on the reverse strand, counting down.
TGTCTAAATCACATACCGTAATAACAGGTTTAACACATTAATTGACCTTCTGTACAAAATGTTGTGTTTTTTTTTAAGCCAAAGTCTAGGTACAAAGACATTAGATTTGTTCCATTAAACCTAATGTAGGTACCGCGGAGGCGGGGCAAGACACAGCCATACAAAGAGCATTACAGGTAGACTTCCTGTGCCAGGCTCCGCCCCCTCGGAGCCGCAGTACACATTACACAGTGTTTCAGTTTTACCTACACTGAACCTTTTAAAGGGCCTGTCTGGGCTGCTTATAACCTCTGTGTATATCTAGCCCCGCGCATGCGCTGTCTCTGATCAGATCCTCATGGCCAAACCGCCCAATCTGTGCATTGATTCAGAGCGGCTCATTCTGCTTTACAGGGGATCTCATCAGAGACAGCGCGGGGAGGGAGGTGAGCACACACCGCAGTGCACTCAGCGCTCATCACCCTCACACAGCTGTGGGTCCAGCACAGTGTTGCAGACAGAAGGAGATGACCTCACAGTACAATGCAGAGTTCACATACGTGAATGGGCATGGATGGTTACATTGGAAACTGGGGGGGGGGGTGATTGTAGGAGGCTGAGTGTAGACAACAAGTTGTGATGTCCGGCTCCAAAATGAACGCAGAAAGGTGATACCTAGATACCAATGCAGAATGCTGACAGGGTGCAAATTACAAACTATCAGCATTCTGCAGCCTGGAAACATATATCAATTATACAAACGGCCCGGACAACCCCTTTAACTTTATTATTTATTATTATTATTATTATTATTATTTATTTATATAGCGCCATTAGGTTCCATGGCGCTTTACATGAGGATGAGGGAGACAAGAACAAGTACACTAAATCTAGGCGATCAGGACGTACAGGTACAGGAGGGGCAGGGACCCTGTCCACGGGGGCTCACAGTCTATGAGATATAACACACATTCAATAAAATACCTCCAATGACAACAAAGGGGAGGGGCTTGTGCAGATTTGCATAATATTTTTATAGAAATGGGGGGTTCTAGCCCGGGTTGGTGCATTCCCAGCTGGCGGGAGGGGCCGAAATGTCTCTTGATTTGGGATTGTTTGGAGGTGCACAGTAAACCCCCGCGATCGTCTGATCTAGAATATTCTCCTCCCATGAGCTCATATGTCCAGAACACTGAGAAGAAAACGTTCAGATAAAACCTTCCAGAAAGCAGAAGGTTCCATTGGACGGAACCCGGAGTGCAAGAAGAGTTAAGAAATGGGGCAGGGGCGGCCTGACATAACTCATATCCATGTGATCAACACAGCCAATCCACTGGCCTCACTGCCCTGCCGAGGCCAGTGATTGGCTGGAAGTGTGTGATGTCATCAGTGCAGGCCGGGGTGCACAGGGGCGGCGGCTCATGTGGTCGGGGTGTAAGCCGTTAGGGTTGGTTGTTATGGGTTTGGGTTTTTGCACAGGTTATTATTATTTGTCCTCAGGATCCCGTATTGTTGGATTGCAGATTCCCTGCTGTGAATTCTGGATGCTTTATGGCAGCAGCCGGTGTCACTCAGTCCTCGCTCCGCTGTGTTATGTATCGAAGGCAATTTGTGTAAGTAATGACGGCAGCAGGAGACACAGCTGAGCCCTCAGTCAAGAAGCCGCCACATCCGCCATCATGTCAGTGTGACCGCGGCGTGTAACCAATCAGGATGGAGAAATGCAGAATCTGCAGATGCTAATAGTAATCCTTGTCTCCATCCAGCATATAAAGGGTGCAAATGGCCGCCCCAAAGGGGCCCCGCAGACACATAAGGGCCATAATAATATCCATATACAAGACATAGATGATGCAAGCTTCCCAATGCCATCACCTAAAGGGGGGCACGTCTCTGAAGGGGGGGTGCAGAGTTTGAAGAATGTTTAATGCAAATTCACCAGACCTGAGACGTCTCCAAAGCTCGATGCCATAACATCACTTATTATGTTGCCATTACAAGGTCTCACAACCACAACGATTGTTACCTTTTCTCACACTGAGAGCAATCAACACTTTCTCAACTAACAACGGGCACCAAAACTTAATGCAAATTTAAAATGCACAAAGTCTAATTGGCTCCTGGCTTAAGGAAAGGGGGGACCCCTGTATTAGGGGACACACGGAGGACCACTGGGTTGATGCTTCATATAGGCATCTATTAAGTCTGCTTTGGTTTTACTCTAGACCAGTATTCCCTAACTCCAGGCCTCGGGGGCAGGGTTTTCAGGATTTCCTTAGCATTGCACAGGGGTTGGAATCATCACCAGTGCAGATGATGATATTATCACTTTTGCAAGGAGATCCTGAAAACCTGCCCTGATGGTGACCCCTGAGGACTGGAGTTGGGCGTCCTGTTCTACTTGCAAGAGAAGGGGTCGAATAAATGAAAAACAGAGAGGAAAATCCAAACTGCCCAAGTGGGAAATGTCTTTAATCTCCATGTTATCTTCTCGCCATGGCCGCTGTGCAGGAAGGTCCTCCGGGGGTCAGTGATTGGTCACAATTGTTCCCCTATAATCACTCCCCTTTGTCTGGACCCTGCCCCTTTTGACCGCTATCCAGACCCTAAAACTCTATTTAGTACTTGGATATGGGGTTTTCGGCAGCACTCGGTAGAGTTTCTGACTCTTCCAAACGTCTATCAGGTTTCCTGCTTGTCTGGAGATCTTTGGCTTGTTTCACCAGGTCTTATATACACTTTATAACCCTATACATCGCCACTTGGCAGCCACTCGATGCTCTCAAGTGACTTAGGGATCATCTCGGCAGGCGGGACAAGAGGATGTTTATCTTAATAGGCTTGATGGTGGCCCTCTTGTCTCTTTAGGACCCCTCAGACTTGTTTTTCTCCTTATTGGGTGCTGCTTTCCATTTGACCCTTGATCCCGTATTTCCCAAATCTGAGCCATTCTGCTTCTTTTTTGACCTCCACACCTCTTTGACCTCCACACCTCTTTGACCTCCACACCTCTTTGACCTCCACGCCTCTTTGGCCTCCATACCTCTTTGGCCCCCACGCCTCTTTGGCCCCCACGCCTCTTTGGCCCCCACGCCTCTTTGGCCCCCACGCCTCTTTGGCCCCCACGCCTCTTTGGCCCCCACGCCTCTTTGGCCCCCACGCCTCTTTGGCCTCCACGCCTCTTTGGCCCCCACGCCTCTTTGGCCCCACGCCTCTTTGGCCCCCACGCCTCTTTGACCTCCACGCCTCTTTGGCCTCCACGCCTCTTTGACCTCCACGCCTCTTTGGCCTCCACGCCTCTTTGACCTCCACGCCTCTTTGGCCTCCACGCCTCTTTGGCCTCATCCTCCTTTTCTGTAATTTCTGATGTTCTGTGACGTTTCCGATAATCTCAGTTTTCCTTTGATTTTACTGAAGGTTTAATGATTGGAAACTAAATTCTGCATAAACACTTCTCCGAAGAAAGCGAAGAAGACGAACAAGGAGGAGGATAATGGAGGTTTCCTGGTGAAGTGCACAATGCTTCCTGCGCCCGTGTTCTCCGGTTTCGCCGTCCTGAGCTGTTCTAACACTTCTGAATTATCCGTCTTCGCCGTCTTTCGGCAGAGATGTGATCGAGCAATGAGCCGTGACGGCGGAGATGTATGATCTGAATCTACATTTCAACACAAGAAAATTAAACCACAGACATTCATCTTGTTGTTCCCGAAATGGAAATAAAATAGATATTTCTATGCAGATAATGCATCCGACCTTCCAAAAATCCGCCTTTGTGAAGAGGGATGGCGACAACTCCTGTATCATCACATCACAAGGAATTAGTTACAATGACAAAATGTTGTCCCCATCCCTGTGATTTATTAGGGGATATGGACACTCTCACTTATATCTGCCAATATTTATTATCCAAAACAGACAAAAGCTACGTACTAGCAACTTTAGTTCCTGAGGACCCGGCCTCTCCATACATTACATTGTTGGTCAATACTCAACACAAAGAAGATAAAGATACTGACTACTGCCAGGTACGGCCGGATACATGTGACTACTGCCAGGTACAACCGGACACATGCGACTACTGCCAGGTACAACCACGACACGTGACTACTGCCAGGTACAACTGGGATACAGGTGATTACTGCCAGGTACGACCAGAACATATGTGACTACTGCCAGGTACAACCGGGACACACAAGATAGACTTCACTCTACTCGGATCAATGATCACTCAAGATGCAGCGACAATACCAGAAGTCAATAGGAGAAAAGCTATGGGCAAATCCACAATGAAGTTGCTGGACAAGGTCTCCATATCAAGGAAGATTTCACTGGTGATGGAGACACGGCTCGTACATAGTCTGATCTATTCTGTAGTAACATATCACTGGTGATGGAGACACGGCTTGTACATAGTCTGCTCTATTCTGTAGTAACATTTCACTGGTGATGAAGACATGACTCGTACATAGTCTGGTCTATTCTGTAGTAACATTTCACTGGTGATGGAGACACAGCTCGTACATAATCTGGTCTATTCTGTAGTAACATATCACTGGTGATGAAGACACGGCTTGTACATAGTCTGGTCTATTCTGTAGTAACATTTCACTGGTGATGGAGACACGGCTCGTACATAGTCTGGTCTATTCTGTAGTAACATATCACTGGTGATGAAGACACGGCTCGTACATAGTCTGCTCTATTCTGTAGTAACATTTCACTGGTGATGAAGACACGGCTCATACATAGTCTGGTCTATTCTGTAGTAACATTTCACTGGTGATGGAGACACGGCTCGTACATAGTCTGGTCTATTCTGTAGTAACATCTCACTGGTGATGAAGACACGGCTCGTACATAGTCTGGTCTATTCTGTAGTAACATTTCACTGGTGATGGAGACACGGCTCGTACATAGTCTGGTCTATACTGTAGTAACATTTCACTGGTGATGAAGACACGGCTTGTACATAGTCTGGTCTATTCTGTAGTAACATTTCACTGGTGATGAAGACATGGCTCGTACATAGTCTGGACTATTCTGTAGTAACATTTCCCTGGTGATGGAGGCACGGCTCGTACATAGTCTGCTCTATTCTGTAGTAACATTTCCCTGGTGATGAAGACACGGCTCGTACATAGTCTGGTCTATTCTGTAGTAACATTTCACTGGTGATGGAGACACGGCTCGTACATAGTCTGGTCTATTCTGTAGTAACATTTCACTGGTGATGGAGACACGGCTCGTACATAGTCTGGTCTATTCTGTAGTAACATTTCACTGGTGATGGAGACACGGCTCGTACATAGTCTGGTCTATTCTGTAGTAACATTTCACTGGTGATGGAGACACGGCTCGTACATAGTCTGGTCTATTCTGTAGTAACATTTCACTGGTGATGGAGACACGGCTCGTACATAGTCTGGTCTATTCTGTAGTAACATTTCACTGGTGATGGAGACACGGCTCGTACATAGTCTGGTCTATTCTGTAGTAACATTTCACTGGTGATGAAGACACGGCTCGTACATAGTCTGGTCTATTCTGTAGTAACATTTCACTGGTGATGGAGACACGGCTCGTACATAGTCTGGTCTATTTTGTAGTAACATTTCACTGGTGATGGAGACACGGCTCGTACATAGTCTGGTCTATTTTGTAGTAACATTTCACTGGTGATGGAGACACGGCTCATACATAGTCTGGTCTATTCTGTAGTAACATTTCACAGGTGATGGAGACACGGCTCGTACATAGTCTGGTCTATTCTGTAGTAACATATGGAAGTGACACCTGGACGATAAAGAAACAAGACAGAAGAAGAATCAACACCTTCATAATGTGGAGCTGGAGAAGGATGATATCAATACCCTGGATGGCAAGAACAAGAATCAACCAGACGTCACTGGAAGGAAGATCACCAAGATACGACTCTACACATCATACGAAGAACAATCACTGGAGAAGACATATCATGGTGGGAAGAATAGAAGGTACAAGGCAAAGAGGAAGACCAGCAACCCGATGGCCTGATACTGTCAAGATAACGATGGAGAAGACCCTGGTGGACCTGTCTAGGCTCGATCATAATACAGAGTGTTCATCCATCAAGTTGTCATGGCTCCAGATTGAGTTGAAGGCCAGTAAATAATAACATTTCTTTGCCCACCTTTGCCCTGTAGTGGGCGCTCTAGGAGGAGTGTTGTTAGAAGATTCTTCCAGTGATTACAGTTGATCACAGTGATCTCCATGTCGAAATCACAAGCCTCTTTTCTCTTATTTTGTGTTCAGGGCCCCTTTAGCTGAACAGCAGGAGTGATGATAATCGGACCCTGACCCACATAAGGATGGACAATTCACCGGTCTACATCACCCAGGGGTGGATTCTATTTATTCTCTTTCCTGCTAATTGCACAAATTATTAGGATCTTTCATCCGGATGTAGACAATGTGTGAATCCCGTCCTCGTGTTCATCAGATCCCGCTTCTGTGATTGGATCCCCCTGTGCCGTATCCACAATCTGGAGAGTCCGGGGTGTAGATCTGTGTGATCTGTGCACATCCGCGGCCTCCATCATTAAACATGGCATCGTTCCCCCAGAGGTCGGGGCGGCGTGCTCTGATCACCTTTACGCCCCGGTTTATTCTCCGCCACATAATAACGTCAGACCTTGTCATAGGCAGAAAATCATTCTTGAAGAAAAAAAGGTGAAGAATAGACAAGCCTCGTTCCCCCGATAACGGATCCGCCGATTCCCCGCCGTCACCGTAAAGCAGAACGTTCAGAGGAACCAACGTCTCGTTAATTTTGCGCCTTTCTAATCTTCTGCGGTAATTATCTCGCTTTGTCTTTATCTTTTGTATAATGAGGCAAAATAATTAGTTTACACAAGTTTCGCTGCAAAGTAAGACCCGGATCTCAATTACCGCGAGTATTGAAGAATTGTGCAATCAAACAGTTACTGTAATAACAAGATATCAACAGTCCTGAATCTTAACTAATTGTTGAGAAACGAGCGCAGAGTGGGGATTGGTTCATTCAGGTCACATGACTGGAGGGCCTATAATTAGGACCAGGTCCTTCAATATCAGATTGATGGAAGTCCAACCACTTGAAACCACAACATCTCAATCCGACATCTCACACCCGACACCCGACATCTCACACCCGACACCAGACATCTTCACACCTGACACCGGACATCTCACACTGACACCACATCACACCTACACCCGACATCTCACACCTGACACCCGACATCTCACACCTCGACACCCGACCCCCATCTCACACCTGACACCGACATCTCCACCACCTTTGACACCGACATCTCACACCTGCACCGACTCTCACAACGACACCCGAACCACACCCTGACACCCCGACATCTCACACCTGACACCCGACATCTCACACTGAACCCATTACATCCCTCAAAACACCTACACCGACACCCCCTGCCACATCTCACACCGACACCACCACGACATCTCACACCTGACACCACCGACATCTCACACCTGACAACCCGACATCTCACACTCGACATTACATACACCGACATCTCACACTACACCGACATCTCACACCTACCCGACATCTCACACCTGACACCCGACATCTCACACCTGACACCCACATCTCACACCTGACACCCGACATCTCACACTGACACCCACATCTCACACCTGACACCGACATCTCACACCTGCCCCGAACTCCACCTGACACCCACATCTACACCCACAACATCTCACCCTGACACCCGACATCTCACACCTGACACCACATCTCACACCGACACCACCACCCCCTACACCACACCACACACCTACACCCACATCTCACACCTGATCAAGACACCCACATCTCACCACCGACAACCACCTCACCCTGACACCCACATCTCACACCTGACACCCGACATCTCACCCACCGACATCTCACATGACACCCGACATCTCACACCGCATCTCCACCTCACCACATCTCACACCTGACACGACATCTCACACCGACAATCTCACACCTCCCACCCCACACCCACCTGACACCCGACATCTCACACCACCCCATCTCACCCCCTCTCACACGACCCACATCTCACACCGACATCTCACACCTGACACCCGACATCCAACCGACACCCCGCACCACATCTCACACACCGACATCTCACACCTGAACCCGAATCCACCAACCCGACATCTCACACCGACACCCACTCCACCGACACCCGACATCTCACACCACCCCCGACATCTCACACCGACCCCCCCCCCCCCCCCCCCCACCCTGACACCTGACACCCACCACCACCCCACCTGACACCGACATCTCACCACCCCACACATCTCACCACCGACATCCCACCTGACACCCGACATCTCACACCTGACACCCGACATCTCACACCTGACACCCGACATCTCCACAACCTGACACCGGACATCTCACACCTGACACCCGACATCTCACACCTGACCCGAATCTCACACCTGACACCCGACATTTTCACACCTGACACCGACATCTCACACCTGACACCCGACATCTCACACCTGACACCCAACATCTCACACCTGACACCACCCGACATCTCACACCTGACACCGACATCTCACACCTGACACCGACATCTCACACCTGACACCCGACATCTCACACCTGACACCCGACATCTCACACCTGACACCCGACATCTCACACCTGACACCCGACATCTCACACCTGACACCCGACATCCACACCTGACATCTCACACCTGACACCCGACATCTCACACCTGACACCGACATTCACACATGACACCCCACATCTCACACCTGACACCGACATCTCACACTGACACCCGACATCTCACACCTGACACCAGACATCTCCACCTGACACCCGACATCTACACCTGACATCTCACACCTGACACCCGACATCTCACACCTGACATCTCCACTGACACCGCACTACACCGAACATCTCACACCGACACCCGACATCTCACACCGACATCTCACACCTGACACCCGACATCTCACACCTGACACCGACATCTCACACCTGACACCCGACATCTCACACCTGACACCCGACATCTCACACCTGACACCCGACATCTCACACCTGACACCCGACATCTCACACCTGACACCCGACAATCTCACACCTGACACCCGACATCTCACACCTGACACCGACATCTCACACCTGACACCCGCACATCTCACACCTGACACCCGACATCTCACACCTGACACCGACATCTCACACCTACGACACCACCGACATCTCACACCTGACACCCGACATCTCACACCTGACATCTCACACCTGACACCCGACATCTCACACCTGACATCTCACACCTGACACCCGACATCTCACACTGACACCCGACATCTCACACCCCGACATCTCACACCTGACACCCGACATCTCACACCTGACACCCGACATCTCACACCTGACACCGACTCTCACACCTGACACCCGACATCTCACACCTGACACCCGACACCGACATCCTCACACCTGACACCCGCACAATCTCACACCTGACACCCGACATCTCACACCGACACCGGACATCTCACACCTGACACCCGACATCTCACACCTGACACCCGACATCTCACACCTGACACCCGACATCTCACACCTGACACCAGACATCTCACACCTGACACCCGACATCTCACACCTGACATCTCACACCTGACACCCGACATCTCACACCTGACATCTCACACCTGACACCCGACATCTCACACCTGACATCTCACACCTGACACCCGACATCTCACACCCGACATCTGACACCCGACATCTCACACCTGACACCCGACATCTCACACCTGACACCCGACATCTCACACCTGACACCCGACATCTCACACCTGACACCCGACATCTCACACCTGACACCCGACACCCGACATCTCACACCTGACACCCGACATCTCACACCTGACACCCGACATCTCACACCTGACACCCGACATCTCACACCTGACACCCGACATCTCACACCTGACTCCCGACATCTCACACCTGACACCCGACATCTCACACCTGACACCGGACATCTCACACCTGACACCCGACATCTCACACCTGACACCCGACATCTCACACCTGACACCCGACATCTCACACCTGACACCCGACATCTCACACCTGACACCCGACATCTCACACCTGACACCCGACATCTCACACCTGACACCGGACATCTCACACCTGACACCGGACATCTCACACCTGACACCTGACATTTCACACCTGACACCTGACATCTCACACCTGACATCTCACACCCGACAGCTGACATGTCACACCTGACACTCCACCAATCAGCTTGTACCAAGTGTGGAAGTGCACAATGTACAGAATGGTTCCTACAGCTCCATACACCGAGTAGTGGCCATTCTTAGTACTACAGCTAAGCTCCTACAGAGATTATAAGGGTTGTCCTCTACTTGGTCACCTCCTCATTCCCCATGTGCGTCCCCATAAAAATAGAAAAGCCTGTACTCACCTCTGGTGTCAGTGCAGTTCCGCGTGTCACATTATTATGCCGCATTCTATCACCACCCGCTTTCTTCTCCAGCCTTCGGACACAGGAGTAATTAACATGAAATGAGTGTCAATCACAGAGCTCGCCCCGTTATTACTTAACCTTCTGAAGGCAGCTGGCAGGGATTGGTCACGGGGCGCATCTGTCATAACAATGTCACATGTTCCTCTGTAAAGCCAACATCGCTGGACCCCCCCGGAGGGGAGTTTGGGTTTTTATACTTTCATGGGGAATGAGAAGAGATTGCCCACGTGCCGGAGTGGAGAACCCCTGTAATAGGATCTGAGCTGCAGTACCAGAAGTAGCCACTATACAGTCACGGTGCTATAAACTGTTCAGCACCGGATGCAGGATCTGATCAGTGAATAACGGGTGAAAAAATCTTCACACGCAAAATCCACATTAGTCTTGTTAGTCTTGAAGTCACTCTGTAAATCCTTTTAGTCACTTATTTTGCTCTGATTTAGAGCTATAGGCAGGCCCGGACTGACAGGCAGGACCAGCGGGAATTGTCCCGGGCGGCCGGTGGTTGTGGAGTGGGCGAGGCCTATAGGTCATTTTCTTTCTTCACTCTGGCTTTGGCTGTGAATGCAGCCCTCACAGTGATTGTTCTGCTATTTTTTCCATTTTATCTTATGAGTATATGTATTGTTCTCAGAGGTGAAGGAAGACAGCAGCTCTCTGATGCCCCATTATCATCAGGTCAATCAGGGAATTGACCGAGGATAAGTAAATGCAGTCAGAGCTGTCCTGTTATGTGCTGATTATTGAGGCGAGGGTGGTAAATATATCAACAGGCTGGAAATATATATGAACCTCCAGTCCGTCACTGCCAATGTTCCCCAATAACACAAGCACCAGGTACTGCCACTAGTGCCTCATTAGATATAAACCCGGTCCGTTATCAGGATTATATCAGGGCCAGAAACCAAACCAGGTGGTGCATAATATTAACTAGACGTGGTCGTGGGTCAAGGGGAAGGAACAAACCAGGATTAAATGGTGCATCTCATTGCTGTAAGGGCGCACTAGATAATAACATGTACAGATGAATCATACGTCTCAGATTTCTCTTTTTCATGTTGATTGTGATCAGAATTCTCGGTTTCCAGATATCTGGGATTGATTTGTCAATTTTTAAAAACTCTCAATATTTTTGCTGAAATGTGTATCCTCACTGTACTATTGTCAATGGAAGTATTGTTAAGCTCCGCCTTCTTCATCACTGAAAACCAATCACCCCAAGAGGAAGAAACCCCGCCTACTTTACTGCACAGGAAATCAGCTGGAGTTGGCTGGCGCTATACACTAGGAAGTCCCGCCCCCACTACCGTGCGTGGGCCAATCAGAACTGTGACAATAAAAAGTGCAACAAGAGGAAAACTGCGGCACGCCATAATGTGCAATGTGAACAGGTGCAAAGCCAAACATGACACATTGTAACAAAAAAGACAGCTGCACTCAGAATAGTAAGACGTAATCATGGATATACAAGAATATAGACTAGCACTATAGCTAAGGAGATATATAGAAAGACTCAGAGACACTTAGCATATAATGATGGCCATATCTATATCCTCTCAGTAGCCATGATGAGGCGTCTCCTTACTGGGAACCTACGCTCAGTCATTGCCTCTCTGGGCTTAAAAACTTCCTATTGAATGGACGAGTAGGAACCTGCTAACAGAGAACAGTAGCAGCATAAGGTTAATGGGGGAGGAGTGCACAAGCAGAGGGTGTGAACCCATAATCAAAACAAGAGAAAAACTGCAGCACTCCATAATGTGCAATGTGTACAGGTGCCAATCTGAACATTACACATTGTAACAAAAAAAGACAGCTGCACGCTGAATACTAACTTATACAATAATGAATATACAAGACTATAGTGTAGCACCCAGGTCCCATGGTGCGCCTGGAAGCAAAGGGGGTTCCCTATTCGGTGCAAGCATCCAAACGTTTCCCTGCCTCCGACCAGAAGGGAGCTCTTGAACCCAGCTTGAGGGGAGTCTCTGTATAAAGTTTGGCCAGAGGAGGAGTGAGAGAGAACAGCCATGGGGTGAGTCTGAGGAGGAAGGAGAGGAAAGCCTGGGGGAGCGAGGAGCGCCGTGCTCGCCTCAGAGGAAAGCCTGGGGGAGCCGAGGAGCGCCGTGCTCGCCTCAGAGGAAAGCCTGGGGGAGCCGAGGAGCGCCGTGCTCGCCTCAGAGGAAAGCCTGGGGGAGCTGAGGAGCGCGTGCTGCCTCAGAGGAAAGCCTGGGGAGCGAGGAGCGCCGTGCTCGCCTCAGAGGAAAGCCTGGGGGAGCTGAGGAGCGCCGTGCTCGCCTCAGAGGAAAGCCTGGGGGAGCCAAGGAGCGCCGTGCTCGCCTCAGAGGAAAGCCTGGGGGAGTCGAGGAGCGCCGTGCTCACTCAGAGGAAAGCCTGGGGGAGCCGAGGAGCGCCGTGCTCGCCTCAGAGGAAAGCCTGGGGGAGCCGAGGAGCGCCGTGCTCGCCTCAGAGGAAAGCCTGGGGGAGTCGAGGAGCGCCGTGCTCGCCTCAGAGGAAAGCCTGGGGGAGCCGAGGAGCGCCGTGCTTGCCTCAGAGGAAAGCCTGGGGGAGCGAGGAGCGCCGTGCTCGCCTCAGAGGAAAGCCTGGGGGAGCTGAGGAGCGCCGTGCTCACCTCAGAGGAAAGCCTGGGGGAGCTGAGGAGCGCCATGCTCGCCTCAGAGGAAAGCCTGGGGGAGCCGAGGAGCGCCATGCTCGCCTCAGAGGAAAGCCTGGGGGAGCCGAGGAGCGCCATGCTCGCCTCAGAGGAAAGCCTGGGGGAGCTGAGGAGCGCCGTGCTCGCCTCAGAGGAAAGCCTGGGGGAGCTGAGGAGCGCCGTGCTCGCCTCAGAGGAAAGCCTGGGGGAGCCGAGGAGCGCCGTGCTCGCCTCAGAGGAAAGCGCAGAGAACGGACATCGGGTCCAAGGCTGTGCAGGGTCACACATCCCGGTGTAACAGGCCAGACTAACCCCCCAACCAGAATAGGCCTGTTACACCGGCGGTCAATACCGGACAGTGGGGAATTCCAGGTTTCCCAGCCACACAGTGTCAGGAGACAAAGCAGAGTACAAGAGCCCGGGGCCTCCACCGAGGAGCGACCCCTGAAACAGGACTTGAGCTGCCTGTCATACAGCACACACAGGAGAGAGAGGGCAACAGCCGCAGGAGCCACTAAACAGTGCAGAAGGGAGGCCTCCAACCCACACGGCCAGGTGGATTCCCCGAATGCTTCCAGGCCACCCGGGTCCCCAGTAACATCTAAACTGGTGCTCCGGACTGTACCCGTAACGGACAAGTAAAGGAAACGTTTACTCTAGTTATTTCTGCGCCTGTTGCCCTGCATCTCACATATAGACTATTTACACCTGCCCTGAAGACCCTCAGCCCTACCCGAGGAGGGCTTACCATCCACGCTGCCCTAAGTCACCATCCCCAGCAGGAATACGGCAGCGGTGGTCCCCACTGACCACATACCCCGGGTGGCGTCATGACAAAATAACCCCTTCCTTTTTGGACTGAGCCCAGGCCACAGGATCGGGTCATGACTACCGTGATCCCAGAGAGACAGCACCAACCCGGCCCCGAGTACTCCATGGCCTGCGGGCGCCTCAATAGACCTGCACTATAGATGAGGAGATTCATCCAAATGGAGCTTCTTAATTCCATAGAGAGGCAGTGACTGATAGTGTAGGCGCATCGTGGCTACTAGGTGGTTATGGATATGGCCATATTTATATGCTATTTGTCTCATATCTATACATGTGATATATATATAATGCTAGTCTATATCCCTGTATATTCATAATTGCATAATTAGTATTCAGAGCGCAGCTGTCTGCAAAAAAAAAAAATTAAAAATGATGGTTCTCGGAAGAAGGGGAAGGTAAAAAAAGAAGAGCAAAATGAAAAATGATCTAGGAGTGAGGGGTTAAGGGAATATCTCGCAGAGTAATAGACTGTCACGTGTTGACTGCTGCGGTCCATAGGTAAAGCTCTCTGTAGTTAAATGGGAGTAAATTTCCTTTGGCACATTCAGAGTTAATGTGTAGACACCGGTGTGTTACTATGTGTATGTGGCTCTGCAGGTGAGATGTTGAGTGTTTGTCAGGTGACCACGCCCCCGGCCTTCAAATAGTTCCCTCTTCACCAGCAGATGTTGTTGATAGAGTTAAGCCTCTGCAAGACCTGGAGCTGAGAAGACGCTTTCTGCTGAAGCTTCTTGGAGTCTTTCTTTTTTTGTGGGAGTTACTGTGCTCCGGGTCTGTGGTTGGAGGTGAGGGGGTGTTAGTCTAGGGCTGATCAGGAGCAAGGGTAAGGGAGGTGGCCTGAATGTCCTCACCATCAGAGGTAATTCCTGGAAGAGTGTGATCCATAGGCCCCCAGTCTACGGGTCAGACTAGCTCCCCTGATCACCTTTTGCCCATCTTACCATCCTGCTTCCATATCCCCTTTACCATTATACCACCCCGTGACATAGATGTCATTTTAGGAGTGACTTCCCCTTTAAGACCGGGCTTCCCTGGTGCTTTGTTACTGATCATCCTCCGTCTTTGGATCCAGGACCCGGATGACTGTGTTATCGGAGGTGATTACCGGCCTCCACCGAGGAGGCGCCGTGTGATAAGCAGCAATCAGTCTGCGCTGATGACTTACACGGACGTCGTGCGATGATTTCTGCCCTCCGCAGCTCCAGGGGATTACAAGTTTCTTTTCTTCACGGATTCGTGACTTCTATTTCCGCTCTGTTTACTCGTAATTTCAGGTTATTTTATTGCTTTTCTACCTGGAGAAGAAGCAACAAGTTCAACTGATTAGAAAAACATTTACACAATCCAAATCCTAAAGCCTCAGATCTACAGAACAAGGGGAGGCGCGCCTGCGCCGTGTTAACTATAACAGGGATGGATTCACAGCTACACCTCATAGTAGAGATAATGAACTGATAGGGGCACAGATATTAGGACGAATGTGTCAACATCCAGGCTGGAAAGAAAACAGAGGCTTGGAGCAAAGGGAGCACAATTTTTAATTTTTAATTAACTTTATACTGTTGTAAAAAATACAAAACAACTGTCCTTAATTCCTCCCAATATATACATATATATGTAAAAATTAGTCAACCCGGATGTCACGGGGTCCTTCTCCGGTATCCCATAATCAACAGAGAGAGAGAGATGCGTGAACAGCCCAAGAACATTTCTTGCTTGAAAACCTAAAAATCTATAAAACAATCCATCAGAAAAATCCATAAAACAATCCAGCAGTATACTGTATCTAGGTAAACCAGGTGTCTCTAAATCCCTTTGTGGAGCTGGTCTCAACTCAGCGTCCCACACACAGACTGACAACATACTGCCTCTCCTTCCCCCAACCACCTCCCAAATCTCATCCCGCAAAGAAGTAGACGATTGTACAAAAAAGAACAGAAGTTCTGACTTTTGGAAGGAAAACAACAGAAGCTCAAAAGTGAAAAATTACCGGGTCCAGAAGGGGTTAAAGATACATTTAATAACGCTATTGACCTTCTGAATGGCGGATTGTAAATCACAGGGAAATGAGCCTGGATGATCTGCAGATACAGGAGCCGGTGACTCCGGCAATCACAAATGCTAATGTGCTTCGCTGCCGCGGCTCCCGGGGACACCTTGACAGTGAATTCTGCATACAAAGCTCATTACAGATTAGTCTGATGTCACAGCTTTTTTTGCAGCAAATTGAAGAGAAAAATCAGACATAAAGGGTTAAATTTCACTATACGCATGTCATAAGAGTGTCCGCTCTGGAGAGACCTAAAGATCACAACACCTTACCGATCGCAGGTCTACAACTTGTATTTAAATGTATATAATTTCATTTGGTGCTGCAGGGGGTAAGGACTCTTTCCTATCTGGTTGTTGTTTGTAAGCCTTACTTTCAGGTGGTGACCACTCCCTTCCTCTATAAAGAGTCACATTTCTTACCATCTGGTGCTGGTGATTGAATCTCTATCTATGATGTTCACTTTGGAAGGTCTCAGTCTCTGGGTGAAGATGGAGTTGTGACAATTGCAGCTATAGTGTTTTCCTGCAATTGTAGAGTTAATTTTGTTAGGTCTTTGGTAGCAGTACTGTGCTCCATTCACTTCTATAGGAGCAGTAGTGTGTGAGCCCTGCTTCATTCACATCTGTGGGTTTGTGGAAGCAGCACTTCACATGTGTGACCACCGCTCCCGTACACTGTCTGTATGAGGGCTTGATATTTTATAAGGTGGGTGCAACAGGGTAGCAGCAGCCCCTGACGAAGCCCTCCCGGCGACACGCGTCGGGCCCCTCCTGTCACTACACATGCCCAGGATGGGGGTCTGAATTCCACCTCTCCCCCATTCCAGGCTGGAATACGCAGGTATAATATTCTCAGACCTAAACTCCCAGTGTGGTTCAATCCTGGTGCCTCTGATTCCCCTAACTAGCTTGATCTGCACACAGATCGTTACATGTAACCATAATGTGGGGTATTTCCACTCTGCAGTGCATTGGGCAGTATTGATTGTTTGGTTTATGCATATTGGCAGAACTTTAGACAGCACTGTGCTGCTGATTCATAGCCATATACTGAGGTTTATTTTGCACTTTTATTATTTTTTTTGTTTTGACTGTGTACTCCTGTATCCCTGTTATCATTGATGCTGGATTTCTGATTGTACGAGTTTACTCGGTTTGTACCCTACAGTGCTCTACAGGGATATACTTGTCATAACCTGGAATATGCCATTTTTTTTTTTTTCCCTCCATTTTCACTCTGACAATGTTTAACCTCTTGACTGGATCCTTGTGTTTTCTTATCTGCCAATAGCCAAGCCTGCTATTTAACCTTAGCTCTGCACTGCCTCAGGGTGTCCAGGTAATTGGATACTTTAATTTAATAATACACTTTGATATATCTTTCCTCTGTTTTAATAAAGTATCAAAGATCTGTTGACTATTGTATAAACTGTTGAGGAATTATATACTTGAGTTCTAATTATCCACTTTGTATATATGACATCATCCACACAGGGTATTTTGGGTCTGTATTTTTGGCAACCCCATTTCCTGCTGACAGTTAATTTTATCCATGTATGAAAGTTTTTGACCATAACATCATATATTCAGGTAATTTGGCTGGTACTCCAGCCACCTGGTGGTTACCATTCATACTATCACACTGTCTGAATGTATATTGATCATATATTATTAATTGGCACACCTATGTGCATACCTGCTTTAACCCTTCTTACCTGAGCTACCTTCACTCAGGTATGTGATAGTGACATGCTACCGAGTCATTGCAACTCGTTTTAAATGTTTTTAGAATTGTCTGTTTGACCCCACCTTATCACTATGTCAAAGCAAAAGAGAAAAAATTGAATAAATAACCACTTCTCACATGATATTGTGTGCGCCTATCCTTGCAGTGTCTCTTTCTCTTCTCTCTTGATTAATTTTGACACTGTTGTGCAGCACCATTCTATCCTTCTTGAGGACTGTGGTGCACCCTGCTTTTTGTCTGTGTATAAGGGTGGAGCTGCAGTCCTGGGCCCCCTGAAGACATCGGTGATTTCATCATATTGTGCATGATTTCATTGCACAGTGCACTGCACGACCCATACACACGCGGCCCCGCTCCGCCCACCTCCTACACACGCGGCCCCGCTCCGCCCACCTCCCACACACGCGGCCTCGCTCCGCCCACCTCCCACACACGCGGCCCCGCTCCGCCCACCTCCCACACACGCGGCCCCGCTCCGCCCACCTCCCACACACGCGGCCCCGCTCCGCCCACCTCCTACCCACGCGGCCCCGCTCCGCCCACCTCCTACCCACGCGGCCTCGCTCCGCCCACCTCCTACCCACGCGGCCCCGCTCCGCGCACCTCCTACACACGCGGCCCCGCTCCGCCCACCTCCCACACACGCGGCCTCGCTCCGCCCACCTCCTACCCACGCGGCCCCGCTCCGCCCACCTCCTACCCACGCGCGCCCCGCTCCGCCCACCTCCTACCCCACGCGGCCCCGCTCCGCCCACCTCCTACACACGCGGCCCCCGCTCCGCCCACCTCCTACCCACGCGGCCCCGCTCCGCCCACCTCCTACACACGCGGCCCCGCTCCGCCCACCTCCTACACACGCGGCCCCGCTCCGCCCACCTCCTACACACGCGGCCCCGCTCCGTGCACCTCCTACACATGCAGGCTCTGCTACATCCACACTGTAAATCTCTCCCGACCCCACACATAACCTTCACCTTATCCACCTTCATGACAAACAGCACAACAGCGTCCTCAGTCCTGTATACACGGAGGAGCTGATCATGTGACCCCTGACTCCTCCCCTCCATTGACATCAGCACAGAGTGCAAGTGAAGATGAATGCAGGCTCTCACTGCAGGGGTGGGGTTTTGCATATGCGGCCGGCAGTGGAGACCGAGGGTGCTGCAGGAGGGGCCCCGCAGTGCCCTCCCCTTGCGGCACCCGGGACTCATGCCCCGCCAGCTCCCCCTAGGTACGGCCCTTAAAGCTGTGATGACTTACAAGGAAGGTGCCAGTCTGTAAGGAGAAGAGACAGACATGATTTTAGTCAGTCCAGGAGTCTGCCAGCCAGGGGCATAACTACCACAGGTGCAGGGGTTGCGATCGCACCCGGGCCCTGAAGCCTGGGGGACCCCTAAAGTCCCTTTGGCCCATAGAAAAAGACTAATACTATTAAAGATTTGCAATAATTGGGGGCCCCGTTGGAGCTTTCGCATCAGGACCCCTGGGCCTGAAGTTACGCCACTGCTGCCAGCCAAGAAAGAGCCATGCAGGGGCGAGATCTCCGACCTGAAGGAGTCCAGTACTGGTGAGGGAAGCTGAGCAGCAAGATACAAGAAACATTGGGGTGACTGAACCTCAGAGAAGGTTTTGTGAGGCGAACTGAAAGAAGGTAAAGTGCGTCAAGCGCGGTGGTCAGGCTTAGGGGACCCAGAAGAAGACAGGGTGCTGCACAGCTGACGCACAAAGGGAGGGAAGTGCCGTACTGTGCGTCCTCCTGCAAGGAATCACTATCCATGGAATTCACTGTACAGAGCTGAGCCCCCTCCATATTGTATCTGTCACTGTACAGAGCTGAGCCCCCTCCATATTGTATCTGTCCCTCTGTACAGAGCTGAGCCCCCTCCATATTGTATCTGTCACACTGTACAGAGCTGAGCCCCCTCCATATTGTATCTGTCACTGTACAGAGCTGAGCCCCTCCATATTGTATCTGTCCCTCTGTACAGAGCTGAGCCCCCTCCATATTGTATCTGTCACACTGTACAGAGCTGAGCCCGCTCCATATTGTATCTGTCCACTGTACAGAGCTGAGCCCCCTCCATATTGTATCTGTCCACTCTGTACAGAGCTGAGCCCCTCCATATTGTATCTGTCACTGTACAGAGCTGAGCCCTCCTATATTGTATCTGTCCTCTGTACAGAGCTGAGCCCGCTCCATATTGTATCTGTCACACTGTACAGAGCTGAGCCCCCTCCATATTGTATCTGTCACTGTACAGAGCTGAGCCCCTCCATATTGTATCTGTCCTCTGTACAGAAGCTGAAGCCCCCTCCATATTGTATCTGTCCACTGTACAGAGCTGAGCCCCCTCCATATTGTATCTGTCACTCTGTACAGAGCTGAGCCCCCTCCATATTGTATCTGTCACTCTGTACAGAGCTGAGCCCCCTCCATATTGTATCTGTCACTCTGTACAGAGCTGAGCCCCTCCATATTGTATCTGTCACTGTGACAGAGCTGAGCCCCTCCATATTGTATCTGTCCCTCTGCATGAGCTGAGCCCGCCTCCATATTGTATCTGTCCTCTGTACAGAGCTGAGCCCCCTCCATATTGTATCTGTCACACTGTACAGAGCTGAGCCCCTCCATATTGTATCTGTCCACTGTACAGAGCTGAGCCCCCTCCATATTGTATCTGTCCCTCTGTACAGAGCTGAGCCCGCTCCATATTGTATCTGTCCCTGTACAGAGCTGAGCCCCCTCCATATTGTATCTGTCACTCTGTACAGAGCTGAGCCCGCTCCATATTGTATCTGTCCTCTGACAGAGCTGAGCCCCTCCATATTGTATCTGTCCCTCTGTACAGAGCTGAGCCCCCTCCATATTGTATCTGTCACACTGTACAGAGCTGAGCCCCCTCCATATTGTATCTGTCCTCTGTACAGAGCTGAGCCCCCTCCATATTGTATCTGTCCACTCTGTACAGAGCTGAGCCCCCTCCATATTGTATCTGTCACTCTGTCAGAAGCTGAGCCCGCTCCATATTGTATCTGTCCCCTCTGCAATGAGCTGAGCCCCGCTCCATATTGTAGTCTGTCCTCTGTACATGTAGCTGAGCCCCCTCCATATTGTATCTGTCCTCTGCACAGTAGCTGAGCCCCCTCCATATTGTATCTGTCACTCTGACATGAGCTGAGCCCCTCCATATTGTATCTGTCCTCTGTACAGAGCTGAGCCCCCTCCATATTGTATCTGTCCTCTGCAGTAGCTGAGCCCCCTCCATATTGTATCTGTCCACTGTACAGAGCTGAGCCCACTCCATATTGTATCTGTCCTCGTACAGAGCTGAGCCCCCTCCATATTGTATCTGTCCTCTGTACATGAGCTGAGCCCCTTCCATATTGTATCTGTCACTCTGCATGTAGCTGAGCCCCTCCATATTGTATCTGTCGCTCTGTCATGTAGCTGAGCCCCCTCCATATTGTATCTGTCCCTCTGTACATGTAGCTGAGCAGCCCCCTCCATATTGTATCTGTCCTCTGCATGTAGCTGAGCCCCTCCATATTGTATCTGTCCCTCATGTAAGGCTGAGCCCCCTCCATATTGTATCTGTCACTGTCATGTAGCTGAGCCCGCTCCATATTGTATCTGTCCTCTGCAGTAGCTGAGCCCCCTCCATATTGTATCTGTCCTCTGTATAGTAGCTGAGCCCCCTTCCATATTGTATCTGTCCCTCTGTACTGAGCTGAGCCCCTCCATATTGTATCTGTCACTGTACAGAGCTGAGCCCCCTCCATATTGTATCTGTCCACTGTACAGAGCTGAGCCCCTCCATATTGTATCTGTCACTCTGTACAGAGCTGAGCCCTCTCCATATTGTATCTGTCCACACTGTACAGAGCTGAGCCCCCTCCATATTGTATCTGTCCCTCTGTAAGAGCTGAGCCCCTCCATATTGTATCTGTCTGCTCCCGTCATTTTATCTGTCACCTGTCGACTACCCCTCATATTGTATCTGTCACTCTGCATGTAGCTGAGCCCACTCCATATTGTATCTTGTCCTCTGCATGTAGCTGAGCCCTCATATTGTATCTGTCACTCTGCAGTAGCTGAGCCCCTCCATATTGTATCTGTCACCTGTACAGAGCTGAGCCCCCTCCATATTGTATCTGTCGCTCTGCATGTAGCTGAGCCCACTCCATATTGTATCTGTCCTCTGCATGTAGCTGAGCCCACTTCCATATTGTATCTGTCCTCTGACATGTAGCTGAGCCCGCTCCATATTGTATCTGTCCTCTGCATGTAGCTGAGCCCGCTCCATATTTGTATCTGTCCATCTGCATGTAGCTGAGCCCCCTCCATATTGTATCTGTCCTCTGCTACAGAGCTGAGCCCGCTCCATATTGTATCTGTCCCTCTGTATCATGTAGCTGAGCCCGCTCCATATTGTATCTGTCGCTTGTACATGAGCTGAGCCCGCTCCATATTGTATCTGTCACTGTGCAGTAGCTGAGCCCGCTCCATATTGTATCTGTCACTCTACATGTAGCTTGAGCCCCCTCCATATTGTATTCTGTCACTCTGCATGTAGCTGAGCCCCTCCATATTGTATCTGTCCTCTGCAGTAGCTGAGCCCCCCCATATTGTATCTGTCCTCTGTACATGAGCTGAGCCCCCTCCATATTGTATCTGTCACTCTGTACAGAGCTGAGCCTCCCCCATATTATGTCTGTTGTCTGTCACACTGTACAGCTGAGCCCCTCCATATTGTATCTGTCCCTCTGTACAGAGCTGAGCCCCCTCCATATTGTATCTGTCACTCTGTACATGAGCTGAGCCCCTCTCCATATTGTATCTGTCGCTGTCAGTAGCTGAGCCGCTCCATATTGTATCTGTCCACTGTACAGAGCTGAGCCCCACTCATATTGTATCTGTCACCACTGTACAGAGCTGAGCCCCTCCATATTGTATCTGTCCCTCTGACAGAGCTGAGCCCGCTCCATATTGTATCTGTCCTCTGTACATGAGCTGAGCCCCCTCCATATATTATCTGTCCACTCTGTAGCAGAGCAGCCCACTCATATTGTATCTGTCGCTCTGAATGTAGCTGAGCCCGCTCCATATTGTATCTGTCGCTCTGCATGTAGCTGAGCCCCCTTCCATATTGTATCTGTCGCTCTGCATGTAGCTGAGCCCGCTCCATATTGTATCTGTCGCTCTGCATGTAGCTGAGCCCCTCCATATTGTATCTGTCGCTCTGCATGTAGCTGAGCCCCTCCATATTGTCGCCATAACCACAGGTTGAGATGTGCATGTTCTGCTCTGCACTTCATGGTTTATTTTATTCCGCCACTAGAGAAATTTCCTTTGTGGAACTTGTAAAATGACTTTTCTAGCGATAACAAGTAATTATTTGCTGCTTCGTGAAGTTAACGAAGCGGAAAAATGTCTCTGAAGATGAAAAATAAACTAAACTGTTATTAGTAGAGGGAGAATATTACTTTCATATGATGCAAAATGAAAGCGTACCTGGCTTTACCCTGGATGGTTTCTTTTACGTAGCTCTCTCCAAGTCCCTCCCCTGACTTATCCAGAACAAGCTCCTCCCCCTGGACTTCCAGTGTTAGGGTGGAGGTAGTTTAGGGAAAAGCTTTTGTCTTCTCCACATAGCGGCCCACATAGACTTATACAGTACATATGATGCCATCATGCAGGCCTATGAAAGGTGATGATGCTGTTCCATCCGGAACCTGTGGATCACTGGGCCATTGCTGGGTCATCACTGGGCTATCGCTGAGTCATAGCTGGATTATTGCTTGGTCATCGCTGAGTCATAGCTGGGTCATCCCTGGGCCATCCCTGGGCTATCGTTGGGCTATCTCTGGGCCATTGCTGGATTATTGCTTGGTCATCGCTGGGTCATCCCTGGGCCATTGTTGGGCTATCGCTGGGCCATTGCTTGGTCATCACTGGGTCATCTCTGGGCCATTGCTGGATTATTGCTTGGTCATCGCTGGGTCACCGTTGGGTCATCATTGGGTCATTGCTGGGTGATAATTGGGATATCACTGGGTCATCTCTGGGCCATCCGTGGGTCTTCAGTGGGCCATTGCTGGGTCATTGCTGGGTCATAGCTGGGTCATCCCTCGGCCATCGTTGGGCTATCGCTGAGCCATTGCTGGATTATTGCTTGGTCATCGCTGGGTCATCGCTGAGTCATCCCTGGGCCATTGTTGGGCTATCACTGGGTCATTGCTGGGTCATCGCTGGGTCATCCCTGGGCCATTGCTGGATTATTGCTTGGTCATCGCTGGGTCATCGCTGGGTCATAGCTGGGTCATCCCTGGGACATCGTTGGGCTATCTCTAGGCCATTGCTGGATTATTGCTTGGTCATCGCTGGGTCACCGTTGGGTCACTGCTGGGTGATAATTGGGATATCACTGGGTCATCTCTGGGCCATCCGTGGGTCTTCAGTGGGCCATTGCTGGATTATTGCTTGGTCATCGCTGGGTCACTGTTGGGTCATCATTGGGTCATTGCTGGGTGATAGTTTGGATATCACTGGGTCATCCCTGGGTCATCCCTGGGCTATCGTTGGGCTATCTCTGGGCCATTGCTGGATTATTGCTTGGTCATCGCTGGGTCACCGTTGGGTCATCATTGGGTCACTGCTGGGTGATAATTGGGATATCACTGGGTCATCTCTGGGCCATCCGTGGGTCTTCAGTGGGCCATTGCTGTGCCTTCGCTGGGCACGCACCATTCCTGGCATAAACTCTCCATTCCATAACATAATATACGACCTGCTGTGATTTTCTGCTCTGAGGTCGTATAACACAGCTTTATTGTTCCGCCATTAGCATCTAGGTGAGCGTCGCTGGGCACATCGCCCAGACCAAGGATGTTAATTCCATCATTTATCTACGCTCCCCCTCGTGCCGCTCATCTCGCTCTTTTCCGCCGCTCTTCATGATAATTGCAGGACGACACTTTCTAATCTCGGATTCCCAGAGCGGCTTTTTGGACAAATGATGGTGATTTGGAGTTTGGCCGGAGGATTTGCAGCAGCTCCAGGACTTTCCTGCAAAAGTCCCAACATAAGAGCATAATGCGCTGCCCACACAGAGCATTTTACAGCTGCCATAAAGCAATATCCCGCGGTGACACAATCCGGATAACGACTCTGATAGAAAACTCTTTAATTACTTTGTCCTCAATTTCATGGTATTTTCTGGCCCCGCAGATTCTCCATCAGTTGCGCGGACGCCGCGTCTTCACAGCTTTCATTTTTGATGTTTAATTGTTTTCTTCTCTTTATTTAAAAATCCAGATTCATTTTATTTTTCTATTTTTCGTAAAAAAGTCACAGATTCTGAAGAGTGAACTCTGACCTCTCACCAACCCTATAGATCTATATGGACACATGAATCACTTCTCCCAGCCTATGGGGTGTCGTGCCCTTGGTCCACCTCCCATGTAATAGACCAAAGTGCCCTGTTGTCTTCATTGTGACCTATGAAGCTCACAGCTATAGTGCCGTGTCTGTGACTACTATGGGCCCCTGGGAGAGAAGGGGCCAGGCCAGGTTTGGACTGCTCTGGCGGGTAACCGGGTAAAAGTCATGGTAGGCCCTCAGGTCTAGAGGCCCCGTCCACCTAGCCCCGCCTCTCACTACCCCTGCTGAACAGAGCGGCGGAGCCGGGTCTGATCTATGCGAAGGTGCCCGGCCCTGTATATAGGGGCACCACCTCTGTATTGATCATAAGCTTCATTTCAGTCCTTCCCTCTCCGCTCAGGAATGGCCATTTTTGCTCAGAATTGGTGTGAAAATTTGGGACCGTTGTCAGGTACGGGCACATATTCTATCTGATTCTCCAGTGCCAACCATTAATCTACCCATGAGGAGGCCCCTCGCAGCTGTCCGGGGGTCACGCACCAATGGTCCCATATTTGCAGCACAGTCCTGACATATATGTGGTGTACTGCTCTGAATGGGAGGGGTTTACACATACCCCGCCCACAATATAGGCTGTGACAGTGTGATTAGGGCAGTCCCCTGCAGAACTACAACATCCCTCAATAGCAAAATGTGACTATTCAGAGGAAATCGTCTTACACATTCTGCACCAGGGAGCAGATATATTACAGGTGCAACCTGTGCAACTATACTGGGGCCCATTTCCACATCCACTACAGGGTGAATTGTGCATTATGAGGAGCTGTTGGACTGCACAGGGGCTCATATGCTGTACAGGGGCCCCTTCTGTGTCCGCCAGGGCCCGGGGGCTTCCCTCTTTGATGCCTCTGGTCACAGTCACGTATTTTTGCTGATATTTAGCATTTGTCTCATTGTGACACATTCAGCTCTGCTACATCTGTGTATTGCCACATACAGTCATATAGTGCAAATCACGGGAACGGTTTTTTCGGCCTGAAGGCTACAAAAAAATGGAATCCTCCCCCGATGGCGGTAGAGGAGCCGCACATTCCCGCCTGGGGGTGATAGTGTGCGGTAATTGCTTTATGTCTGGACGGGAGCGGGGAGAATTGATCACATTTCTACTATTCCAGCCATAAATGTTCTGCAGAGAAATGATCGGGTGATTACAGAGGATGAAATCCTCCGGGAGATCCACAGAATACACGAGCGGAGGAAATGCAACAAACACACGTGTGCATGTGTCATCTTATATACACACACGTGTGCATGTGTCATCTTATATACACACACGTGTGCATGTGTTATCTTATATACACACACGTGTGCATGTGTTATCTTATATACACACACGTGTGCATGTGTCATCTTATATACACACACGTGTGCATGTGTCATCTTATATACACACACGTGTGCATGTGTCATCTTATATACACACACGTGTGCATGTGTTATCTTATATACACACACGTGTGCATGTGTCATCTTATATACACACACGTGTGCATGTGTCATCTTATATACACACACGTGTGCATGTGTTATCTTATATACACACACGTGTGCATGTGTCATCTTATATACACACACGTGTGCATGTGTCATCTTATATACACACACGTGTGCATGTGTCATCTTATATACACACACGTGTGCATGTGTCATCTTATATACACACACGTGTGCATGTGTTATCTTATATACACACACGTGTGCATGTGTCATCTTATATACACACACGTGTGCATGTGTTATCTTATATACACACACGTGTGCATGTGTCATCTTATATACACACACGTGTGCATGTGTCATCTTATATACACACACGTGTGCATGTGTCATCTTATATACACACACGTGTGCATGTGTTATCTTATATACACACACGTGTGCATGTGTTATCTTATATACACACACGTGTGCATGTGTCATCTTATATACACACACGTGTGCATGTGTCATCTTATATACACACACGTGTGCATGTGTCATCTTATATACACACACGTGTGCATGTGTCATCTTATATACACACACGTGTGCATGTGTCATCTTATATACACACACGTGTGCATGTGTCATCTTATATACACACACGTGTGCATGTGTCATCTTATATACACACACGTGTGCATGTGTCATCTTATATACACACACGTGTGCATGTGTCATCTTATATACACACACGTGTGCATGTGTTATCTTATATACACACACGTGTGCATGTGTTATCTTATATACACACACGTGTGCATGTGTCATCTTATATACACACACGTGTGCATGTGTCATCTTATATACACACACGTGTGCATGTGTCATCTTATATACACACACGTGTGCATGTGTCATCTTATATACACACACGTGTGCATGTGTTATCTTATATACACACACGTGTGCATGTGTCATCTTATATACACACGTGTGCATGTGTCTGTTATCTTATATACACACACGTGTGCATGTGTCATCTTATATAAATATGTATGTGTGTGTACTCATATTATACATTATACATATACACACATTTTTATTATATATTATCCAGATTTTATATGTGTGTAACTACAACAGGTGCAAGGGTTAAAATCACACCCGGGCCCTGGAGCCTTGGGGGCCCCAAAAGTCTCTTTGGCCTATAGAAAGAGACCAATGCTATTAAAGATTTGCATTAAGTCGGAGCTTCTGCATTGGAGTCCATGAGCTTCAAGTTACAGCACTGCGCAGGTATATATTATATTATATTATATATATTTTAGCAAAGGGCCAGGAGGGACTGGGTTAATTCCCAGCTCTGCAGGGTTTGATTAGTGACCATAGACCCAGGTGCTCAGTGTGAGGAGGGATGGAGCAGACTGCAATGTGCCAGGCCTCTTGTTGCTGAGTGTCCTGGGCTGGAGCAGAGCCTGGGCGGCTGCGCGGGGGAGACACTTTGCGCCGCGGGAGTGAGGAAAGCTCCGGTGTCGGCAGCTCCTGAGTGACCGGTCCGGGGTGCAGACCCCTGTGTGACCTTGTGCCATTGAGGCTTTTCTTTGTTTGGAGTCTTGTGGAAGTTTCTGAAGTTGATAAAGCTCCTCTTCTTGGATCAAGACATTTCCTGGATCAGAGACATTGTCGGGATCAGAGACATTGTCGGATCAGGACATGGCGGGATCAGAGACATTGGCGGGATCAGAGACATTGTCGGGATCAGAGACATTTCCTGGATCAGAGACATTGGCGGATCAGAGACATTTCCTGGATCAGAGACATTGTCGGATCAGAGACTTGTCAAGATCAGACATTTCCTGGATCAGAGACATTGGCGGGATCAGGACATTTCCTGGATCAGAGACATTGTCGGATCAGAGACATTGTCAGATCAGAGACATTTCCTGGATCAGAGACATTTCCTGGATCAGAGACATTGGTGGGATCAGAGACATTGTCGGGGTGTTACCTGCTGATAATAGTGAGTGATCCCTACAATTGGTGTTACTGTGCGGCACAATCCCACGACGCTCCGGTGTTTGCTGGCGACAGACTGTGTCCTGGGGAAGGTGAGTTCAGCGATTCAGGCACAAGCGGGACCCTGGTGTCCAGGTGGACGGCAGCAGACGGAGCTCCTGAGTCCTGACAGCCGCCCGAGGCGAGGAAACTGCTGCAAACGACGAGACCCAGGTGAGGCCGAGCGTAAGATGGGCACAAAAGAGGAGCCCAGGGGACGGGTGAGGAAAACCCATTTATTAGTATAATAAAAGCAGATCCGGCGGTTCTGCCGTGTAACAGCTCACTAGCGGCAAACCCCATTCATTGTCTATGGAGCTCGCGGTCCGGTGCGGCACGTGCGGTTTTGCAGCATTTTTTTGTGTTGCCACAAGTGCCGGATCTGCCTGCGATTGTACAAATACACTGATGTGAAAAGTGTCAAAGGGCCACGTCACACACACAGATCATTGTGCAGACATTGTTGCAGATCTCTGGCTGCAGTGAAATCATGGACACATTGTTACATTTGTACACAGCCACAAAATATAACAATGTGTCCATGATTTCACTGCAACCAGAGATCTGCAAACAATCTCTGCACAAATATCTGTGTGTGTGATGTGGCCCTAAGACAGGTGAAAAAGATGGGGATGTGTGAGGCTCCTGCCTGTGTGCACATGATATGGAGGCGCTGCGTGTTGGCTGTAACCGGATCTGAGCGGAGCCGCGGGTGAACGCAGGGAGACAGCAGCCGCCTTGTGCTCACAATCAGCGCTCCGTGCTGGGCGGCCTTCCCTGCATTCACCTGATGGAGATCACCTCTGATTCTGCAGCAATTATCAACAGCAGAAGTGCAGAAACCCGGAGCACAGGTGACATAACGCTGCGGAGGGAGGAGCACAGTGAGGATGGGATTTGTACAGCACAGCGTTCTGGGCACAGCGGCAATACACGGCTATTACTTATCGTGTGCATGCAGCCTTAAGGGCGTGAGACTGGGAGAAATTACCTCCACAATGGGCGGAGGCTCTGATCCAACATGTGACTGGGGTAAAATAAGTAAACTGACGGCGCGTCCTAACAAACAAGTGTGAACAGGTGCAAACTGAACATGACATGAAATATACTCTAATAAACAGCTGCACTCTGGGGCGATAAGGTATACGGACATTGAATATAGGAATATAGACCTGCATCACTGCTAAGGAAATACACTGAAAAATGTGTTCACCGGGTCTCAATTTTCTCTATATTTCCTTAGCAGTGATGCATGTGTTCATATTCAATGTTTCCATTGTTAGCAATTCAAAGTGCATCTGTTTATTAGGCTGGAGAGACACTATGAGATGTAATGAAAGATACTTACATGGTCCTGGATGAGTCCACAAATGTCCAGAATTGTTTTTGTAACTTTGGCAATTCTGCCAGTCAGGCTGTTGTCCTTTATCATTTCTCACCAGGCTTTCCCACGCCCCAGGCCCTCCCATGCCCATGCCCTCCCGCGCTCCATGCCCTCCCATGCCCCATGCCCTGCAGGCTTTCCCGCGCCCCAGGCCCTCCCATGTCCCCTGCCTTCAAGGTTGTCGCCTCCTCTGAACCAGGGGCGGACCTACTGTGGTGCAGCTGGTTCAGCTGCACCATGGCCCCGATCGGCTAAGGGGCCCCCAGCCAACCCCCGTAACCGATGTCAGAGAAGAGGAGGGTCAGGCAAGGGAAGCAGAAAGCTTCATGCTTCCCTTGCCTGATCCCGCCCCTGCTCTCCTCTGCTGCACTCATGGCGCGGCTCAGCAGGTAGGAGAGCCGCATCTCCAATAACTGCCAAACTGCCAACTCCCCCCCCCTCCCGCTCCTCACCGATGGCCGCCAGCAACCCCCTCCCCTCCCGCTCACCATGGCTGCACCAGGGCCCCCTGGGCTCAAGGTCCGCCACTGCTCTGAACATCACCTGATTTCCCATTTTACACTTTCCCATCACACGTTTTGTGTCAATAAGAATTTGTTTTTGAAATGTGATTTAGATGAAATGTAAATTCCGGTAAAATCTCTGAGTTGATGGTGTCACGGCCCCGGAAGCGCGGCGCTGCCTTCCATTACTCACAGCTTCATTACTGTGTAACTTAATCATCAGATGTTGTCCAGATGCCACTTATCGCAGCCGCTCGGAGATTTACCTATTTGTTCCATGTTTCCTCCTCCTCCTCCTCGTTCTGCCATTGCAGGATTTCAGGTGACAATTTATTTGATGAAGTTTGACGAGCTGAAAACGAGGCCTGATCCCACGACAGTGACGACCCGCGTGATGATGAGGCCGGTGTCTGCCCTCTAAATCCTGCACAACGCAGAACGTCACCTATAATCAGAAAACTCACTGACTGAGCCCTAGAAGAGCCGACATCTGAGCCTACAAATCGGCTACATCTCGGGGCTAGGAGCACTTCTCCTCTGTTAGTCATTGTCCATCACCAGGCTCAGGATAACAGGACGGCACAAGCATACGTTGCCCAAGGGTCTCCACCACCCGGTCTGCAACCGGGTCTTGCGGTCTTTAGGTCTCTTGATCCCCTCTGACCTACGAGCCAATGTAATCTCTGGCTTCTCCTCCTCCCCTTGGCATGACGTCTTCTTTATGTTGTTGTGATAAGGTGTCAGGTGGGATACGACAGTGATTACATGATCCGCGCTGCCGTACGATGAAGAGAACACAAGGATCTATCTAGTAATGGTGGCTTTATTCATGCTTCAGAGCGATATCCCGACTCCTTCCTCAGGACACCAATCTTATGGATTAATGCTCGAAACGCTTGAATAAAGCCGCCATTGATGGATCCTTGTGGTCTCTTGATCGTCATATAAACACTGTCCCTTTGGGTTTGTTTGTGGCTACCACCATGCACACGTGGAGTGTGGATCCAACAGCCGTAATCACACACTTATACTGGGTCACAATCGGCTCAGGTGAGCGGTGACAGCAGTCTCATTAGAAGAGTGTTAAGAGATAGGACCCTATTGTGCCTTTATTTCCTTTTCTATATAGATGGTGTACGAGTCCCAGGAGACGTCTAATGTTTATCCTAGGTGTCGCCATCTGTTACCGACCATAACCATGTCCTACAGCTAAAAAGTGCCGGAAGCCATAGTATTGCTGATATCACTGTCAGAGAACCCTGGTCAGTCCATATAGAATAGGACACATATATATTGTCAGCTGTCTTATGGAGGAGTGTGTGTGTCTGTGTGCGTATCTGTGTGATGTCTGTGTGTGTCTGTGTGTGTCTGTCTGTGTCTGTGTGTCTGTGTGGTATCTGTGTGCATGTCGTGTGTGTCTGTGTGTGTCTGTCTGTGTGTCTGTCTGTGTGTGTGTGTCTGTGTGCGTGTCTGTGTGCGTGTCTGTGTGTCGTGTTGTGTGTCTGTGTGTCTGTCTGTGTGTCTGTGTGTGTGTGTCTGTGCCCGCGCACGTCCGTTCACTTTGCTTTTAACACCTGTTATTTTTCTCAAGAACCAAAAGAACAATTGGAAAATCCCATTTTGCACAGAACAGTCCAGGTTTTGATCAGCGTCCCGAGGTATCTGATGACTTGACATCTTGTCAAACATTGAGTCTGCAATGTGCACACTTATATCTGGCGCCGCGCAGCTCCTCCGCACCCGCCGCCTGCTGCTGCTGCTCCTCCGCACCCGCCCCTGCTGCTGCTGCTCCTCCGCACCCGCCCCCACCTGCGCTCCTCCCCCCCGCCTGCTGCTCCTCGCACCCGCCCCCCTGCTGCTGCTCCTCCGCACCCGCCCGCCGCTGCTGCTCTCCTCCGCACCCGCCTGCTGCCCTCGCCCCGCCTGCTGCTCCTCCGCACCCGCCCCTGCTGCTGCTCCTCCGCACCCACCCCGCCTGCTGCTCCTGCCGCTGCTGCTCCTCCGCCCCCCCGCCTGCCTGCTCCTCCGCCCCCGCCTGCTGCTCCTCGCACCTGCCCCCGCCTGCTGCTCCTCTGCACCTGCCCCCGCCTGCTGCTCCTCTGCACCTGCCCCGCTGCTGCTCCTCGCACCTGCCCCCGCCTGCTGCTCCTCTGCACCTGCCCCC
Source organism: Allobates femoralis (assembly GCA_033576535.1). Lineage (NCBI taxonomy): Eukaryota > Metazoa > Chordata > Amphibia > Anura > Aromobatidae > Allobates > Allobates femoralis. Next base: position 42,791,503 of record JARQOC010000009.1, on the reverse strand, counting down.
GCCTGCTGCTCCTCTGCACCTGCCCCCGCCTGCTGCTCTCTGCGACCGCCCCCGCCTGCTGCTCCTCCTGCACCTGCCCCCGCCTGCTGCTCCTCTGCACCCGCCCCCGCCTGCTGCTCCTCTGCACCGCCCCCGCCTGCTGCTCCTCCGCACCCGCCCCCGCCTGCTGCTCCTCCGCACCCCCCGCCTGCCTCCGCCCGCTGCTGCTCCTCCGCACCCGCCCCTGCCTGCTGCTCCTCCGCACCCGCCCCCGCCTGCTGCTCCTCCGCACGCCTCCGCCCCGCCCTGCTGCTGCTCCTGACACCCAAGGTTACTTTCTCCGCTGGAAGCTCAATCTATTCTCCTTCTTCGTTTCGAATGGCAGGAATAACCACACTGAACGTGACAATACAAATCCTGCAAATGCACCTGATCCATCATAATGCTATAAAACTACTCTGCAATTATATCACAACATAGCCTTAAAGGGGAGGATTAAAGAGGCCCTTATACCTCTAGTCTCTCTCCTGTCTACACTAAATCATCATCCTTCCATGCAATGCTTTTGTGCCCTCTTCCATTATTAGTTAATGTTGTCTTTTATTCCAACTTTACGATGCTCCAAATCTCCTGCCAAAGTATAATATTTTACCTCCTGGATGTCACCACTAGAGGGAGCTCAGGAGCGTTCAGTCTACGGTCTTATTGTGTATAATCAGTATACAGTGAGCTCCCCCTAGTGGTGGCTACAAGATGGCAGAATGTTATTTATTTAACTACAGTCAATAGCTCTGCAGAAAGAAGCAAAAAGATTTATTTAGTTTAAAAGGGCGGACATTAGTCTCCACACTTGGCATCTTGACATATACCCTACATTTATGCAGATCCACAGCCCACACTGAAATGCTGCTGCAGCTGCGACCTTTCTCTCTAATCTATCAGATTAAACGCTCATCCCGCCCGATCATTGCGGTAATTAATGTCCCCTCCGCCGGGTGATCTATGACATCTCAGTGCTCTATGCAAATGACTACTGTTATTTCACCGCCTCATCCCTCTCCCGCCACCGTCCTCCTGTCTGGACATTATCCTGATATGTATTTACGATGTCGCTGCAGATGAATTTATCGAGTGTCAACATAAGTGCGGAGTCATTATCATCATCATAATGTCTTATTAAACCGTATAGACAGAATTAAAGGGGTAATGCAGAAATAGAAAAAAAGGCTCCTTCCTTCCTAAAACAGCCCCACACCGTCCAGTGGTCGACTGTGGTATTACACCTTCACTTCACTAAGGGGAATGGGACTGGGCAGCGAAACCTCACACAAACTAAGGACAAACAGCAGCCATGTTTTCCTCAATGTGGACAACTCCTTTAGGCTACATTCAGACTGTGTGTTTGTTCTTTTTCTCCTTTTGTTCTGCAGCTTTTTTTTTTTTTCATCTGAAAATGACACTCCCCTCCCCCCCCCCCCAGGGCCGTGGGGCACTCGGAACCGGGCAACCGTACTGCTGGGGGAGTCACAAGGGTCGAGACCCGGCTCAGTGACCCTGACGGTGTCAATAAAAGTTCGGGATATTGGCAAGCACCCACCGAAAATGCTGTGCTAGCTCAGCTTCCTAAATCTGACATTATTCCAAGTCTGTAGTCAGGTGACTGGATTGTCCTAACCTGTGTTGCTTTCTTATGTAGCCTTTGATATCCCAGCCGAATCCTAGCATTCGATGCTGAAGTCCATGTGGTGATATAATCCAGATTCTGATCCCCTTGGTTAGCACCAAAGTGCCTATGCCTTATTATTATTATGGGATTATGGCCTGCCAATCGGTTCTGTAGATCCTAGATTAGCAGCATGTAACAAGTCTGCTGAATTTAATGAACAGTCCTCCTTGTATACCTTAGCACTCATTACAGGATATTGGGGACTTCATGATTGGTGGAATAAGACTGGGCTCTCATTGGCTAGATTTCAAGTTGCCTGGTCAATGTTCATTTAAATGATGTAGACAGAGAGGGGCCAAAGCGAAGCCCATCCAGTCTGCCATCCATAACAAAATGGTGGCTGAAGTAATTTACATAGAATCAGCAATACACATCTTTGGACAAAAGGATATGAACCTTTTAATCTGTCTTTGAGTCTCTGACAAAGGGGTGAGATAATTACATTACAAACGTTAAACACTACCAGGCATCTACAAGACTTGTAGAACAATGAGTGGCATAGCACAAGTAATTAACAAAATAACATCATGTCTGGTTATATGTTAAACTTAACCCATGCTATGCACTGAAAGAGTCCATGTCATCACAGGGATCTCTCTCCTCAGAGAGTGAGTTCTGAGGCCTCTTTGCTGCACTCCTCTTTGCTGTTCCTGGCTGCCTGTAGCTAAGCTTTGACCTCCTCTCTGCTGGTAAGTCTCTCACCGGTATGGCAGGCAGCTCAAGCCCTTCCCAGGCATCACTCCACTGTCCCTGAGCTCTCAAGTGCTGCTGTTCCTCCAGCTGCTTTGCTGTGGGTTGGGAGACGTGGAGTCTTCTACCCTCCAGTTTGGGCTGCTGGGTGTATAGTACCGTCACTGTTGTGAATTCATTAAGGAGGCATTCTGGTTGTGAGCTCCCTCCGGTGGTTGTTGCTGGTAATGGAGAGTTCCACAGCTGATCTTGATGATTGGCAGTCAGGTTTAGATTGGAGCAAATAGTGGTTTGAAGCTGATCAGTCCTTGCCAGTTGTGAATGTTCCTGGAGGTGTCCACACCTTTTCCTGGTTTCTCCTGGTCTGCTGAAATCCTTGCAAGCTAAGTGAATGGTTTTTGTTACTTTGTGGCGCACATGTTGTGTGCTTGTGGATCTGTTTCCAGTTTGTCTTGTTCTGAGTTGTGGGTTGATATTTAGTCTGCATATTTGTTTACCTGCTCTCAGTAAGGACGTTTTCTTCCTGGACAGAAATTGCTCTTCACTGTTATCTGCTACTTCCAGTGTTGATGGTATTGGTACTTGTTTATTCTTGTTTGTTTCACAGAAGTGCTGCAGATATAGAGGGCAGAGAGTCTTAGTGACTCAGGGTAATTTTTGACACTCTCTGCTGTTGGAGATTTTTTTGATAGTATTTTAATACTGCCCGCAATAGTGTTCTATCCTGTCTTCACTATCTAGCTAGTGTGGCCTCTTGCTGAGCTCTATATTCTGCCTGTTGTGTCTTTTCCTCTCCTGTTTCCTAGTTAATATCTGTGGGGGGCTTGCTGCTCTTTTGGGGTTCTGCTTGAGGCAAGATAGCTTTTCCTATTTTCATCTCTAGGGGTAGCTAGTTCTCCAGTTGTGTCTAGGGAATGGTTAGTTACATCCCACGGCTACTTCTAGTTGCGGTGTTTAGTCAGGTGTTGCCGTCAGTATAGTTACCAACGACTTCTGTGGAATCTTCAAGTTACTCCTAAGTCGTCTGATCATAACACCTCGCAACCTCGGACTCCGATGTCCATTTCAGGAGCTCTGCACTGGGGTGAGCCGGGTAACTGGCTCCACTCTCCAGGTCCTTGCTCTCCTTCATCAGACCCTCTCCTACAGGTCCCTCACACTTGTTATTCTCTATCCTCGGATGAGCCTAACACCACTCCAGTCCACAGATCGCTCTTCACAGTCCTCCCAAGAACTGAACTGCCTAACCCCGCCCCCAGGCCAGAATTTATAGGGGAGCTCCCCTGAACTCTGTTTCATATCTCCCCCTTCAGGTCTGGAGTCAGGAAGGTGTTGCATGGTGTGGGCTTACCTGGTGTGGATACCCCTTCTTGCTTCCAAACACGTCCTTGACCCCTGATGGAGGCAATGCACTGTTTTTGGTGCTGCGTTTCTTCCCCTTTTCTCCCCCCCCCCCCCCATTTAGAATGGCTCCTATGGGAAAAACACACGAAGAAACGGCACAAAGTGATCTGCACTTTTCTAAGACGGAGCCTCCTAAAGGGAAAAACCGGATGAGTTACACGTGGACAGTCTGAACGGTAAAAAATAAAAACCCATTGACTCGGCTGGGAAATCATTTGAGTGATCCGTTCTATGTGCTGCATTGTAAAAACGGACCAAACACAGAGTCTGAACGAAGCCTACAAAAAACTTGTATCTGACCTGGGAGGTGAAAGCTTTGACAGTCACCCTGCATACTAGTTTATAGAGCCCCATAGCTTTCCATAGGCTTCAGCATTAACTATATGCATCTGTGGCTGATACAACTCTTTTGTTTCCTTGGCACTTTTAGGTCCAGTATACGGCACTCATTAATCATATACAAAGTCCTGTGATGCTGGTCACTGCTAATATCGAGGGTGGGACACTGTCACTTGTTACAGGAGTATAGACCGCAGGGAAGTCAGGTAATTCAGGTCAGTTCCAGGAGAGTATAGTATTCAGGGAGTGACAGACGTAGTCCTGTAACAGTCCAGGGTCAGGTTTCCAAGAAATGACGACGAGGATTCAGGGAGTCAAGAGTCTACTCAAGTCATGGTCCAGGGGTCAAAATACCAAGACATCACAAGTACAGGGAGCAAACAAAAGGGAAATCAAGCAACAGTCCGGGGTCAGATAACAGAGATAAGAACAGACACAGGAAAACAGGCTGCACAGCACTTCAGATAGCATTGGACAGGGATTCTGGGAGAAGCTGCTCATTAAAGCAGCAGAAGCAATCACTGGAAAGATGGAACCACTGAGCAGCCCAACCCCTGCCAGACCTGAATGGAGGCATGGCGTGCTGCAGGCCCGAGGCGAGAGGAGGGCGTGTGTCACCGCGGGATGAGATGGTGCACATTGTTCTTCGTTCAGAGGAAAAGGTGTTTTAGGATAATAGCTGTGAAGGTGACGCATGCATAGATTGAGATCTTAATCTGTGCATATGCTGCCTCCAGTCATCCTCCTGAAGGTGGGAGGACAGGAGTGTCACGATGGCGTGATATGGGCACCATTCATCTCCGGTCAGTGAACAAGATGTGTATTAGGATAATGCCTGGAGGCAGCGCATGCGCAGATTGAGATCTCTCCTCTCTCTGCATTTTACTGATGCACATCGCGTCTACTGACGAGAGATTGATGGTAACCGTGTCACACCACCCCTTCTTCCCAACCTCAATCCTGCACCATGTCATGCCACCAAAGAGTTCCTTCAGCTGCGGCCCTGCATCTTGTGTCCCCGCTCCCCGGTATACTATATCTGAATTATAAAATGCACCCCCACTTGTACTCCAGAAAACTGTGAACCAGCAATGATGAATCTGGACCTTGAATATAATGATACAGTACTGGCTGCCTCACATCCACCACTAGAGGGAGCTCACTGATACTGATAATACATTGCAATCTATTACACACCAGTATGCAGAAGCTGTAAAGCTCCCTCTAGTGGAGACTGTAGACAGACTCATTTTTATGGATGAGATTTGGAACTTTGTAAGAAAAAATATAATTCTGACCTCTATAAAGATACAGTAAGAAATGAAACGGCTCATAATGTAGGATCAGAAATGACACAATGATAAAAAGTCCCCAGTCTGGCGCCCTTGTACCACTTATATGCAATTTAATTGGAAATCCAGATAGCGGCGCTGGGCTTGTGGGAAATTGTGATGGGATTAATAATTATGGGGTCACCCCAGGCGTTCTGGCCGGGATTACTTGACACAGAAGCTAAAGGCTAATTCATTTTGTATTTAGTGATCAATAGCGACTTGTCAGAGCCCAGAAATGAGTCTTCCAGGAGGTCGACTCCGCGCCGTCCGCCATTAATGCTCGCGACCTTTCGGTGACCTTTCCAAAGCGACTTCTCGATGGAAGGAGATGAAAATGGAATAAGGAGAGCAGGGAACGCCGATCTCATCACATTCTGCTCCGGAGGATTATAATTAAAAAAGATATAATTTTAGAGGATGGATAGAGGCCGCCGAGCGGTAGAGAGACCCGTGTAATCCTCCGTGGGGTCACCAGGTGCCGGGTGTTATACGGGGAGGATTATTATGATCGATGTGTTGTATTTATGTGTCAGACCCCATGTAGAGGGGGATCCTATAACCCAACACTTACTGTACATCAGGGTCTCCCCTATGGTGGATGGAGACGCTCGGTGTCACCGCCGGGTCCACGTTTGCTCACAGTTCAGATTGTCCAAAGAGTAAGAACAAGAAGTGTTCACAGTGTCTGTTATAGGGACATTTGAGGTTTGTTCTCTTGTTTAGGACGTTTGTAGGTCATCTGCAGAGGACGAGATCAGCAGAAGTCTAGGAAGAGTTTACGGGAAGCCACGGACCCGCTGTGCCACAGCGCTGCGGCCCATCTGCCACATTGGAGCCACATTTTACCTGTGGGATAGGAAGTCTTGGCTGGGGCTGGAGGTCAGGGCTTGTGCACCAGAAGAGGTGGTGGGTTGGGGGCCTGAGTGGAGTCTGGAGACAGATGTGTCCATAACCAGTGTGGTTGGGCCAGTCTCTGCAAAGAAATGGTTCACATGCTTGGTTGGCACAAGAGAGGCAACGAGTCACAGAGACCACTCAGTCTTGGGTTTGGAGACTCTATAGATGAAGAAGGTTGAAGAGCACAATGCGGCTTTTGTTAACTCCATCTCTTTACTGGTTCCTCGCAGATAAGTGTGGGTGTACTGTCAGCCTGGGTGAGGGCAGTGCGATACCTCAGGATTTGGTCCTGTGACCTTGTGCCATGCGGTCGGCTTCGCGCCTTGTGAACCCACAGCCTGGTCAGTCCCGAGCCAAGTGTTGATGCTCAATTTACTTTTCTCTTCCCATCATGTGCAGTCATCACCTGTTTTCAATTGCTCATTACATCTGTCCAATCACATCCCGGGCGGGGTTATTTATATTCTCCTTTTCCAGCCATTCTTTGTTGGTTATATTCATTACCACGTGAGTTTTTATGAAGGAATGCCAGTTTTGCTTCATCACAAAGCATTCACTGATCTAAAGCGCTCAAACACAGTGAATTCCTAGGCACATTGCCCCCTGGGAAATATGAATATGCAAATAGTCTGTGGAGCCTCGGTTAGGAGTCTCAAACACAGAACTAGCCATATATCCCTCCAGTGAAGGACCCAGCCAAGGGGTGGCTCCCTGCAGAGAACACCATAACCACCATGTTAAGTGGCCCTTTTAGTCAATATCCAGCTCTTTTACAAGCTTAGAGATATGACAAGGGATTACCAAGGCCAGGTATCCATCCACAGACAGCTGTTTCGGGGTGTTGCCCCTCATCAGTGTGGAGTAGGATTCTGGCTAGGTGGTTGACTGAAAGGGTCACTTAACATGGTGGTTATGGTGTTCTCTGCAAGGAGCCACCCCAGGGCTAGGTCCTTCCCTGGAGGGATATCTGCTAGTCCTGTGTTTGAGACTCCTAACCCCGAGGCTCCAGAGACTATTTGCATATTCAGTTTTGCTTTATGGGATTTATCTGTTGACTGAGAACAGTTAGTATTTGCACTGTTTCTCCTCTTTGGTGTAGCCTGCCCCTATCTCATGTTTATTGTTGGGTTTGTAGGACGTTCTCCTTCCTTACACTGATCATTTCTCCGGTTTTCCACTTGTGCACATATTCTGAGTTTCCCCACTTTGGTTCCCAGTTTCTCCACCTTCTCCCTGGTTGTAGACTTTAGCAACCTTCCACCTTTGGTTTCTGAGGAGGCACAAAAACCCCCAATGGTGTTCAGGACATCAAGTCCAGGATGTGGTTTTGTAGCTGAGCGGCTAGGGATATCCCAGACTGTACAGGAGCCATTGGGGGCTGTGCTGCTGGGGATAGTAGTCTGTACAGGAACCGGTAGGGTAGGTGCGGCTGTTGAAAGAGGCCTTTTTCCCCATTTACCCATGTTTGAACACGTGCGTAGCTCTGGGGAGTCTGCAGAAATCTCATCCTGGAGGGAGGGGGTTGTGTATTTGCAGTTGAGGCCTATGTGAAATCGCTCAGTCTTGAGTTTTGTTGACTTCACAGGAGTCAAAGCACAATTACAAACATAAAACTTCTGTATCTGCAGGCCTTTATCTCACATTAAGCAGCGGAGCCATTGTGTGTGTATAGAAACCACTAAGATTCTGCACCTTATGAGGGCAGTGACCACAAAGCGTGAACACAACTATCGCACTCTCTGCCTCGTAGTCTGTACCGTAAGAAGAAAGCCGTAGAATTGTGAGTGCTGCTCTGGTGTTCAGATCTGTTGGTCATTTTTGGAGTTGTGCTTAAATTGTAGCGAACTCCCCAGGACTGTAGAGGGGGGGGGACAGGACCCTGGGACTGTAGAGAGGAGGGGAGGTAGCCCGGGACTGTAGAGAGGGGGGGGGGGACAGGACCCTGGGACTGTAGAGAGGAGGGGAGGTAGCCCCGGGACTGTAGAGAGGGGGGGGGGGACAGGACCCTGGGACTGTAGAGAGGGTGGGGGGGGACAAGGGACTGTAGAGGGGGGGCAGGACCCCGGGACTGTAGAGAGGGGAGGGGACAGGACCCTGGTACTGTAGAGAGGGGGGCCCTGGGACTGTAGAGAGGAGGGGAGGTAGCCCCGGGACTGTAGAGAGGGGGGGGGGACAGGACCCAGGGACTGTAGAGAGGGGGCCCCGGAACTGTAGAGAGGGGGGGGGACAGGACAACGGGACTATAGTGGCAGTATAACGGTTCTCCAGCGTGACGCCAACCTCCGGGGCTCAGTCTCGACCGAGCGATGGTTAAACCTAAATTAAACACAACATTTTACTCACTTCGGACGTTTCATTTCATCGGCTTTTTCTTTACCAATTTTCTTCCACTTTTTGTTTAGATCTAACACGTTTCGGCTTAATCTCTCGTCTACAAGGTAAAATCAATACGCTGTGATTGCCTCTCAGAACCGCAGCTGTGATAGATAACATTATTAAATGTCTTCTGGAGCCGCCGCCTCGTTATACAGAATGTGAGGGGTGCGGTGACACCTGCTGAGAACACCCAAAAGTGACCATCCAGCTTCAGCCTAAACAGGAGGCGCCGCACCGATACCCAACATTCACATTGACTTTGCTCCTCTAATCCCACCAGCTAATTGTCTGGTGAAATGGCAGTAGTCCGGGGTGATGTATTCTCGGGAACGCTGGGGGCCGCCGCCGGCTGCTCAATGATCAGAAAAATATCTCTGCTCCAAATCATAAAGGAGAACTTAAAAACTTGGTTGAACTGGAAGTGCGCATGCGCGACCAACCATCCCTCCATTCAAAGAGGGAACGCAAGACCCTGTTTTGACAATCTGTGTTAAAGGGATTGTCCACTACTAGGACAACCACTTACCATAAATGTGAAGGCCTATACTCACATCCGGTGCTGGCGCAGTTCCACGATGTCTGAACTCGCGTTCCTGAGGTGCACGACACATTGTTATGCCACGCCAGCCCCATTACCAATCGCAGCCGGCTTCCTTCTCCCCGCCTTCAGATGGTTAATGAGCCCTGCTGGGAGAAGGACCCAGTGCTGATTGACATTTGACACATGAACCCTGCGACCAATGTCACACTGGACTAAAGGGATGTCCGGCTACTGTGCGTGACAATGACACACGAACCAACAATGTCCTGTGCACCACACTAAACAGACAAGGACACACCAGGGAGACAAATACAGCTGGGGGCCCTGCTCATAGGGAATGGGGGAGAGTTGACCCCCTGCACTCACCTGTGGCTGTGCCCTGATTTCCCTACCGTCCCTATATGGATTCTTTCAACCTGTCATTGAGCAGGATACCTAGGCCCTCACTGGCCCTGATATTATCCCTCAATAGAGAATGGCCGACAGGAGCACTAGTCCCAACCACTGCAATAAAGATGAGGGAAGGGGAGACAAACAGGAAATAACGAGGCAATGTCACGCCTGCTGCCACATACCTTGACAGGAGATGGCTTAGCAGTACTCAGCTCTCTAGAGAACCTCCTTCTCAGGAAGCCAGGCCAGAAATGGGTTCAATCACCAGCAAAGAATGCTGCAACCATGAGACCATATAAAGGGGATAGGAGTAATCACTGAGTAGCCACACCTGGTAAGGAAACTAAGTAGTCTACTAGCGGCAGAATGTACATTAACTCCTGAACTGCCAAAGGAAAGAAACACATTTAAAATTAAATCTCAATAAAGGAATGAGACAGATGTCCCAAACCAGTCCTAAGTCTCTGAAGTAGGAGAGACCATGGTGACAGTCACATGGGCCCCCAGAAAGACCATGGTGACAGTCACATGGGCCCCCAGAGAGACCATGGTGACAGTCACATGGGCCCCCAGAAAGACCATGGTGACAGTCACATGGGCCCCCAGAAAGACCATGGTGACAGTCACATGGGCCCCCAGAGAGACCATGGTGACAGTCACATGGGCCCCAGAACACAGGTTCTGACATTGCTGGAACCATGCTGACACCAGAGGGGCATATAGGCATTTTTATGGAGGACGCACATGGGGAGTAGGACAGGATTGGATGACCCTTTTACCACCAATTTCCAGAACAAGGTCTGGCATTCTCTCTTTGAATAAAGTAATGGTTAAGGCCCCGTTACACGGTGTGAGATCGTTAACGACATCGTTGAAACGTCACGGGTTTGGAGTCATTCCAGTGACATCGTTAGGACGTCGTTGTGTGTGACACAGAGATACGACTATGATAAATCGTTGGATCTCTGATCGCAGATTTTGGAACATGTTCTCAATTAACACGATCCTGGATCAGCCGACCTGCTGCATCGTTCTGTGACACCGCGATAACGATGTCGTTAACGACTTCTCCTATTCACAGCAGTGAACAAGTATCGTTCACGGGGTTGTGTGATCGATCGCTGCTCGCTGGATGGTTGGAGCGTCGATATCTACACGTGACATCTCATCAACGATGTCTGAAATTATGTTGGACCCGACCGCGCGTCCGAGATCATTGAAGACATTGTTCCAACGTCGTGCCGTGTAACGGGGCCTTTAGTAACACGTGCACTTTTACTTCATTCAGTCACTGGTGCTGACGGAGAGTTGTGCACTGTATGTAGCTTTAAAGGCCCCGTTACATGTTCCAACATCTTTCTAAAGGGACGTCAGGAACGATGTTGAAACGACATTGTTGGTGCGTCACAGCATGTAAACGCACAATTCCACAACGATCGTTGTTCAAGTCGGAGTTGAGGGGTTTATCTGCATGCAGGAAATCTGTCAACTTCCACTTAAGCAACCTGCGGCATCGTTCAGTGTGACACCGCGATGTCACGGCCAATCCAGCCTATTCGCTGCATTGCAGCGGATCGCTCGCTGGGTTAATCCCAGCACAGCGAGCGATCGCTACGGCAACATCGCAGCGCCGTCACCAGCAACATCTTCCCGTGTGGCAGCTAGGCTGCGATGATGGAAGCGAGCGCGCACCCGCGCCATCTCTTCCAACATCGCAGCCGATGTTGTAAGGTGTAACGGGGCCTTTAGTCCCACAGCGCATGTGCAACTATTGCTCTTATTCTATGGAGGATTGAAGCAGGGGCGTAACTACAACAGGTGCAGGGAATGCAATTGCACCCGGGTCCTGCAGCCTAGGGGGCCCCAAAAGTCCCTTTGGCCTATAGAAAAAGACTATTACTATTAAAGATTTGCAATAATTGGGGCCCCGTTGGAGCTTTCACATAGAGGCCCCTGGGCCTGAAGTTACTCCACTGGATTGAAGGATTGTACAGGATGAGTGAAAATTGCTAGATTGGTGGGGTCAAATCGTAGAGACCCAAAGAGCTCACAGTCACGGGGTCCAGTGCGCTCCTTGGAGCAGCGATCGCGCATGTGCTGATAAAGTTATGGGACTGCTGGAGCAGCACGAGCGCACGTCAGGGCAGGGCGGCCTCACAGCACAGCACGCAGGGGTCGGCCTCACAGTACAGCACGCAGGGGTCGGCCTCACAGCACAGCCAGGTCGCCTACAGCACAGCAGCAGGGGTCGCTCACAGCAGCACCAGGCGCCTCACAGTACAGCACGCAGGGGTCGGCCTCACAGTACAGCACGCAGGGGTCGGCCTCACAGTACAGCACGCAGGGGTCGGCCTCACAGTACAGCACGCGCAGGGGTCGGCCTCACAGTACAGCAGCGCAGGGGTCGGCCTCACAGTACAGCACGCAGGGGTCGGCCTCACAGTACAGCACGCAGGGGTCGGCCTCACAGTACAGCACGCAGGGGTCGGCCTCACAGTACAGCACGCAGGGGTCGGCCTCACAGTACAGCACGCAGGGGTCGGCCTCACAGTCCAGCACGCAGGGGCGGCCTCACAGTCAGCACGCAGGGGTCCGGCCTCACAGTACAGCGCGCAGGGGTCGGCCTCACAGTACAGCACGCAGGGGTCGGCCTCACAGCACAGCACGCAGGAGGTCGGCCTCACAGCACAGACACGCAGGGGTCGGCCTCACAGCACAACACGCAGGGGTCGGCCTCACAGCACACACGCAGGGGTCGGCCTCACAGCACAACACGCAGGGGTCGGCCTCACAGCACACAGGGCAGGGGTCGGCCTCACAGCACAACAGCGCAGGGGTCGGCCTCACAGCACAACGCGCAGGGGTCGGCCTCACAGCACAAGCGCAGGGGTCGGCCTCACAGCACAACGCGCAGGGGTCGGCCTCACAGCACACGAGGTGCTCACAGCAGCAGGGGTCGGCCTCACAGTACAGCGCGCAGGGGTCGGCCTCACAGCACAGCGCGCAGGGGTCGGCCTCACAGCACAGCGCGAAAGGGGTCGGCCTCACAGCACAGCGCGCAGGGGTCGGCCTCCAGCACAGCACGCAGGGGTCGGCCTCACAGCACAGCACGCAGGGGTCGGCCTCACAGCACAGCAGCAGGGGTCGGCCTCACAGTACAGCACGCAGGGGTCGGCCTCACAGCACAGCACGCAGGGGTCGGCCTCACAGCACAGCACGCAGGGGTCGGCCTCAGCACACAATTCCCCCGCTCGGGTGCTGTGGGGCGAGGTTTTGTTGTCCCATTTTTCTGGTGTTCTGAGGAGCGCCGCTGCACACTTCTGCCACTCAGCACTTTTTTTGCCTCCATAACTCCTGACCGGATCCTCCTAATAGGAGACATTGCCTCCATCTATTATCATAATATTTTACTGCCTAACAATGATATTGCAGCAGCCGCCGTGTCTGCAGCGGGACGCCCTCCACCGCGCAATTGATATATCTTACACCAGTGGGAAGGATAATGGCGCCCGCAGGGAAGCTCGCACGTTATTATCAATAAAGCGCAGGACGGGATTGTGGAGTCAGCAAACGTTTTATCACTGCAACAATAACCGTCCCGGGGGCCGTGCACAAGCCAGGGACACGCAGGGGTTAAATGGCGGCTTTAACCCTTTATGTATTAAATAAAGCAAGTGGACGACTCCGCGAGGATTGTGGGGTGATGACACTTCAACCAGGAGAAATTAGGGGAAGGCAAACAGCTGACTGAGCCCAAATATGACTGACGATATCAATAGTGGTCATGTGACATCATACTGACCCCTGCCCCAGAGAGGACGGGGAGAGCACCCCACTGTGCCGGACGGGGAGAGCGCCCCACTGTGCCGGACGGGAGAGCGCCCCACATGCAGTGCCGACGAGAGAGCGCCCCACTGTGCCAATAGAGAGAGCGCCCCACATGTGCCGGACGGAGAGAGAGCGCCCCACTGTGCATACAGAGAGAGCGCCCCACATACGGTGCCGGACGGAGAGAGTGCCCAACATACGGTGCCGGACGGAGAGAACGCCCCACATACAGTGCCGGACAGAAGAGAACGCCCCACTGTGCCGGACGGAGAGAGAGCGCCCCACTGTGCTATACAGAGAGAGCGCCCCACATACAGTGCCGGACAGAGAGAGCGCCCCACATACAGTGCCGGACAGAGAGAGCGCCCCACATACGGTGTCGGACGGAGAAAGAGCGCCCCACATACGGTGCCGGACAGAGAGAACGCCCCACTGTGCCGGACGGAGAGAGAGCGCCCCACTGTGCTATACAGAGAGAGCGCCCCACATACAGTGCCGGACAGGAGAGAGCGCCCCACTAATGCCGACAGAGAGAGCGCCCCACATACAGTGCCGGACAGAGAGAGCGCCCCACATACAGTGCCGGACAGAGAGAGCGCCCCACATACGGTGCCGGAGCAGAGAGAACGCCCCACTGTGCCGGACGGAGAGAGAGCGCCCACACTGTGCTATACAGAGAGAGCGCCCCACATACAGTGCCGGACAGAGAGAGCGCCCCACATACAGTGCCGGACAGAGAGAGCGCCCCACATACGGTGCCGGACGGAGAGAGCGCCCCACATACGGTGCCGGACAGAGAGAGCGCCCCAACATACGGTGCCGGATAGGGAGAGAGCGCCCCACATACGGTGCCGGACGGAGAGAGCGCCCAACATACGGTGCCGGACGGGGAGAGCGCCCCACATACGGTGCCGGACGGAGAGAGCGCCCCACTGTGCCATACAGAGAGAGCGCCCCATTCACGGGCGCCACGGGACGGAGAGAGGCCCCACATACGGTGCCGGAGACGCGTGGGAGGAGAGGCCCCACATACGGTGCCGATACAGGAGAGAGCGCCCCACATACGGTGCCGGACGGAGAGAGCGCCCCACATACGGTGCCGGACGGGGAGAGCGCCCCACATAGGTGCCGGATGGAGAGAGCGCCCCACATACGGTGCCGGACGGAGAGAGCGCCCCACATACGGTGCCGGACGGGGAGAGCGCCCCACATACGGTGCCGGACGGAGAGAGCGCCCCACATACGGTGCCGGACGGAGAGAGCGCCCCACATACGGTGCCGGACGGGGAGAGCGCCCCACTGTGCCATACAGGAGAGAGCCCCACATACGGTGCCGGACGGAGAGAGCGCCCCACATACGGTGCCGGACGGAGAGAGCGCCCCACATACGGTGCCGGACGGGGAGAGCGCCCCACATACAGTGCTGGACGGAGAGAGTGCCCCACATACAGTGCTGGACGGAGAGAGTGCCCCACATACGGTGCCGGACGGAGAGAGCGCCCCACATACGGTGCCGGACGGAGAGAGCGCCCCACATACAGTGCTGGACGGAGAGAGTGCCCCACATACGGTGCCGGACGGAGAGAGTGCCCCACATACGGTGCCGGACGGAGAGAGTGCCCCACATACGGTGCCGGACGGGAGAGAGCGCCCCACATACGGTGCCGGACGGAGAGAGCGCCCCACATACGGTGCCGGACGGAAGAGAGCGCCCCACATGTGGTGATGTAGGGAAAAGAGCGCCTCACATGCGGTGTAAGTAAAATAGTGATTTATAAAAAGGGTAAGTAGCCAAGAAGCCTCAGTGTGTGACACGGCGGTCTAATATGGTAAGACTGCTGCCAGTCAGGGTCATTGACGGTCTGAGTATCTGACGTTGGCCTGTGCCCTCACATCTGGGTGTTCCAGGCCTGGCTGTGATCCCGGGCAGAGTCATTACAGCGATGCCTCATCCATGTTCTGCCCGTTGTGATTCTTGGCGCCTGTTTGTAGGGCACAGAGTACACCTGGCGGAAGCTGTGCTGGATAATGAAAGATCACCTGACAGGACCGCCGCCACCACCGCCACCACCGCCAAGACACCTCTGCATTATATACAATGCGCTCGTCCCCACGTGTCAGTGTAACACAAGGCCACAAGCCGGAGGCGCCATTATTACAGTCACGAGACTCCTCTGTCATTATGTAGCCACAGATCACACTAAGTAATGGCCGCCATAATAACGATTACTGAGAGTCCAACATGTCACCAATCCAAGAAGAAGAAGATGATGATTATCTCCCGAAATGAAGAATATATTACTATGAAGAGAACGTATACTGAAAAGGACGGGAGACACAGGGACAGGACACAAGAAATGTGCTTGCAATAAAAATTGTGCAAATGTATATATTTCTTCCAGACTGTATGATATTATAAACTTTGAGACATTTGACAAAAAATTGATAAATATCTTTTGAGTCACCCCGCCAACATCAAGGCAATCTCATCACAGTGGTACTCTATACTTTCTTACTCTAGTTGTGCATCGCTGCCTCCAACATAAAAATATAGTGAACCACAAGGAGCGAACATGTACCTGCTCCCATAGTGTCAGTGCAAGAGAATAAAAGGCAACTCAGACACCTGCAGCTAACGT
This sequence comes from Allobates femoralis, assembly GCA_033576535.1. Classification (NCBI taxonomy): domain Eukaryota; kingdom Metazoa; phylum Chordata; class Amphibia; order Anura; family Aromobatidae; genus Allobates; species Allobates femoralis. The sequence continues at coordinate 42,775,357 of JARQOC010000009.1, read as the reverse complement.
TACATATGTCTGAGCTTGTTTGTTGATTTTTCAGTATGATAGTAGTTATATTCTTGTACATAGGAGCAGTATTATAGTAGTTATATTCTTGTATATAGGGACAGTATTATAGTAGTTATATTCTTGTATATAGGAGCAGTATTATAGTAGTTATATCCTGTATATAGGGGCAGTATTATAGTAGTTATATTCTTGTATATAGGGGCAGTATTGTAGTAGTTATATTCTTGTATATAGGAGCAGTATTATAGTAGTTATATTCTTGTACATAGAGGCAGTATTATAGTAGTTATATTCTTGTATATAGGAGCAGTATTATAGTAGTTATATTCTTGTATATAGGGGCAGTATTATAGTAGTTATATCTTGTATATGGGGCGATATTATAGTAGTTAATCTTGTATATAGGGCAGTATTATAGTAGTTATATTCTTGTATATAGGGGCAGTATTATAGTAGTTATATTCTTGTTATAGGGCCAGTATTATAGTAGTTATATTCTTGTATATAGGGCAGTATTATAGTAGTTATATTCTTGTAATAGGAGCAGTATTATAGTAGTTATATTCTTGTATATAGGAGCAGTATTATAGTAGTTATATTCTTGTATATAGGAGCAGTATTATAGTAGTTATATTCTTGTATATAGGGGCAGTATTATAGTAGTTATAATCTTGTATATAGGAGCAGTATTATAGTAGTTATATCTTGTATATAGGAGCAGTATTATAGTAGTTATATTCTTGTATATAGGGACAGTATTATAGTAGTTATATTCTTGTATATAGGAGCAGTATTATAGTAGTTATATTCTTGTACATAGGAGCAGTATTATAGTAGTTATATTCTTGTATATAGGAGCAGTATTATAGTAGTTATATTCTTGTATATAGGGGCAGTATTATAGTAGTTATATTCTTGTATATAGGGGCAGTATTATAGTAGTTATATTCTTGTATATAGGGCAGTATTATAGTAGTTATATTCTTGTATATAGGAGCAGTATTATAGTAGTTATATTCTTGTATATAGGAGCAGTATTATAGTAGTTATATTCTTGTATATAGGAGCAGTATTATAGTAGTTATATTCTTGTATATAGGGACAGTATTATAGTAGTTATATTCTTGTATATAGGAGCAGTATTATAGTAGTTATATTCTTGTATATAGGAGCAGTATTATAGTAGTTATATTCTTGTATATAGGAGCAGTATTATAGTAGTTATATTCTTGTATATAGGAGCAGTATTATAGTAGTTATATTCTTGTATATAGGGGCAGCATTATAGTAGTTATATTCTTGTATATAGGGGCAGTATTATAGTAGTTATATTCTTGTATATAGGAGCAGTATTATAGTAGTTATATTCTTGTATATAGGAGCAGTATTATAGTAGTTATATTCTTGTACATAGGAGCAGTATTATAGTAGTTATATTCTTGTATATAGGGACAGTATTATAGTAGTTATATTCTTGTATATACGGAGCAGTATTATAGTAGTTATATTCTTGTATATAGGGGCAGTATTATAGTAGTTATATTCTTGTATATAGGAGCAGTATTATAGTAGCTATATTCTTGTATATAGGAGCAGTATTATAGTAGTTATATTCTTGTATATAGGGGCAGTATTATAGTAGTTATATTCTTGTATATAGGGGCAGCATTATAGTAGTTATATTCTTGTATATAGGAGCAGTATTATAGTAGTTATATTCTTGTATATAGGAGCAGTATTATAGTAGTTATATTCTTGTATATAGGGGCAGTATTATAGTAGTTATATTCTTGTATATAGGGGCAGTATTATAGTAGTTATATTCTTGTATATAGGGGGCAGTATTATAGTAGTTATATTCTTGTACATAGGGGCAGTATTATAGTAGTTATATTCTTGTATATAGGGGCAGCATTATAGTAGTTATATTCTTGTATATAGGAGCAGTATTATAGTAGTTATATTCTTGTATATAGGAGCAGTATTATAGTAGTTATATTCTTGTATATAGGGGCAGTATTATAGCAGGTATATCGTAATTGAATATAGAGGAGTGAGTGGTATTTATTTCTCTCCATGTAATTACTCGTCCCTGATTGGTGGTGACCCGTCGTGGTTGCGTTTCGCTGTTAGTCTTGTTACGTTCCTAATCTGATGGTGAATTGATCGTTACACATAATTACAAGCTTCTCGCTTCGTTCTCGGTATTAAACATTTGCTCCAGTCAATAACAAATGTCCAGAAATCTGCGGCTCCGGTGACATTAGTGGTGACGGATCTTCATTAACTCCTCGGTGACTGGCGCCTGTGACCTCGGCATTAATCTTTGGTTGCTTTGTTCTGATTGAACGATCCGTGTTGCTGATTTTCCGGATCTGGCGGATCCTCACAGTCGTCCCTGCATAATTCAGTGTCATTAGGTGGAGAGAGCTGTAAACACAGATTTATTGTTGCACCAGTCTGCACCTTCTAGATTATTTCACCATTTTTCATGCTACACTTAGGCGGGTGGTGCAGGCTGTTTCCCGGCTGTGTGTCTGCGGTGGAGACGACGGTTTGCCCAGCTGTAAGTATGTAAAATGCTTTTTCGGGAGAAATACAGTGATTTAAATAATAATGTTACTATGTGATGTAACATAATATTGATGATGGTTTAATAACAATAAAGTACATGACAGGTTCCCTTTCAAGGCCAGGTTTACAGGTGTCTGGAGAGATGGGTGGGTCTGGCTATCCTCATATCTCCATCCATGGGTGTCTCATGTAGTGTAATGGAGATTTTTTTGGCCCATGGTCAGTGTGTGACTCCGAGCCTCAGAGAGAGGTGTTGTGTACTGAGCGGAGTCTGAGGTTGCTCCTCTGGGATCTTTCTGTGGAGGAGTTGTCTGGACCTGTGCGGGCGAAGCCATGAATGTACATGTGGTTATACAGTTTATGTTCCTGTAAAGCCGAAGGAAAGCTCATACTTCATAAATACCTTGTTTGTTTCAAACACAGCGCCCCATGTGTCCACAGGCCAAGTGTGGTATTGCAATACCCTTTAAACACTTCACAGAGATTTATAAACCCCTGGAGATTTCTCATGTTTGTCAGTCTATACCTTAAGACGTCCTCAGGTTCAGACCTCTGACTGATACACTGCGACAACCTCACAGCTATGAAGAGACGGCAAACATGAAACCTCACATGTAAAGAGGAGCGTGACCCTGCTGCGCGGAGTGTACACAGCAGAGATCCCAGCGCCGTCCCCTGCTGGCTGCACAGTCTATAATGAGTCTTACAAACCTGTATCTACTCCTGAGACCCCCCTTGCCGCAGGCCTGGAAGAGCTGAAATAAAGCAATTGATTGCCCTAGACCACCAGGGATACAGAGCTGACCCCTTCACTGCCCCAGACCACCAGGGATACACAGACTGACCCCTTCACTGCCCTAGACCACCAGGGATACAGAGACTGACCCTTCTCTGCCCTAGACCACCAGGGATACACAGACTGACCCCTTCACTGCCCTAGACCACCAGGGATACACAGACTGACCACTTCACTCCCCCAGACCACCAGGGATACAAGGATTGACCACTTCACTGCACTAGACTAATGGAGGTAGTAGAATTAACCACTGTCATAGACCATTACGGAATTGACCACTTCACTGTCCTAGACCTTCAGGGATCTGTACATTGACCCCCTGCCTTAGACCACTGAGGTTCTAGAACTAATCCTTCTACTGCTCTAGACCACCATGAAAATAGATACTGACGCCTTCACTGCCACAGACCACCAAGGATCCTTACATTGTCCCCTATTCTCCTCTAGTCTACCAGGGCTACTATAATTAACCTCTCACGGCCTGGGGTCGCTCTGACTGCAGACTTGTGAATCCGCACAGCGTGTAGTGTGCACACTGTCAGGATTCTCCAGTGCTGGGGGCTGGCGGGGTCGTGAACCCAAAGTATGCAATGTTTCCAGCCACAGAATCCTGACAGTGCGCACATTGCACACTGCACACTACACACTACACGCTGCACACTGCACACTGCACGCTGCACACTACACACTGCACACTGCACACTACACGCTGCACACTACACACTGCACACTACACGCTGCACACTACACGCTGCACACTACACGCTACACGCTGCACACGACACGCTGCACACTACACGCTGCACACTACACACTGCACACTACACGCTGCACACTACACACTGCACACTACACGCTGCACACTACACACTGCACACTGCACACTGCACACTGCACACTACACACTGCACACTGCACACTACACACTACACACTGCACACTACACACTGCACACTACACGCTGCACACTACACACTGCACACTACACACTGCACACTACACACTGCACACTGCACACTACACACTGCACACTGCACACTGCACACTACACGCTGCACACTACACGCTGCACACTACACGCTGCACACTACACGCTGCACACTACACGCTGCACACTACACACTGCACGCTGTGCGGACTCACTAGTCTGCAGTCAGTGACCCCAGGCCTGGAAAACCACTTTAAGGATCTAATAATTATTTGCTGTAGGTTATAATGCCCAGAATGGATAGAATAGTGCCCAGGTCCCTGACTATATGGACTGTGAGAGAAGGTTGGTCTCGGTCGCGGGTGTAGAGGGAGGTCACTCAGGTGTCGAATCATTCACATTTGTACTAATGTCCAATTATCCAATCACAGATGTAGCAGAGCCGAGGCTCCAGATTTATGTATTTTTACACAGGGTTGGGAGCTGTAATACCGAATGACACAGTCAGCTCTGCAACATCTGTACATGTGTAATACCAGGGTCTCTGTCTATACAGGTGTTATATGGGGGCGGTATGAAATCGTGATTGCTGCGGATGTATCCTGGACCCCGTACGGTTAATCTGGTGCTGCCCCGGGCGCTATACTGTGATCATATATATATTGTTACAGCACCGGACTGAGCTCCGAGACACCGACATCTGAGCCGACAAACGTTTCTACACGAGATCAATGATTGTTACAACAATTCCCAGAATCCCAGCACCGAGCCGAGCCGTACCCCCCTGTATAATGCCGAACACAGGAGAACTACAAGTCCCAGCAGAATAGTGAGTGCAGCTCTGGAGGATAATACAGGAGGTAACTCAGGATCAGTAATGTAATGTGTGTACACAGTGACTGCACCAGCAGAATAGTGAGTGCAGCTCTGGAGTATAATACAGGAGATAACTCAGGATCAGTAATGTAATGTATGTACACAGTGACTGCACCAGCAGAATAGTGAGTGCAGCTCTGGAGTATAATACAGGAGGTAACTCAGGATCAGTAATGTAATGTATGTACACAGTGACTGCACCAGCAGAATAGTGAGTGCAGCTCTGGAGTATAATACAGGAGGTAACTCAGGATCAGTAATGTAATGTATGTACACAGTGACTGCACCAGCAGAATAGTGAGTGCAGCTCTGGAGTATAATACAGGAGATAACTCAGGATCAGTAACGTAATGTATGGACACAGTGACTGCACCAGCAGAATAGTGAGTGCAGCTCTGGAGTATAATACAGGAGGTAACTCAGGATCAGTAATGTAATGTATGTACACAGTGACTGCACCAGCAGAATAGTGAGTGCAGCTCTGGGGTATAATACAGGAGGTAACTCAGGATCAGTAATGTAATGTATGTACACAGTGACTGCACCAGCAGAATAGTGAGTGCAGCTCTGGAGTTTAATACAGGAGGTAACTCAGGATCAGTAAATGTAATGTATGTACACAGTGACCGCACCAGCAGAATAGTGAGTGCAGCTCTGGGGTATAATACAGGAGGTAACTCAGGATCAGTAACGTAATGTATGGACACAGTGACTGCACCAGCAGAATAGTGAGTGCAGCTCTGGAGTATAATACAGGAGGTAACTCAGGATCAGTAATGTAATGTATGTACACAGTGACTGCACCAGCAGAATAGTGAGTGCAGCTCTGGAGTATAATACAGGAGGTAACTCAGGATCAGTAATGTAATGTATGTACACAGTGATTGCACCAGCAGAATAGTGAGTGCAGCTCTGGAGTATAATACAGGAGGTAACTCAGGATCAGTAATGTAATGTATGTACACAGTGACTGCACCAGCAGAATAGTGAGTGCAGCTCTGGAGGATAATACAGGAGGTAACTCAGGATCAGTAATGTAATGTATGTACACAGTGACTGCACCAGCAGAATAGTGAGTGCAGCTCTGGAGTATAATACAGGAGGTAACTCAGGATCAGTAATGTAATGTATGTACGCAGTGACTGCACCAGCAGAATAGTGAGTGCAGCTCTGGAGTATAATACAGGAGGTAACTCAGGATCAGTATGTATGTACACAGTGACTGCACCAGCAGAATAGTGAGTGCAGCTCTGGAGTATAATACAGGAGGTAACTCAGGATCAGTAATGTAATGTATGTACACAGTGACTGCACCAGCAGAATAGTGAGTGCAGCTCTGGAGTATAATACAGGAGGTAACTCAGGATCAGTAATGTAATGTATTACACAGTGACTGCACCAGCAGAATAGTGAGTGCAGCTCTGGAGTATAATACAGGAGGTAACTCAGGATCAGTAATGTATGTACACAGTGACTGCACCAGCAGAATAGTGAGTGCAGCTCTGGAGTATAATACAGGAGGTAACTCAGGATCAGTAATGTAATGTATGTACACAGTGACTGCACCAGCAGAATAGTGAGTGCAGCTCTGGAGTATAATACAGGAGGTAACTCAGGATCAGTAATGTAATGTATGTACACAGTGACTGCACCAGCAGAATAGTGAGTGCAGCTCTGGAGATAATACAGGAGGTAACTCAGGATCAGTAATGTAATGTATGTACACAGTGACTGCACCAGCAGAATAGTGAGTGCAGCTCTGGAGTATAATACAGGAGGTAACTCAGGATCAGTAATGTAATGTATGTACAGTGACTGCACCAGCAGAATATGTAGTGCAGCTTGGAGATAATACAGGAGGAACTCAGGGGATCAGTAATGTAATGTATGTACACGTGACTGCACAGCAGAATAGTGATGCAGCCTGGATAATACAGGAGTAACTCAGTGTGTATGAATTGGTACTGTATAAATCTGTATGTAGTGAGCTCCCTCTAGTGGTGACTGTATAAATCTGTATGTAGTGAGCTCCCTCTAGTGGTGACTGTATAAATCTGTATGTAGTGAGCTCCCTCTAGTGGTGACTGTATAAATCTGTATGTAGTGAGCTCCCTCTAGTGGTGGCTGTATAAATGTGTATGTAGTGAGCTCCCTCTAGTTGTGACTGTATAAATCTGTATGTAGTGAGCTCCCTCTAGTGGTGACTGTATAAATCTGTATGTAGTGAGCTTCCCTAGTGGTGACTGTATAAATCTGTATGTAGTGAGCTCCCTCTAGTGGTGACTGTATAAATCTGTATGTAGTGAGCTCCCTCTAGTGGTGACTGTATAAATTGAATGTAGTGAGCTCCCTCTAGTGGTGACTGTATAAATCTGTATGTAGTGAGCTCCCTCTAGTGGTGGCTGTATAAATCTGTATGTAGTGAGCTCCCTCTAGTGGTGACTGTATAAATCTGTATGTAGTGAGCTCCCTCTAGTGGTGGCTGGATAAATCTGTATGTAGTGAGCTCCCTCTAGTGGTGACTGTATAAATCTGTATGTAGTGAGCTCCCTCTAGTGGTGGCTGGATAAATCTGAATGTAGTGAGCTCCCTCTAGTGGTGACTGTATAAATCTGAATGTAGTGAGCTCCCTCTAGTGGTGACTGTATAAATCTGTATGTATTGAGCTTCCTCTAGTGGTGACTGTATAAATCTGTATGTAGTGAGCTCCCTCTAGTGGTGACTGTATAAATCTGTATGTAGTGAGCTCCCTCTAGTGGTGAGAGATTTGAGTTTAGCACATTTATGAGGTCAATGGATTTGTGTAACAACTAAATTAAAGTGCAGTGACATTCACTATATACATTTTCTGGAACCTTCGCCTTCCATGGAGCTAGAATGTGTCATCACTGTGATCTGTGGGGGTCCCGTAATGAACGGGGGTGTAGCAGATTTAGGCAGGCCTGAGCTCTGATCTCCTAAGGACACGCCGTCCCTTTAAGTGCTCTGGCTGTAGATGTCGCCGCTCCTGGAATCTTCGGCTTCTCGGTTTCTCATCTCTGATGAATTCTCAATTGTTTTATAGACGATGGATGAAGCCTCAGAACTGGCAATTATGCGGCTCGTTGTGGCAGCGCCGGCGCCATAAAGATGCGACTTATGTACAGGGACGTTCCCTCCTGAAGCCTCTGGAGCCGGAATAGTAAATACAGTTTTTATATCCGAGACCGAACTGATTCACAGCCGCAATAATTCACCCGCTGGAAAGAGGAGAAATGTGCAGCACGGAGGGAGCGCACCACAGAGGGCGCACCTGAGCACAGGGGAGACATACAGCCCTCAGCGCACCTGAGCACAGGGGAGACATACAGCCCTCAGCACACCTGAGCACAGGAGAGACATACAGCCCTCAGCGCACCTGAGCACAGGGGAGACATACAGCCCTCAGCACACCTGAGCACAGGGGGGACATACAGCCCTCAGCGCACCTGAGCACACGGGAGACATACAGCCCTCAGCACACCTGAGCACAGGGGAGACATACAGCCCCCAGCACACCTGAGCACAGGGGAGACATACAGCCCTCAGCACACCTGAGCACAGGGGAGACATACAGCCCTCAGCACACCTGAGCACAGGGGAGACATACAGCCCTCAGCGCACCTGAGCACAGGGGAGACATACAGCCCTCAGCGCACCTGAGCACAGGAGAGACATACAGCCCTCAGCGCACCTGAGCACAGGGGGACATACAGCCCTCAGCACACCTGAGCACAGGGGAGACATACAGCCCTCAGCGCACCTGAGCACAGGGGAGACATACAGCCCTCAGCACACCTGAGCACAGGGGAGACATACAGCCCTCAGCGCACCTGAGCACAGGGGAGACATACGGCCCTCAGCGCACCTGAGCACAGGGGAGACATACAGCCCTCAGCACACCTGAGCACAGGGGAGACATACGGCCCTCAGCACACCTGAGCACAGAGGAGACATACAGCCCTCAGCGCACCTGAGCACAGGGGAGACATACAGCCCTCAGCACACCTGAGCACAGGGGAGACATACAGCCCTCAGCACACCTGAGCACAGGGGAGACATACAGCCATCGGCACACCTGAGCACAGGTGGAGACATACAGCCCTCAGCACACCTGAGCACAGGGGAGACATACAGCCCTCAGCGCACCTGAGCACAGGGGAGACATACAGCCCTCAGCACACCTGAGCACAGGAGAGACATACAGCCCTCAGCGCACCTGAGCACAGGGGAGACATACAGCCCTCAGCACACCTGAGCACAGGGGAGACATACAGCCCTCAGCGCACCTGAGCACAGGGGAGACATACAGCCCTCAGCACACCTGAGCACAGAGGAGACATACAGCCCTCAGCGCACCTGAGCACAGGGGAGACATACAGCCCTCAGCGCACCTGAGCACAGGTGGAGACATACAGCCCTCAGCGCACCTGAGCACAGGGGAGACATACAGCCCTCAGCGCACCTGAGTACAGGAGAGACATACAGCCCTCAGCACACCTGAGCGTTTCTCCTGCGTGTAGTGTTCATGTACAAGTAAATTCCGTTAATTTGGCTTATGATGTTGCATAAAATCTGATATATTAGGAAAAACAATTAAAAGCTTAATGTTCCCCATCAATGTACTGCGGGTGTGAGCTCTGCATGTGGTGCAGGCGCAGGAGCTGAACCTGCTGCATGAAGCGAGTCTCTCCTCTCCCATCACACAGCTGGGTTTCTTAGATATCACTGAATTATGACAGCGACATTTAACCCTCTGTCAGGAATAATGTCTTGCCTAACGAGTTCAGGTTCAATGCGCCTGTCAGGCACAGGCTAGATAAATGCCTATAATATCTAATCTTCTCAATTTCTGTGCTCTATAAGAGGTAGAAATAAGAAGCAGGTGTCCGTTCCAACAGCCACTGGCCTCTCTGTAACATGATGACGTGGAGCAGACAGCATTATCATGGCAGCCGGGAATCCTACTGAAGGCCTCCATGCAGCCCAGACTGGCAATCTGCCAAGCCGGGTTAATGCCCGCTGGGCCGCAGACACAAACGGCAAAGTGGCCACTGAGCCTTTAAAACGTGATCTTTCCTCGTGGCCCCCGGTGTGCTGCACACAGCGCTGTCACTGCCAGCTCGGGGCCCTGAGGGCCGGCTGCAGCCGCGGTCCAGCTCCATTCTGCCATGTTTGTACACCCATTGCTGGGTTTGATGAGATAACAGTAACTTTACAATAGACGTCATATTGCAGTATTCAGTGAACGCAGGGTCAGGTCCCCTTAGTGGATCGCACCGATACAAATGTCAAATTCTAATAAAAAAACCTAAAATCTCCTTGTATCAGAATAATGATCCCAGAGTGTGAAGGAATCAAACACAGGATGTCCTATAAACATAGCGGATCCTGTACGGGGTCACGTGTGCTGATAACGTGGGGCAATAACTAGGGAGGGGGTAAAACTGTAGCGGTGGCCTATGCTGATTGCCCACCGTTCAGGATGATACTTCCCTTTTAAGTGACAGCCGAGGCCCCCCCTAATAATAATACCTAATGCACAAATAGCTGCAGCAATGCAAGTAATACAGTCCAATGTTGGCGCGCTGCGGCTGCAGATGTTGGGGCGCTGCGGCTGCTGGTGTTGGCGCGCTATCAGGAACCATTGGTGCGCTAAGTAACTCAATAATAGCAAAATCCCACCCGTGACCGTCCTCTTACAAACCCGCTGCACCTGGAGCCATCAGTCCCAGCAATACACCCATAGCAAGTAGTTCTGTTATAAGCCCTCATTAGTGGAACCACAAGTCGCAGCAGCAGGTACAGCTTGATGTAGCAGGCCTGGGGTTCACACAGGGATCTACATTGGGGCTGCATAGTCCAGAAGCCTGGAACACAATGAATGGATGGCATAGTCCTCCCCTGCGGTAAAATAGGTGGCAATGAACTCTCCTGGTAACCTGGCTGGTCTGTAGGGGTGGTACAGGTCCAGGATTATCACCTCTCCTCTCACACTGAGCTGCTTAGCTGTCAGCACTCACTGTCCTGGTAACCTGGCTGGTCTGTAGGGGTGGTACAGGTCCAGGATTATCACCTCTCCTCTCACACTGAGCTGCTTAGCTGTCAGCACTCACTGTCCTGGTAACCTGTCTGGTCTGTAGGGGTGGTACAGCGCCAGGATTATCACCTCTCCTCTCACACTGAGCTGCTTAGCTGTCAGCACTCACTGTCCTGGTAACCTGGCTGGTCTGTAGGTGTGGTACAGCTCCAGGATTATCACCTCTCCTCTCACACTGAGCTGCTTAGCTGTCAGCACTCACTGTCCTGGTAACCTGGCTGGTCTATAGGGGTGGTACAGCGCCAGGATTATCACCTCTCCTCTCACACTGAGCTGCTTAGCTGTCAGCACTCACTGTCCTGGTAACCTGGCTGGTCTGTAGGTGTGGTACAGCTCCAGGATTATCACCTCTCCTCTCACACTGAGCTGCTTAGCTGTCAGCACTCACTGTCCTGGTAACCTGGCTGGTCTGTAGGGGTGGTACAGCGCCAGGATTATCACCTCTCCTCTCACACTGAGCTGCTTAGCTGTCAGCACTCACTGTCCTGGTAACCTGGCTGGTCTATAGGGGTGGTACAGCGCCAGGATTATCACCTCTCCTCTCACACTGAGCTGCTTAGCTGTCAGCACTCACTGTCCTGGTAACCTGGCTGGTCTGTAGGGGTGGTACAGCGCCAGGATTATCACCTCTCCTCTCACACTGAGCTGCTTAGCTGTCAGCACTCACTGTCCTGGTAACCTGGCTGGTCTATAGGTGTGGTACAGGTCCAGGATTATCACCTCTCCTCTCGCACTGAGCTGCTTAGCTGTCAGCACTCACTGTCCTGGTAACCTGGCTGGTCTATAGGTGTGGTACAGGTCCAGGATTATCACCTCTCCTCTCACACTGAGCTGCTTAGCTGTCAGCACTCACTGTCCTGGTAACCTGGCTGGTCTATAGGGGTGGTACAGCGCCAGGATTATCACCTCTCCTCTCACACTGAGCTGCTTAGCTGTCAGCACTCACTGTCCTGGTAACCTGGCTGGTCTATAGGGGTGGTACAGCGCCAGGATTATCACCTCTCCTCTCACACTGAGCTGCTTAGCTGTCAGCACTCACTGTCCTGGTAACCTGGCTGGTCTATAGGGGTGGTACAGCGCCAGGATTATCACCTCTCCTCTCACACTGAGCTGCTTGGCCGTCAGCACTCACTTTGTGCCTCTGTTCCCTGCTCTCAGCAGGCTTTAATGGAGAAACAAACACGTCAACTTAGGCCAACTAGTTCCTCACAACGTGCTCAAGTAATCAGACTCTTCCTCTGTTTCTCCTCTTCTTTCATGATATAAAAAGGTGTGAAGACTGCTGGGAGTTGTAGTCCAAGAAGCATTAATGTCTGCTGCTGTGATTGTGTCTCTACACATCACTCCACTGCAGATGTTACATGTCAAACCTTTTATTATACAGTAAGTAAACGTTATTGACATACGCCTTCACCGCTGGTGATTGTGCCGCATGACAGCGCACATTATCTCTGAGCATCACATGTATTATGTACTATCAATATACAGTATACGGCTATATGCCCCCGTCACACAGCGCTGAATGGAAAGTGTCCGACTCATTACAGGGACAGGCAACAGACTGAACATTAAAATACACAAGGGCGATATAAGACGTCTCCCAGTAATGGCGCAATATATAATCAGCATTGCTTTCCCGCCGTCCCTCCGCTAACTGGCTGCCATTTGTGAAACCTTTATAAAAGACTTAACAAAAATTGGAACAATGTAACGAGTTATAAAGGGAGATGGTGGCAACATAACGAGTTATGAGGTGACGGCGGTAATACAGCAAATTATGACGAGAGACAGCGGCAACATGACGAGAGATGGTGAGAATGTAACAAATTATGACGAGAGATGGCGGCAATATAGCGAGTTATGGCTAGGGCTGGTTTCAGTTTAACAAGTTATGTGTTCACTCATCGCCACCATCACTCGTAATAACCTTTTATATTGTGATAACGAGAGATGGCAGCAATATAATGAGTTATGTTGCCATCATGTCTCATTATATTGCCGTCATGTCTCGTCATCTCTCATTATGTTGCCGTCATCTCTCGTTATAATACCATAATTTCTTGTTATAATGTGGCGCCCCACTATGTAGGTGCCACAGAGGGGTACTGCAACCATAAAAGAGGTGTAGTCACCCCAGCTGCAAGTGGATTTCAGGATGGTAGACGGAACCCTAAACCCACACCCCACACTAGATCATGCAGTGGGAGGGAACGCGGGAGGGGATATAGTCACCCTCAGGGGGAGCAAGGAGGTCTTTGCCTCAAGGTCTTGGACCGTAGGTCGTCGCCTCCAGGGTTGGAGAGCTAGTGAAGTTCCAGGCAGGGAGCCTGAGGAAAGAAGGAGGGTCTCCTCGGCTGAGGGACCCAGGGACAGCCAGAACAGATCCCAGACATGGAGAACGAGTGGGGGATAGAGGAACTGGAGAGTTCGCCCCAGGAAAGAAACCGGGTACCGGAGCCTGCACCTGTAGGAATCTTTAAGGACTACAGAAAATCCGATGTACGGGGGTATATCTATATATGGCCCTGATTCTCAAGCGAACATTAGAGGGGACCAGACACAGCCAGGCAAGCCGGAGTGTCAACAGAGGGTTACCCGACAGGAGGAAGAGAAGGAAAGAAAGTGGAAGACAGCAGGAGGCCAGATCTACTCTACGAGGTCAGACTTCACACAACTACTGGGAAGAATTGGAACAAGAAAGGCCCACGCTGGGGGTTCCATCCAGTTACCAGAGATCCGCTTGCAGCCACCCGTAGCCACTTGTCATTTAACATCTAACTGCACTGAGGACTGTAATAATATTTCTAAAGTTCCAGTAAAGTACCCGGAGAAGTGACTTTGACTCTGCTGCATCTTATTTCCATTAACTCATTCCTTCCCCAGGAATCGCTGCCCCGGAGGTCTGGTCCTGCCTGAGGAGGACTACACCATGTCAGCCGCAATACCACCGACCTCCGGAGGACTGTGGCGGCGCTGGTGATATCTCACCAGGTACTGCAGGTGGCGTCACGACAAACTATAGAGTTGTAAATAATCCCTTGTATATAATGCCCCTTTTTCAAGAGAACCGTCCCCCGGGATACGGGATCAGGCTGGGCCGCCATTCCCCATCACACAGTTAACCCCTTCTGCCGTCTGTTACCCGAGTACCCCACACCCTGGGGTGACACAATAATGTCATCATCTCTCGTTATGTTGCCATCTCTCGTTATATTGCCGCTATCTCTTGTTATGTTGCGCTGTTATTTTTGAGTTTTCGCTGTAGCGCGGTCTAATTCTTGGATGACGGACACACAGACGGTATAATTTGGACGGTGACCCTGCACTTTTCATCCTTCCCCGGGCGGAGACCTGAGGACGATAACATCAGGGAATTATAAATGTCAGGATTGTGCGACGTCTGGATATTTCCCTCCAGAAATGACATTATCACCACGTTCCTACAAACTGTGCGGTTATGAAGCCATTTTGATGGCGGTTCTGTCACATCATCTATTATATTTGTTCTTTTGTTCCTGTCACAAAGGGGACGGTGTCCAGACACGGCCGGCGCGGGCGGAGACCTCCGCCTGTCAGCGGGAAGACGGCGGTAACTCGCTATCTCCAATTATCTCATGTATTATGTGGCTCTGTATGAATGTCACATGCTGAAGGGGTTAAACACCCGCCGGCCTCAGTGTTAGGCCTCGTGCACACTCTGAGTGTTTGGTGAGTTGTTACCTCAGTATCTGTAAGGTCTCGTGCACACGCTGAGTATTTGGTGAGTTGTTACCTCAGTATCTGTAAGGCCTCGTGCATACACTGAGTATTTGGTGAGTTTTTACCTCAGTATCTGTAAGGCCTCGTGCACACGCTGAGTATTTGGTGAGTTTTTACCTCAGTATCTGTAAGGCCTCATGCATACACTGAGTATTTGGTGAGTTGTTACCTCAGTATATGTAAGGCCTCGTGCATACACTGAGTATTTGGTGAGTTTTTACCTCAGTATCTGTAAGGCCTCGTGCACACGCTGAGTATTTGGGGAGTTTTTTACCTCAGTATCTGTAAGGCCTCGTGCATACACTGAGTATTTGGTGAGTTTTTACCTCAGTATATGTAAGGCCTCGTGCACATGCTGAGTATTTGGTGAGTTGTTACCTCAGTATGTGTAAGGCCTCGTGCACACGCTGAGTATTTGGTGAGTTATTACCTCAGTATCTGTAAGGCCTCGTGCACACGCTGAGTATTTGGTGAGTTGTTACCTCAGTATGTGTAAGGCCTCGTGCACACGCTGAGTATTTGGTGAGTTATTACCTCAGTATCTGTAAGGCCTCGTGCACACGCTGAGTATTAGGTGAGTTGTTACCTCAGTATCTGTAAGGCCTCGTGCACACGCTGAGTATTTGGTGAGTTGTTACCTCAGTATCTGTAAGGCCTCATGCACACGCTGAGTATTTGGTGAGTTGTTACCTCAGTATCTGTAAGGCGTCTTGCACACGCTGAGTATTTGGTGAGTTGTTACCTCAGTATCTGTAACGCCTCGTGCACATGCTGAGTATTTGGTGAGTTGTTACCTCAGTATGTGTAAGGCCTCGTGCACACGCTGAGTATTTGGTGAGTTGTTACCTCAGTATCTGTAAGGCCTCGTGCACACACTGAGTATTTGGTGAGTTTTTACCTCAGTATATGTAAGGCCTCGTGCACACGCTGAGTATTTGGTGAGTTGTTACCTCAGTATCTGTAAGGTCTCGTGCACACGCTGAGTATTTGGTGAGTTGTTACCTCAGTATATGTAAGGCCTCGTGCATACACTGAGTATTTGGTGAGTTTTTACCTCAGTATCTGTAAGGCCTCGTGCACACGCTGAGTATTTGGTGAGTTGTTACCTCAGTATCTGTAAGGCCTCGTGCACAAGCTGAGTATTTGGTGAGTTGTTACCTCAGTATCTGTAAGGCCTCGTGCACACGCTGAGTATTTGGTGAGTTTTTTACCTCAGTATCTGTAAGGTCTTGTGCACACGCTGAGTATTTGGTGAGTTTTTTACCTCAGTATCTGTAAGGTCTTGTGCACACGCTGAGTATTTGGTGAGTTTTTTACCTCAGAATTTGTAGACAAAACCAGGAGTGGAGCAATCAGAGGAAAAGTCTAATAGAAACAAGTGCTCCACTCCTGTATTTATCACCCACTGCTGGTTTTGGCTACAAATCCTGAGGTAAAAAACTCAAATACTCGGCGTGTGCACGAGGCCTTACAAATACTGAGGTAACAACTCACCAAATACTCAGCGTGTGCACGAGGCCTTACAGATACTGAGGTAAAACCTCACCAAATACTCAGCGTGTGCACGAGGCCTTACAGATACTGAGGTAAAACCTCACCAAATACTCAGCGTGTGCACGAGGTCTTACAGATACTGAGGTAAAAACCTCACCATATACTCAGCGTGTGCACGAGGCCTTACAGATACTGAGGTAACAACTCACCAAATACTCGGCGTGTGCACGAGGCCTTACAAATACTGAGGTAACAACTCACCAAATACTCAGCGTGTGCACGTGGCCTTACAGATACTGAGGTAACAACTCACCAAATACTCAGCGTGTGCACGAGGCCTCAGTGTCAGGCGGCCTCCCGCCATAGGAGCCTCGTGGACGGGGCGGATTCATCCACACTAAAGGAAAACATAACTTTTATTGTTGTTCATAGCAACCAATCACAGCGCAGCTTTCATGTCAGAGCTGTTTGAAAAAGGAAAGCTGAGCTGTGATTGGTTACTATGCGCAACAATGGTGGTTGAAATAAATTTGTTCAAAAGGCCTGATTAAATAAAGCTTTCTTTGTTGTCCATAGCAACCAATCACAGCTCGGCTTTCATTTTTCAAACATCTGTGATGACATGAGAGCTGCGCTGTGATTGGCTCCTGTGGATGATTTTGTTATAGAGGATTTAGGGTGATTTTTTTGGGCAATTTTAAGAAATTATTGAATTTAAGCAGAAAGCGATTTTCATTTGTGATCTTTATTCATAAGAAGAAAATTGCAGCAAATAAAAAGCCTTTCAGTTAATTAGATTCTTAAGTACCTCAGGGAACAATAAGGAGAATGTACAGAGGAGCGGAACTTACCGGAACATGGAATAAAGAAGGGAGGGAGTCCCCTCACCTGGGGATCCGGAGCCAAGGGGGGGGGATAGAGCAGAGGGTGGAGGGAGGCGGGGGGGACAAAGGGAGGGGGGAAAGAGCGGAGGGAGGGGGGCATCTCATGTATATCTGGGTTATATCAGTGTCGCTCATGTTTAATCCTTGTCACAGATATAGCTAAAAAGTAAGAATGAACGCTGCAACTGCCTGAGAGGCCGCGTCCGCACACGGCTGCATTCACACACTGCAATATGGCTGCGTTTTTACCCTGGTTTTATGCTAATCGTATGGCCCTATCACATCAGCGTTTTTTTGAAATCGCGGCAGATGCGGTGAAAAAAACGCATCTACTGCGATTACCGCATACCGGCTGCACTTGCGGCGCGGTTGCGGTTTTTGCCATGCAAAGTATAGGCGGACTTGCGGCAAGTGCGGTTTTGCAATTGCGGCAGGTGCGGCCGCGAAAAAAAAACGCGGTCAGCCGCGGTTTTTTTCGCGGCCGCACCTGCCGCAAGTGCAAAACCGCACTTGCCGCACCTGCCGCAAGTCCGCCTATACTTTGCATGGCAAAAACCGCAACCGCGCCGCAAGTGCAGCCGGTATGCGGTAATCGCAGTAGATGCGTTTTTTTCACCGCATCTGCCGCGATTTAAAAAAAACGCTGATGTGAAAGGGCCCTAAATCTGTGTTTATTTCCAGTAGATCCTATGGGAATCCGTGCACACATTGGTTTTATTTCTTTGCATAAACTGACCCCTCTCATCTGCTGCTGAGTTTTGTCAAGGACGAGGGTCAATTCTTTGTGTTCTTGCTGTGATCAATGGCAAAAATGCAGCAAAACACGCAGCAAATCTCCTGCCAAGAAATCAGGAGATACCAACCTATACAGATTTTGCTGCATTTTTTGCTGCATTTTTACCAGAACGCCCTGTGTGAACAAAGCCTTATCAGTCAGGAGTGTGGAAAAGATGGGTGACGGTCACTGATGAGCTGTAATGGTGCAAATATTGGATGGAAACTGTTGGGGTCTTTAGATGAGATGGACATTTTCTATGTGTGCTGCTCGGCTTCTTCTTACGCAGTACAGAAAGGGAAAGACTGAGATCTCATGTTGTAGCCATACAAATACTGGGACAGGGGCTGTCACTTCCATAAAGGATCTGTCACGATTCCTTCATGCAGCGCGTTTTCAGTTATTGCTGTGTTTGGTATTTGATGTGCTGAGCTGTCAGTAGTTGATTGGCGCAGACGTCCATCCTGGTTCTGTGCTCTCAGATGTTCCATCTTCCCAGTGATTGCTCTGCCGCTTTACTGTGCAGCGTCTCCCAGAATCCTGCCAGTTATACAGTCTATCTCAGGTGCTGTGTGTGCTTTCCTCTGTCTATTCTGACTGTTTGATTTCCCTTTTGCCTGCTTCCTTTACTTGTGATCTAACAATTAAGCTTCTCAGTGAAGATAAGCAGTCTCATGACCCGCGGGCACTCAACTTAAACATTGTCATCTCAACCCCGGATTACCTGACTTCCCTGCGGTCTATACTCCTGTAAGTAATGACTGTTTCACACCCCAGCTATAGGCAGTGACCAGCATCACACAATCTGCTTATTTTTGTGATAATATTCTGAAATTCTTGTAATGTGCACCTTCCTCCTAGAAAAATAAACATAGAAGATGTATGCCCTTGTGTATGCCCTTGTGTATGCCCTTGTGTATGCCCTTGTGTATGCCCTGGCTCCTCACAGCTCCCAGACACATGACAATATGATATTGATTGTCCTGAGGAAGAGGCCGGGGAGCCCTGAAACACGATGACTAATAAATCAATATTATATTCACCCTGTGATGTCTGGTGGAATACGGCAGCGCGGTGTTTAATTCTCCCTCCTTTAATTTTCTGCAATAATGACCTCTGGGTTTTCATTGGCTGTAAGCAATAATCATCAACATTAACATAAATAAACACATGACATAGATCCCTCTGTGTGTAATGACTCTATATAATAGATGTGTTTCACTTTATGGATTGAATCACTGAGATAAAGTCCCTTATTGATGATCTTCTAATCATTGAGATTCTCCTCTGTGCTATGAGAGATCTGAGCTCACGGTCCTCCCTCCCTGACAGCAGGCAGAGGTTCTGTTAATGCCCCTAAACCATTTGCTTTTATTATAATCTCTGAGCTTTTGACCCTTCGCCTTCCTTCAGATACGATGCGAAACAGACAGAGATGGCGGCTGCGCAGCGCGGTCAAGTGTGACCATGTCAGAACAAGGACCTGGTAATTCCTTCCTAACCTACAGTCTCGAAAATGTAGAGGGTATGAAAACGTTAAGTCTTGTAGACATTTCATAACAAAACGCTCCAAGACAAGGAGATGATCCCTCTCCATCAGGTGTCTCATTCCATCACTAGAGAACAAGGTTTAGTCACCACTTCTTCCATCTCCATAACTTTGGATCCAATGCTCCAAATTCTTGGATTTGCACAGAACTTCTCACCACCGACCCGACCACTGCTGACCCTCCAGAGCCGCCTCATGTAACTTCTCACCACCGACCCGACCACTGCTGACCCTCCAGAGCGCCTCATGTAACTTCTCACCACCGACCCGACCACTGCTGACCCTCCAGAGCCGCCTCATGTAACTTCTCACCACCGACCCGACCACTGCTGACCCTCCAGAGCCGCCTCATGTAACTTCTCACCACCGACCCGACCACTGCTGACCCTCCAGAGCCGCCTCATGTAACTTCTCACCACCGTCCCGACCACTGCTGACCCTCCAGAGCCGCCTCATGTAACTTCTCACCACCGACCCGACCACTGCTGACCCTCCAGAGCCGCCTCATGTAACTTCTCACCACCGTCCCGACCACTGCTGACCCTCCAGAGCCGCCTCATGTAACTTCTCACCACCGACCCGACGACTGCTGACCCTCCAGAGCCGCCTCATGTAACTCCTCACCACCGACCCGACCACTGCAGACCCTCCAGAGCCGCCTCATGTTAGCGACACCATTGGGTTACACAATTGAGTAGCGGCTTTCCAATATGTGATCCTGCACAATGGGGTACGACTCAATACTGGAGGAAAGTGTAATTAAACTCATGTGTTCATAGCCGAAATCAAATCATGGAATAAATAAAATCTGAACCGTTTAGAGAGCAGAGTGCCCCCGTCCTCCTGAAGGATGACTGTGGTCTGGTTCCTCTGTCCTCCTGAAGGATGACTGTGGTCTGGTTCCTCTGTCCTCCTGAAGGATGACTGTGGTCTGGTTCCTCTGCCCT
Organism: Allobates femoralis; assembly: GCA_033576535.1. NCBI lineage: Eukaryota > Metazoa > Chordata > Amphibia > Anura > Aromobatidae > Allobates > Allobates femoralis. The sequence goes on along the minus strand of JARQOC010000009.1, from coordinate 42,754,654 downwards.
CCTGAAGGATGACTGTGGTCTGGTTCCTCTGCCCTCCTGAAGGATGACTGTGGTCTGGTTCCTCTGTCCTCCTGAAGGATGACTGTGGTCTGGTTCCTCTGTCCTCCTGAAGGATGACTGTGGTCTGGTTCCTCTGTCCTCCTGAAGGATGACTGTGGTCTGGTTCCTCTGCCCTCCTGAAGGATGACTGTGGTCTGGTTCCTCTGTCCTCCTGAAGGATGACTATGGTCTGGTTCCTCCGTCCTCCTGAAGGATGACTATGGTCTGGTTCCTCTGTCCTCCTGAAGGATGACTGTGGTCTGGTTCCTCTGCCCTCCTGAAGGATGACTGTGGTCTGGTTCCTCTGCCCTCCTGAAGGATGACTGTGGTCTAGTTCCTCTGCCCTCCTGAAGGATGACTGTGGTCTGGTTCCTCTGTCCTCCTGAAGGATGACTGTGGTCTGGTTCCTCTGCCCTCCTGAAGGATGACTGTGGTCTGGTTCCTCTGCCCTCCTGAAGGATGACTGTGGTCTGGTTCCTCTGTCCTCCTGAAGGATGACTGCGGTCTGGTTCCTCTGCCCTCCTGAAGGATGACTATGGTCTGGTTCCTCTGTCCTCCTGAAGGATGACTGTGGTCTGGTTCCTCTGCCCTCCTGAAGGATGACTGCGGTCTGGTTCCTCTGCCCTCCTGAAGGATGACTGTGGTCTGGTTCCTCTGCCCTCCTGAAGGATGACTATGGTCTGGTTCCTCTGCCCTCCTGAAGGATGACTGTGGTCTGGTTCCTCTGCCCTCCTGAAGGATGACTGTGGTCTGGTTCCTCTGCCCTCCTGAAGGATGACTGTGGTCTGGTTCCTCTGCCCTCCTGAAGGATGACTGCGGTCTGGTTCCTCTGTCCTCCTGAAGGATGACTGTGGTCTGGTTCCTCTGCCCTCCTGAAGGATGACTATGGTCTAGTTCCTCTGCCCTCCTGAAGGATGACTGTGGTCTGGTTCCTCTGCCCTCCTGAAGGATGACTGTGGTCTGGTTCCTCTGTCCTCCTGAAGGATGACTGCGGTCTGGTTCCTCTGTCCTCCTGAAGGATGACTGTGGTCTGGTTCCTCTGCCCTCCTGAAGGATGACTGTGGTCTGGTTCCTCTGCCCTCCTGAAGGATGACTGTGATCTGGTTCCTCTGTCCTCCTGAAGGATGACTGTGGTCTGGTTCCTCTGTCCTCCTGAAGGATGACTGTGGTCTGGTTCCTCTGCCCTCCTGAAGGATGACTGTGGTCTGGTTCCTCTGCCCTCCTGAAGGATGACTGTGGTCTGGTTCCTCTGTCCCCCTGAAGGATGACTGCGGTCTGGTTCCTCTGCCCTCCTGAAGGATGACTATGGTCTAGTTCCTCTGCCCTCCTGAAGGATGACTGCGGTCTGGTTCCTCTGCCCTCCTGAAGGATGACTGTGGTCTGGTTCCTCTGCCCTCCTGAAGGATGACTGTGGTCTGGTTCCTCTGCCCTCCTGAAGGATGACTGTGGTCTGGTTCCTCTGTCCTCCTGAAGGATGACTGCGGTCTGGTTCCTCTGCCCTCCTGAAGGATGACTGTGGTCTGGTTCCTCTGCCCTCCTGAAGGATGACTGTGGTCTGGTTCCTCTGCCCTCCTGAAGGATGACTGTGGTCTGGTTCCTCTGCCCTCCTGAAGGATGACTGTGGTCTGGTTCCTCTGCCCTCCTGAAGGATGACTGTGGTCTGGTTCCTCTGCCCTACACTTGTCCTCTTCGTACTTGACTCTCTCTAGAAACATCTAAAGTTGTCAGAATAGACATAGTTCGTCCATTAGCAGCCGGGAGCCTCGTGTCCCTCTCACGCCGCCGCTCCATCACCTGGGAGTCACTTTGCACCTTCGGCGGCGGCTCTGATAGATTTATGTGGTCATTGGGTAAAATTTTATATGTTGGGAAAAAAAAGCAATTGCAGTTTGTATTGGGCCGTTTTCTCAGCCGCCGTCACAATATGTCACCGTCCAGCACTAATGTCAGCCGGCTCAGTGTGAGTTTAGTTCGTCTATTAAATTGTCCTTACCTGCTGCTCCAGAAAGCTCCAAGGAACAGCAGAGTCATTACAGCCAGTCATTGATCCAAGGGCCGAGCCCTGAGCTGGGAACAGGCAATGTGTCTCATGCTACTGCCAATGTGGAGCCCCAAGGAACGTGGGGTACTCGGTACCGGACCGATCTGCTGCTGGGGATGTCACTGGTGGCTTGGTCCGGACCGTGTCCCTGGCTCAGCACAATAAAAGGGGAATATTTACAAGGGATATTGTCACGGGTGACGCCACCCACTTGGTGCGGCCAGTAATGGGGCCGCCGCTGCTGCAGAACCTCCGGGGGTGATGGAATGGCAGCGGGGATGGTATAGTTCCAGTGGGGAGAACTGTATCCCCCGGGGCAGTAAGGAGTTAAAGTCTATTTGGTGTAGTGGAGCACACTTACTTTGCAGCTGCAGGGATCTCTCCTCAGCGTTGGTGCTGACAGGCTGTAGCTCTGCAGGTTGAGATCTTCCTGGTGCAAGCCTGTATGGGAGAAAGGGTCTGCAGATGGAAGCAGGCAGGAGACAATGCAGGGTTTCCAAAGCTTTACTTAGTTCCTTCAGTCAGCTTACAAGTTAGTTGTTACACAGCTCTTAACATTCAGTTGCATTCTCCCTTTCCGGGTTCCCTTCTCTCCTGCAGCCAGGCTCCTCTCTCCTTGTGACCCCTCACACAGTCTTTAAGTGTGCCTTTCCGGGCTATTACTCTCTCTCTCCGTCTTACATGGGTGGTTGCGGACGCTGGACAGTATAGCGGTGACTCGGGCTTCTGTGAGTCCTAGTGTGTCACTGAGCTGCCTGTCCTTTAGTGTTAGGAACTCCAGCTTGAAACTAAAGCTCCCCGTCAGTGAATCTGGGATACCGGGTGAATCGTCGGTCCCCTTCAGAGCTGACACTCTGCTCTAGCCCAGCCTGCAACAGTCCTCTAGCATTAAACTACCAGGCTCCTTCCTCTGTTTCCTTCAGATATCTAGGAGGGCTTCTCCACCTGCTGTTAGTAGCTTCTGCTGCTGTCCAGGGCACGGGTTGCACCGTCCCTTCTCTGTCTATCACACTCCTGGTGGTTTCAGCGTCTTGGATGGGCTTTTCCCCCCCATCTGGCTCGCATTGGCTCAGTACGGGTCAGCGCTCCTCAGCTTAGGCACTTCCAGGCAGCATGTGTCTTTCTGTCTCAGCTCAGCTCAGCTTCTCCTTGTCTTTGCTTCTCAGCTACTTCAGCCTACTCACTTCCTTCACTCCTCCCCCTCTCTATATACTGTCAGTCACCTGACTTTCTGGTGTGCCCAACCCACTCCTCATCCACCACTCCTTCTGGTCTCATATAGTGTCCGACCTCAGAGCTGGATGTGAACCCTCTACTATGCGTGGGGATGTGGGCTGTGAGGGTGTAGTGTTTACCATGTCCTAACTACCTGGCTGCAGTACCCTTCTGTGGCCACCTGTACGCAGGGGCGCCACATTCTCCCGGAGTTAAACAGCGCGTCCGCGCGCGACTAGACATTGGTTACCCTGAAAACATTTTTATATTATATAACAATAAACATTATGAATTCTTGTTTCTTCCCTTCCGGGAGGCACGATTCTTGGAACGTTGCTTTAACTATAAACAAGTGCATGGGTATATATTCGTCATTACCCTTTCTCTGTAAAACACACATTATAAGACATTACTTCGTATAAAAGTATAAAATCTCTCTTTTCTTTTCAAAAAGTGCTAAAACTTTCAAAAATTCTCAGAAAGTGCAAAAGTCTCAATAAGCAGCTTCAAAGTTCAAAATGCAGAGTTCGTGCATTACTTCGCATTTGCATCTGGTCTTAAAACCAAAGGGGAGCACACAAGTGTGCTTAACTATTTACAAGAAAGTTAGTATCACGTCATTGTTCATGATGCAAATGTTCAGGCATAAACACATAAGACAGACAGGGGAATGCTAACATTCACTCAGGTAAGGTTGGGGGAGCAATAAGGAACAATGTACATTCACACTTACAGTTTCTTCTGCTTCATCTGTACTTTAAGGACCCGTGTTCACTCCTTCTTTCCTTCCAGCTTGACCTTCCACGGAAGTGTTGGCGGTCCTCTCTTTCTGGGGAACATCTCAAGTCCCTGCAGGGCGTCGATCAGCAGGTAACTCTCCGGCGTCTGCGTGGCAACATCTGCTGTTTTCTTTACTGTAACGGTCTCAGCAGCAGGTACTGAATCTGTAGTAGGACCCGGGTTCATGATTGGGTCCGGTGGCATTTCAGGGTTAGTTTCCTCTAAGGCAGGCATGTCATCATAACTGGCATCTAAGCAAAGTCTGTGTACCCTTATGCCATACGGGCCTCTTGCTCCCTGAACAATAACATATGAGATCCGCTCACCGACTTGCACTTCCCTGTCCGGGTGTTTCTCTGGCAAGTGTTGTTCAACATCACGGCGGTTGATAAATATGTCACAGTCTATTCCTTCCTCGCGGGCAAAGGCGTATCCCTCCTCAGGCTTAACTTTGACGATCCTGCCCTCATGCCTCTGGGATCCGGCAATACTCTTGTCTCGCCTCGCAACTGTTTTTAAATACTGGGTCAGGGCTACTAATTCTCGCTTTTGTTCTTGCCTTTTTTCTTCCTCCTGTTCCCATTTCTTACCGCATCTTCTCAGGTACTCATTCCTGGTGACTACCTCTACGGGGCCTACTTCGCCTGCAGGGTCTCCCAGAAAGCCCATCATATCGTCGCAGTCTTTGTCCCGTTCCCACCAGCAACGGAGTTGTTCTCCCTTTACCTCTATTGTCTTGGGCGCTGGTATCAAGGGCTGCGGCAACGCCCAGTTTCCCTCCGGTAGGGCTCCGAGCGGGTCGGTCTCTCGCTTGGCAGCACGCGGCACGGTCACATCCACGAGATTTCCTGTTCGGCATCCACCCTCGCTCTGCATGCGGTCACGGGTGCTGGCAACCCAGCCGGGTTGTATAGTTACCGACTCGTAGCCTCGCTGATGTTGCTCGATATTAAGCTGGATCCGGGTATGCTGCTCGTGGATCCGGGTCACTTGCTGGGGCAGCAGCCGCAATATACCCCTCCGGGTATCTAGGACATAGGGGCGCTCTTCTCCTCCTTCAGCCATCTCTACGCGATCATACGGGGTCTCTCCTCGGCCGGGTTTCCTCACTGGTTCAATCTGTGGGCCCTCCGGGATCACTCGTGGTCTCTCGCACAGAGCGCTGGTTGCTGCGTCCTCCGCTTCCGTCCTCGTGTCTCTGAATGGCGACTGCTTCTCTTCCGGTTGCCTGCTCCGCCCCCTCCTGATGACGATTTCCTTCTCATTTCGCGCCAGCTTTTTGGTAGGAGGGTCTAGGGGCGGCGGCTCTTCTTTTAGAGTGACAGCTGGCTCTCCCGGAGTTAAGGAGAGCCAGGGCGGGACCTTCTTTTCGCGCCTTGGACCGGACCGGCCCACGATGGGAGGCTTAGGAACGCCCCCTCTGCACATGGCGCTAGTCCCTGGTGGCCGCCATTAGAGTCAGATTTTGGCGGGAAAAGTCTAGAACACAGGATTTAGGCACACAAGGTCCAATTCTTTTGGACCGGGTAGATCCTGTTCGTGACGCCAGGTTGTGGAGCCCCAAGGAACGTGGGGTACTCGGTACCGGACCGATCTGCTGCTGGGGATGTCACTGGTGGCTTGGTCCGGACCGTGTCCCTGGCTCAGCACAATAAAAGGGGAATATTTACAAGGGATATTGTCACGGGTGACGCCACCCACTTGGTGCGGCCAGTAATGGGGCCGCCGCTGCTGCAGAACCTCCGGGGGTGATGGAATGGCAGCGGGGATGGTATAGTTCCAGTGGGGAGAACTGTATCCCCCGGGGCAGTAAGGAGTTAAAGTCTATTTGGTGTAGTGGAGCACACTTACTTTGCAGCTGCAGGGATCTCTCCAGGGCTGGTGCTGACAGGCTGTAGCTCTGCAGGTTGAGATCTTCCTGGTGCAAGCCTGTATGGGAGAAAGGGTCTGCAGATGGAAGCAGGCAGGAGACAATGCAGGGTTTCCAAAGCTTTACTTAGTTCCTTCAGTCAGCTTACAAGTTAGTTGTTACACAGCTCTTAACATTCAGTTGCATTCTCCCTTTCCGGGTTCCCTTCTCTCCTGCAGCCAGGCTCCTCTCTCCTTGTGACCCCTCACACAGTCTTTAAGTGTGCCTTTCCGGGCTATTACTCTCTCTCTCCGTCTTACATGGGTAGTTGCGGACGCTGAACAGTATAGCGGTGACTCGGGCTTCTGTGAGTCCTAGTGTGTCACTGAGCTGCCTGTCCTTTAGTGTTAGGAACTCCAGCTTGAAACTAAAGCTCCCCGTCAGTGAATCTGGGGATACCGGGTGAATCGTCGGTCCCCTTCAGAGCTGACACTCTGCTCTAGCCCAGCCTGCAACAGTCCTCTAGCATTAAACTACCAGGCTCCTTCCTCTGTTTCCTTCAGATATCTAGGAGGGCTTCTCCACCTGCTGTTAGTAGCTTCAGCTGCTGTCCAGGGCACGGGTTGCACCGTCCCTTCTCTGTCTATCACACTCCTGGTGGTTTCAGCGTCTTGGATGGGCTTTTCCCCCCCATCTGGCTCGCATTGGCTCAGTACGGGTCAGCGCTCCTCAGCTTAGGCACTTCCAGGCAGCATGTGTCTTTCTGTCTCAGCTCAGCTCAGCTTCTCCTTGTCTTTGCTTCTCAGCTACTTCAGCCTACTCACTTCCTTCACTCCTCCCCCTCTCTATATACTGTCAGTCACCTGACTTTCTGGTGTGCCCAACCCACTCCTCATCCACCACTCCTTCTGGTCTCATATAGTGCCTAACCTCAGAGCTGGATGTGAACCCTCTACTATGCGTGGGGATGTGGGCTGTGAGGGTGTAGTGTTTACCATGTCCTAACTACCTGGCTGCAGTACCCTTCTGTGGCCACCTGTACGCAGGGGCGCCACACCAACAATTCCAACACTGCAGCAGACGGGGACGATTCAGAGCCTTGAATTCAGTGTGGACGATGAGGGGAAATTAAGGCGATTCCTGTCCCGGCTCAATGTACCTACAAACCTCCTCATTACGCTATGCCTAGTACTGTCTGTGCCTTTAACTTTACTGTCTCATAATACCTGCCCGTCTACCCGACTATGTGCCTGACTGCCTACTGACCTCTGCCGTCCATATGTCCCGATCCCTCCGCACAGCGAGTCTAGGACGCTATTGTCATGATGATGTTACTGGTACCTGGGTGTGCTGATTTTGCTGATCTTCAGAGCAGACCTCCATTCTAGTTCTGGGAGGTGCTGGGTTGCTCAGGTGTTCCTTCTTCCCAGTGATTGTTTGGTTACTTAGCTGAGCAGTCTGTCCCAGAATCCAGCCAGTCATACTTTCTATCTGAAGTATGGTGTGGCCTGTTCTCCTGTGTCGACTCTGATCTCTGTGATCTGACCTGGACTGTTGCTTGATTACTCTTTTGCTTGTTCCCTGTATTTATTATTCTCCTGGTATTTTGACCCCTGGACCGTGACCTGTATACACCTCTGGTTTATCCCTGAATCCTCTTCATGATTTACTGGAAAATCGGACCCTAAACCATTACATGACTACATCTTTATCTGCTCCCTAAATACTGCAAGCACTCTTGGAACTGATCTCTTATTACCTGAACTCCCTGTTGCCACTTACATGACTATATCTCTGTCTACTCCCTGAATACTGTAAACTCTCCTAGAACCAACCCCAGATTACCTGCCTGACCTCCCTGTTGCCTCTATTCCTGTAAGTGGTGACTGAGTCACAACCTAGTCTAGGTAGTGACTACCTTCACATTCTGTGGTAACCTAGCTTGTGTAGTAACTAGCACCAAACTCTGTGGATCCGAGAAACTACAGGAACAGCAAAATAAAAATGAGTGGAAATAAAAAAAAATATATTATTCAATGTAACAAACTGCAAACCTCCGAATACGGGAACTTCACCGAACAAAGTAACAGGAGGTTTTACTGGAGCATAAAAGAGACAAAGCCGAGTGCTGCGTCCTTCACAACATAAAGCCAACGGGTCCTGAGCTTCACATCAAGGGAGAAGAGAACAAGAACCAATAAAACCCTCCCGAAATACAAGAAAAGGAGGAAAGAGGAGAAAAACATTATTATAGAGCAGTAAATTGACTCTATTCATATATATGAAATAGAGGAGGAAAAAGCCATAATTACAGAGGTCTCGATACCGAGCAAAACTCCTGATACAGCAGAAAACATCCAACCGGAGAGCATGTAATATACAGAGAATAAGGGCAGTATTATAGTAGTTATATTCTTGTATATAGGAGCAGTATTATAGTAGTTATATTCTTGTATATAGGGGCAGTATTATAGTAGTTATATTCCTGTATATAGGGGCAGTATTATAGTAGTTATATTCTTGTATATAGGAGCAGTATTATAGTAGTTATATTCTTGTATATAGGAGCAGTATTATAGTAGTTATATTCTTGTATATAGGGGCAGTATTATATTAGTTATATTCTTGTATATAGGGGCAGTATTATAGTAGTTATATTCCTGTATATAGGGGCAGTATTATAGTAGTTATATTCTTGTATATAGCGGCAGTATTATAGTAGTTATATTCTTGTATATAGGAGCAGTATTATAGTAGTTATATTCTTGTATATAGGGGCAGTATTATAGTAGTTATATTCCTGTATATAGGGGCAGTATTATAGTAGTTATATTCTTGTATATAGGGGCAGTATTATATTAGTTATATTCTTGTATATAGGGGCAGTATTATAGTAGTTATATTCCTGTATATAGGGGCAGTATTATAGTAGTTATATTCTTGTATATAGGGGCAGTATTATAGTAGTTATATTCTTGTATATAGGAGCAGTATTATAGTAGTTATATTCTTGTATATAGGGGCAGTATTATAGTAGTTATATTCCTGTATATAGGGGCAGTATTATAGTAGTTATATTCTTGTATATAGGAGCAGTATTATAGCAGTTATATTCTTGTATATAGGGGCAGTATTATAGTAGTTATATTCTTGTATATAGGGGCAGTATTATATTAGTTATATTCTTGTATATAGGGACAGTATTATAGTAGTTATATTCTTGTATATAGGGGCAGTATTATAGTAGTTATATTCTTGTATATAGGGGCAGTATTATAGTAGTTATATTCTTATATATAGGGGCAGTATTATAGTAGTTATATTCTTGTACATTGGAGCAATATTATTGTAGTTATATTCTTGTATATAGGAGCAGTATTATAGTAGTTATATTCTTGTATATAGGGGCAGTATTATAGTAGTTATATTCTTGTATATAGGGGCAGTATTATAGTAGTTATATTCTTGTATATAGGAGCAGTATTATAGCAGTTATATTCTTGTATATAGGGGCAGTATTATAGTAGTTATATTCTTGTATATAGGGGCAGTATTATATTAGTTATATTCTTGTATATAGGGACAGTATTATAGTAGTTATATTCTTGTATATAGGGGCAGTATTATAGTAGTTATATTCTTGTATATAGGAGCAGTATTATAGTAGTTATATTCTTGTATATAGGGGCAGTATTATAGTAGTTATATTCTTGTATATAGGGACAGTATTATAGTAGTTATATTCTTGTATATAGGGACAGTATTATAGTAGTTATATTCTTGTATATAGGGGCAGTATTATAGTAGTTATATTCTTGTACATAGGAGCAGTATTATAGTAGTTATATTCCTGTATATAGGAGCAGTATTATAGTAGTTATATTCTTGTACATAGGAGCAGTATTATAGTAGTTATATTCTTGTATATAGGAGCAGTATTATAGTAGTTATATTCTTGTATATAGGGGCAGTATTATAGTAGTTATATTCTTGTATATAGGAGCAGTATTATAGTAGTTATATTCCTGTATATAGGAGCAGTATTATAGTAGTTATATTCTTGTACATAGGAGCAGTATTATAGTAGTTATATTCTTGTACATAGGAGCAGTATTATAGTAGTTATATTCTTGTATATAGGAGCAGTATTATAGTAGTTATATTCTTGTATATAGGGTCAGTATTATAGTAGTTATATTCCTGTATATAGGAGCAGTATTATAGTAGTTATATTCTTGTACATAGGAGCAGTATTATAGTAGTTATATTCTTGTACATAGGAGCAGTATTATAGTAGTTATATTCTTGTACATAGGGCAGTATTATAGTAGTTATATTCTTGTATATAGGGGCAGTATTATAGTAGTTATATTCTTGTATATAGGAGCAGTATTATAGTAGTTATATTCTTGTATATAGGAGCAGTATTATAGTAGTTATATTCTTGTATATAGGAGCAGTATTATAGTAGTTATATTCTGTATATAGGAGCAGTATTATAGTAGTTATATTCCTGTATATAGGAGCAGTATTATAGTAGTTATATTCTTGTATATAGGAGCAGTATTATAGTAGTTATATTCTTGTACATAGGAGCAGTATTATAGTAGTTATATTCTTGTATATAGGAGCAGTATTATAGTAGTTATATTCTTGTATATAGGAGCAGTATTATAGTAGTTATATTCTTGTATATAGGGGCAGTATTATAGCAGTTATATTCTTGTACATAGGAACAGTATTATAGTAGTTATATTCTTGTATATAGGGGCAGTATTATAGCAGTTATATTCTTGTATATAGGGGCAGTATTATAGTAGTTATATTCTTGTATATAGGGGCAGTATTATAGTAGTTATATTCTTGTATATAGGGGCAGTATTATAGTAGTTATATTCTTGTATATAGGGGCAGTATTATAGTAGTTATATTCTTGTATATAGGGGCAGTATTATAGTAGTTATATTCTTGTATATAGGGGCAGTATTATAGTAGTTATATTCTTGTATATAGGAGCAGTATTATAGTAGTTATATTCTTGTATATAGGAGCAGTATTATAGTAGTTATATTCTTGTATATAGGAGCAGTATTATAGTAGTTATATTCCTGTATATAGGAGCAGTATTATAGTAGTTATATTCCTGTATATAGGAGCAGTATTATAGTAGTTATATTCTTGTATATAGGAGCAGTATTATAGTAGTTATATTCTTGTACATAGGAGCAGTATTATAGTAGTTATATTCTTGTATATAGGAGCAGTATTATAGTAGTTATATTCTTGTATATAGGAGCAGTATTATAGTAGTTATATTCTTGTATATAGGGGCAGTATTATAGCAGTTATATTCTTGTACATAGGAACAGTATTATAGTAGTTATATTCTTGTATATAGGGGGCAGTATTATAGCAGTTATATTCTTGTATATAGGGGCAGTATTATAGTAGTTATATTCTTGTATATAGGGGCAGTATTATAGTAGTTATATTCTTGTATATAGGGGCAGTATTATAGTAGTTATATTCTTGTATATAGGGGCAGTATTATAGTAGTTATATTCTTGTATATAGGGGCAGTATTATAGTAGTTATATTCTTGTATATACGGAGCAGTATTATAGTAGTTATATTCTTGTATATAGGGGGCAGTATTATAGTAGTTATATTCTTGTATATAGGGGCAGTATTATAGTAGTTATATTCTTGTATATAGGAGCAGTATTATAGTAGTTATATTCCTGTATATAGGAGCAGTATTATAGTAGTTATATTCCTGTATATAGGGGCAGTATTATAGTAGTTATATTCCTGTATATAGGAGCAGTATTATAGTAGTTATATTCTTGTACATAGGGGCAGTATTATAGTAGTTATATTCTTGTATATAGGAGCAGTATTATAGTAGTTATATTCTTGTATATAGGAGCAGTATTATAGTAGTTATATTCTTGTATATAGGGGCAGTATTATAGTAGTTATATTCTTGTATATAGGAGCAGTATTATAGTAGTTATATTCTTGTATATAGGAGCAGTATTATAGTAGTTATATTCTTGTATATAGGAGCAGTATTATAGTAGTTATATTCTTGTACATAGGAGCAGTATTATAGTAGTTATATTCCTGTATATAGGAGCAGTATTATAGTAGTTATATTCTTCGCACGTTCTGGGTTTACTCCTGATGTTATTTGTTGCAGTTTCTGACACTTGTGATGGTTTCGGTATTTTCCATCTCGGGTCGGTGTTGTTTTTCCTATTTTTCCTCGCTGTTTGTTGCAGGATCTGGAGCAGAATCATCACAATTACTTCCTGCGTGTAATGAATATTCAATTCATCATTGTTTATAATAACATATAACCCTGCGCAGACCTGACGGCTCATTAGACCTTCTGCTGCTCGTTCATTTCCCGTCTGTAATGTGAATGTCACAATCAGGGACGGATATTGGAGCTTCGATTCCTGCGCCTCATTTCACGGTTTTAAAACAAGATGGAAAAAGCCGCGCAATGACCCCTGTACCGCGGCACAACCCAGCAATTAATAATCTTAATATTTTCTGTCTTTCTATTAAAGCCTTGACCTGCTAACAAGATATAACCAGAATTAATGGTCGCGGGTCCAGAGCTGCATTCATCTGGGCGACACTTAAAAGATACATTGTAATGAGGCCGAAAACTCGGAATCACAGACTGAATCTGCTGGGAAAAAACAAAAATGTCTCTTTGCACCTTCTGGAATTTACCAGTGCAATAAAGTATAAAGTATTTTATACTTCTGTATTTTCTGTCTTTTACCAAAAAGAATGATTATTTCTTGAGTGCTGTGCACTTTTCTGTGTTTTGTGTATAACATATGGAGAATCTGGCTCCATGCCTGCACTTAGCACCCTCATCACCCCCCGGTGGTCTGAGGTTGAGATGGTGTCCACCCACCTAACAGTGGGACAGGGAGGGCAGGGAGGGCAGGGAGGATAGGGAGGATATGGAGGATAGGGAGGATATGGAGGATATGGAGGATAGGGAGGATAGGGAGGATAGGGATGTCAGCGCAGGACTCATCACACCTGGGGCACCGTGACGTGGTTGATGAGCAAACAGACATTGGCCAATGTGTGTACTAAGAACCCCAGAAAATAAAAATTAAGAATAATGAGTTTTTTTTAAAAAAACGTAAGTTTTTAAAAAGTTTTCCTCATTTTTTTCTTGAGATATACCGTATTTTTCGGATTATAAAACACACTTTTGTTCCCCCAAATTTTGGGGGAAAGTGGGGGTGCGTCTTATAATCCGAATATGGGGAGGCAGCGGAGGCTGGGGGGCAGCTCTGGAGGGTGTCCGGGGCTGGAGTGGGCTGGATGCGGGGCTGCAGAGAGAGCGGGAGATCTCCTGCTCCCGCTCATTTAATATGCACTGCCGCTGTCCACCTCTCAGTGCTGAAGTTGCACTGAGAGATGGACGGCCAGGAGCAGTGCATATTAAATGAGCCTGCACTCTCCAAACCCCCGCTCTCTCTGCAGCCCCATGTCCTGCATATGGCCCCCCCACATAATACACCCAACCCCTCCATATGCTGCCCCCACGTAATATGCTGCCCCCCCCCTCCGTTAGAAAGATGGTCCCACGCCCTGCACTCCCCCCCCCTCCATTAAAAAGATGGTCCCTCGCCCTGCACTCCCCCCCCCCCCTCCATTAGAAAGATGGTCACTCACCCTGCACCCCCCCCTCCATTAGAAAGATGGTCCTCGCTCATGTGATCGGGCGATGATGTCATCGCTGTATGCCCGATCACATGGGCGGAAGAAGCCGAGCACCATGCAGACCGGAAGCTGGCGGTGACGCTGTGAGGTTATCGCTTAGCGCCGGAGGGTGAGGAAGGAGGCGCTTTTTTCATTCTATCTGCGGCCGGCCAGCGTGGGGGTTATATTGATGATGGGGGGAGTGCAGGGCGAGGGACCATCTTTCTAATGGGGGGGGGGGGGGGAGTGCAGGGCGAGGGACCATCTTTCTAATGGAGGGGGGGGTGCAGGGTGTGGGACCATCTTTCTAATGGAGGGGGGGCAGCATATTGCGTGGGGGCAGCATATGGAGGGGTTGGGTGTATTAAGTGCAGGGGCCATCAATAGGGGACGTGTGCCAGCACAAGAGAGACGTGTGCCCTCTATGGGGGACGTGTGCAAGCACAAGGGGGCTATATCCAATATAAGGGTGCCATATCCAGATTAAGGGGGCTAATTCTAGGATGAGGGACCATGTACCAGGATGAGGGGGCGATGTGGGACATATACGCTATATGATTTGTTAGACGGACACTGGCATTATAAGACGGACCCCATTTAGCATTAAAAATATTTTTTTCTCTTTTCCGTCACCAAAATTGGGGGTGCGTCCTATAATCAGATGCGTCTTATAAAGCGAAAAATACGGTATATATATGTATACACATACACACATTAATCTGGAGCACTTCCCTTCTACAGTCACTTTGCCACATATATTTCCATTGCTCGGTGTCTGCTGTTAGTGTCGGCTCCGTCCTCCTTTGTTTTCTCTCCTGTATTTGAGATTTGGCGTCTTTGTCGCTGTCTGGAGACGATCGGCTGCCAATTCTTGAAGGTTTTGGCATCGTCTGCAGTGGACACAATCCGGTGATTCTCGGCGACATCTGTTATATTAATTATCCGGTCCTAATTGTTACAAACCGTTTCCCCAAATGAAAAGGTTTTGTTTTTTCCTGCAGTCGCTTTCCCCATCGGGGAGCAGAAGGTTTAGATTTATTACAGATCCAGGAGCAAGAGAGTCGCCGAAAAGATCAGGAGGAGAGGAGGACACCGAAACCGGTGCCAGGGGGCCGCCATCATGACCAGGGAAAGGGCTCCAGCCATACACTGTCATAGGGCCCTCATAGACAAGTACACCTGCACCTCCATCCTCAGGTGCACATTGCTCTGCGGGTCACCGGACGCCCCCCCCTCCGCCTGCGGGTCACCGGATGATCCCCCCCCCCCAAAAGCATTGGTGTGTTCATATTGGTCAATGGGACTTTTGGGGCCCCCTATGCTCCAGGGTTCAGGTACAATTGCAACCCCTGCGCCTGTTGTATTTATGCCCCTTGTAGAGACCACGTGCACGGAGGACATGGATTGTGACTCTGGAGGACCGGCACCTACATCAGGGCTGGTGCAGGGAGAGCACTGGATCTCTCTGAGGCCATGACGTAGAGGTCGCCCCTTCCATGATCACTGTCGGCATAGTCATCTGCTAAGGAACTATAGAATGACTTGAGGTTTAGTGAGCGCCTGGCGGGAGACGTGCACAAAGCCGTTCATCAATATGGGATTTGCTTTTGGAAGGGCCGGGGAGTTGTGGCGCTAAGTAAGTATCTAAGTGAAGTAAAATGATTGATTTAGTGGAGCAGGAGGAATGGTGGAATATCCTCATCTGAATGTGTTGTGCTAAACACAACATCAACCAAAGAGTCCGGTGTGCAGCCAACATGGCGCGCCGCAACACCTTCTTACAATGGATCTCCAGCAAAGAAAACATGAGGCGGATTAATCGAGGTGATGGGCGCATCCAGGAGAGGAAACCTGTCCTATAGATCAGAGGCCGTCTTCAGTCATAGAATAGTTAACATATGTATAAAAAACACGACGCATTTTAGGTGTCTACAGACAGGTGAGGCTCAATGTCTGCTGCAGGTTGAAGACGAGACGCTTTTGCTGCCTCATTTGAGGGAGTCTGGCTGTACCAGACAGACGAGGAGACGGACGCTGTATAGACGTGAACCCTCACATGAAGCAGTAAAGTTGTCTGGTCTGTGACCGTCAGGAGACATTGATCGAGCCCGACGTGTCTCTAGAGACTCCAGGAGAAGCTCCTAATGGCCGAAACACTAAGTGCTGTAAATATTTGATTACTCCCAGACGACTTCTGATCTACTTGATTCCCTGTCGTGGGAGGACCGATCACCTGGATTACTCATCCTCGTAAAGCTTTCTAAACTCTTTACTGGTTGTCCCATGCGGATATGGCAGGTTCTCCTATGTCATGATGAGGCTCCTCGGAGGTCACGATGGTGGCAGTGTGAGGAGGAGGTGACACCGGGTGCAGGATGGACACGGCTCCACTCCAAGGAGTGCCGGATATAGGAGGGGAAATAGCCAAACTGGACACAGCAGAGGCCTCGGGCAGTTTCTTGTCCACTTGCCAATAATTCCAATTGATGTTGGGAACCAGGTTACAAATTGAGTGGGACGTATTACAACCAAATCCAAACGCCGGCACTTTACCTGTTCTTCGCCTTTTGGTGGCACTTTGGGATCATAGATGGATGGTTACATTGATGGAGCTTTGGATTCTGGTTGCCTTAAGGTCCCTGATCTACAGGAGCCCAGAACAGGGTTATCATAGGGAAAGAGGTGGAGGTAGAGCATCTGTGCCAGAAGGGTGTTTACAAGATGTTCGGGGATGCTCCCAGAAAACCAGGGGATCAACCATTGCAAGGAGCTGAGGCAAAACTGGAGGAGCCTTCATTCTTCTATAAACAAACTTGCCAAATGTCTCTGAGTGTCCAGAAGACCTCCCAGATAAGGGGGGACCTCCCAGATAAGGGGGGACCTCCCAGATAAGGGGGGACCTCCCAGATAAGGGGGACCTCCCAGATAAGGGGGACCTCCCAGATAAAGGGGACCTCCCAGATAAGGGGGGACCTCCCAGATAAGGGGGACCTCCCAGATAAGGGGGGGGACCTCCCAGATAAAGGGGACCTCCCAGATAAGGGGGGTCTTCTAGATAAAGGGGACCTCCCAGATAAGGGGGGGCCTTCTAGATAAAGGGGACCTCCCAGATAAGGGTGGCCTTCTAGATAAAGGGGAGACCTCTCAGATAAAGCGGGGAGTTCCTGGATAAAGGGGAGACCACCCGGGTAAAAGGGAAACTTCCCAGATAAAGGGAAAACTTCCTGGATAAAGGGCAGACTTCATGAATAGAGATGGGTGAACTCAGATGTTCGGCTTTGGGACCGGACTTGACCCAAACTTAAGCCCAAACCCCGAACCCAGACTTAACGCTATAACATGGCGGCTGGGGACTGAAAATTAAAGCAAAATAGTGACTAAATCAGCAGCAGTATTGTACTTACCCACACGCTGGGGCCGCTCATTAACCTCCGGTTTATTCACTAGACTTAGCCTCCAACAGCCAATCACAGACACCCACTCTCTGTGACTGAGTCTGTGATTGGCTGTTGTGCCCCACGGGGGCTGTGGGGTTACCCGGAGCCGGGCCCTCTCCCTCTCGTCTCTTCTGGTGATGTTGTCTGCAGGAGATCGGGGTCTTTGGGAAGTCACAGTGGCGTGACCCGGTCCATGGCCCCCGAGCGATCAATGAAAAGGGTAAAAGGATTGGGGAATAGGGGATTTTATAGGGATTTGGGGGTGGTTGTTGTGACGCCACCCGTGGTATGAGGCTATTAGTGGCCGCCGCTGCAGACAAGGACCTCTGGGGATGATGGGATGGCAGCTATGATGGTGTCGCTCCACACGGGTGGAGGGGGTCCCCAGGGCATCCGGAGTAGCTGTTATTAGAGTGATGGTGGGACAACGGGGCTGATCTGCCTGCAGGTAAGGATCAGAGCATCTCCCAGTTGGGCTCCTGCGGCCTGTACAATGTTTCAGTCCACCGTTCATCAGGAGGGAAATGAACAGTCTCACCCACAGTTCTGAGTTCCAGACCCGATTTACTTCACTTTCTCTGCTCGCACCAAAGGTTACAGCTTAGGTTGAATTGCAGTCTGGATAGTCCTTAGTTACCAGGATGGCTGCTCCAGTTTCGTATTTCTCACTTCTTGGGTCGTTCCTCCTCAGCGCTGTCTGCTCGCCTCTCTCCTGCACACACCTCCGCACACAGAGCCCCAATCTAGCAGCCACAGGCCTTGTCAGGCGACCGGCCGTGTCCCTTGACCCTAGCACGGCTGCCTTCTTAGCGGATGTGTCGGGAGAAGGCCACAGCTCATATAGATCTCGTAGGCTCCGGTTCTGTGGTTGGAGCTTGGAGTCTCCTCGCCACCTTCAGGGCCGGGTCCCTGGTGCTCACCCTGCCCCTCTGCTTTACTTCAGACTCGGGCACACGGGTGGATTGTGCACTACCCGTGCCCCTAGGGCTCCCTCTGTCATTCTGCAGTCTGCTGCCTCGGGACCCAGAACGAGCCTCATCGCTGCTCAAGTCTTCCGGATCCTTCTCTCCTGCTTACTCCGCCAACCTTCTCTCCAACTGACCTCCCACTTCCTGTGGTGTCTCCCTTTTGTCTCTTCCCCCTTCCTGACCGCTTCCTGCTAACTTCCCGCTCACCACATTTCTCTCCCCGCCGTCCCACTGACTGGGCTCACCCGCTGTCCCTGGGACCGGGTGTATTGGGTGTGTTTGTGGGTGACAGGACTTAGCAGCCTGGTTACTGCAGATGGGAATACCACACCCGTGCACTGGGTGCAATACCCCACGGTGGGGACCAAACCACTGGGGCACCACACCCCCACCCATTGTGCCTGCTGTCATAGGGGTGTAAAAATAATTTTTAAAAATTTGCATAGCGGTCCCCTGTATTTTTGATTCTAGGTACAGATAAAGTGAACAGCTTCGGGCTGCCTGGATTAATTCCTTCCAGGTATGATGCCGCTGTGAGTCATATCCGGTCCGGTGCAGTGTGGCTGTGTGTATTGGTTATACTCGGCGGCAGTGCCCATACACCCGATAATCCCCCACAATGCACCAGACCGGAAATGATGCACAGTGGCGTCATACCTGGATGGAGGAGCCATTGATATGAAACTCAGGACTGCACTTATGAATAGTTATAATTATCAAGCCCACAGGTGCGCTATACCATAGAGCGAGGAGGGAGAATGCACCCAGGGAGGACACTCCATACATCACCACCAGTCTACACAATGGGGGAAAATGTAAGTTATAAAAAGCTTTCTTACAACCATTATACTTCACATTTAGGGATGATCAGGGATCTACTATGAAGGTGCAGGGACAGATAATGATAGGTTTGGGGGATAAATGACCTGATCGGTTCCCTTAAAATGAAAGATCTCATCATAGTGTCTGCGGAGAAGACTCATCATAGTGTCTGCCGAGTCCAAGCTACTTGCGAACAGTCATGCGTTCACGATCCTTGTACAGAACCGTCCTGACCTCTTGTGCCCCCCCGTCCTGACCTCTTGTGCCCCCCTGTCCTGACCTCTTGTGCCCCCCCATCCTGACCTCTTGTGCCCCCCCCGTCCTGACCTCTTGTGACCCCCCCCGTCCTGACCTCTTGTGACCCCCCCCGTCCTGACCTCTTGTGACCCCCCCGTCCTGACCTCTTGTGACCCCCCCCGTCCTGACCTCTTGTGACCCCCCCCGTCCTGACCTCTTGTGCGCCCCATCCTGACGTCTTGTGCCCCTGTCCTGTCCTCTTGTGCCCCCCCATCCTGACCTCTTGTGACCCCCCCATCCTGACCTCTTGTGACCACCCCATCCTGACCTCTTGTGACCCCCCATCCTGACCTCTTGTGCGCCCCATCCTGACCTCTTGTGCGCCCCATCCTGACGTCTTGTGCCCCCTGTCCTGTCCTCTTGTGACCCCCCCCCCGTCCTGACCTCTTGTGACCCCCCCCGTCCTGACCTCTTGTGCGCCCCATCCTGACCTCTTGTGCGCCCCATCCTGACGTCTTGTGCCCCCTGTCCTGTCCTCTTGTGCCTCCATCCCCGGTTCATGGACGCCCCATGATCTGACTGCAACAGAGAACAGAAGCGTCTCTGTATTCAGCCGCTGTTCCTATAATTGATCTTCTCTCTGCAAATTACATATTTATATTTGAAATAATTTTGCGCGTTTCGCTGTCTCTCGTTTCTCCTCGTGCGCTCCCCATGCATTTATAATACCGCTGATATAATGCATATTATTGTGCTGCGTCTTGGAAAAAAAAAGGCCTTATAATCTCATTTCTCCATTCACCTGAATATAAATTGGAAATGCTGAGAAGCAAATTGCGCGCTTCTCTCTGCCATTAATTTACCGCTATAAGTTACACTTCATCCTGAACACGAGGTTCAATGCGGCTCAAGTCATTATAGAGTCAGTTGGAGGCTAATTTATGGACGGCTCCATTATGCCCCAAAATGTAATATTTAATCCTGCACAAATCACCTCTGGGACGGATAATACATCACATGGTGGCGATCCGAGCGGGGGCCTCACAGGTATGTATGAGGATGTAGGAGGAGCGTATACTGCGTATGGCCAGAAAGCTGGCTATATGAGGAGCGTATGCCGCGTATGGCCAGAAAGCTAGGTATGTGAGGAGCGTATACTGTGTATTGTTAGAAAGCTGGGTATGTGAGGAGCGTATACCACGTATAGCCAGAAAGCTGGGTATGTGAGGAGCGTATACCGTGTATTGTTAGAAAGCTGGGTATGTGAGGAGCGTATACCGTGTATGGCCAGAAAGCTGGGTATGTGAGGAGCGTATACCGTGTATAGCCAGAAAGCTGGGTATGTGAGGAGCGTATACTGTGTATTGTTAGAAAGCTGGGTATGTGAGGAGCGTATACCACGTATAGCCAGAAAGCTGGGTATGTGAGGAGCGTATACCGTGTATTGTTAGAAAGCTGGGTATGTGAGGAGCGTATACCGTGTATGGCCAGAAAGCTGGGTATGTGAGGAGCGTATACCGTGTATAGCCAGAAAGCTGGGTATGTGAGGAGCGTATACTGTGTATTGTTAGAAAGCTGGGTATGTGAGGAGCGTATACCACGTATAGCCAGAAAGCTGGGTATGTGAGGAGCGTATACTGTGTATTGTTAGAAAGATGGGTATGTGAGGAGCGTATACCGTGCATGGCCAGAAAGCGGTGTATGTGAGGAGCGTATACCGTGTATGGCCAGAAAGCTGTGTATGTGAGGAGCGTATACCGCGTATGGCCAGAAAGCTGGGTATGTGAGGAGTGTATACCGTGTATGGTCAGAAAGCTGGGTATGTGAGGAGCATATACAGTGTATGGCCAGAAAGCTGTGTATGTGAGGAGTGTATACCGTATATGGCCAGAAAGCTGGGTATGTGAGGAGCGTATACCGTGTATGGCCAGAAAGCTGTGTATGTGAGGAGTGTTATACCGTATATGGCCAGAAAGCTGGGTATGTGAGGAGTGTATACCGTGTATAGCCAGAAAGCTGGGTATGTGAGGAGTGTATACCGTGTATGGCCAGAAAGCTGGGTATGTGAGGAGCGTATACAGTTTATGGCCAGAAAGCTGGGTATGTGAGGAGTGTATACTGTATATGGCCAGAAAGCTGGGTATGTGAGGAGTGTATACCGTGTATGGCCAGAAAGCTGGGTATGTGAGGAGAGTATACCGTGTATAGCCAGAAAGCTGGGTATGTGAGGAGCGTATACCGTGTATGGCCAGAAAGCTGGGTATGTGAGGGTGTATACCGTATATGGCCAGAAAGCTGGGTATGTGAGGAGCGTATACCGTGCATGGCCAGAAAGCTGGGTATGTGAGGAGCGTATACCGTGTATGGCCAGAAAGCTGGGTATGTGAGGAGCGTATACCGTGCATGGCCAGAAAGCTGGGTATGTGAGGAGTGTATACCGAGTATGGCCAGAAAGCTGGGTATGTGAGGAGCGTATACCGTGCATGGCCAGAAAGCTGGGTATGTGAGGAGCGTTATACCGTGTATGGCCAGAAAGCTGGGTATGTGAGGAGTGTATACCGTGTATAGCCAGAAAGCTGGGTATGTGAGGAGTGTATACCGTGTATGGCCAGAAAGCTGGGTATGTGAGGAGCGTATACAGTTTATGGCCAGAAAGCTGGGTATGTGAGGAGTGTATACTGTATATGGCCAGAAAGCTGGGTATGTGAGGAGTGTATACCGTGTATGGCCAGAAAGCTGGGTATGTGAGGAGAGTATACCGTGTATAGCCAGAAAGCTGGGTATGTGAGGAGCGTATACCGTGTATGGCCAGAAAGCTGGGTATGTGAGGAGCGTATACCGTGCATGGCCAGAAAGCTGGGTATGTGAGGAGCGTATACCGTGTATGGCCAGAAAGCTGGGTATGTGAGGAGCGTATACCGTGTATGGCCAGAAAGCTGGGTATGTGAGGAGCGTATACCGTGCATGGCCAGAAAGCTGGGTATGTGAGGAGCGTATACCGTGTATGGCCAGAAAGCTGGGTATGTGAGGAGTGTATACCGTATATGGCCAGAAAGCTGGGTATGTGAGGAGCGTATACCGTGTATGGCCAGAAGCTGGGTATGTGCGCTCCACCACACTGGACCTGAGGCTACGCCACCACCAGAGCAGACACAACCTACTCTCTCTCTCCACATTGCCCTGTAGACTGTAAGCCCACAAGGGCAGGGTCCTCTCTCCCCTCGGTATCGCTCTGTCACTGTTAGTTTGTTCATTGTATTTATAACTTGTTTGTATGTATCCTTCTCATGTACAGACCATGGAATCAATGGAGCTCTATAAATAATAATAATAATAATTTTTAATGGGTATAAAATAAACCGTTTTTCATCATTTTCTGGTGCTGGACCCTTTTCTAGTTTCCGTCCATTGCTGGTGACATTGACCTCTGACCTCCAGGTACAGACACATGGATCCCTCATTACTGGGGAGAGGATTGTTCTTTATTGATCTCGTACCGCAGACACCCAGAATCACAGCGAAACCTTCATTTCATAAACGGCAGAAAAAACCGCTGCAAACTCAACGTGTGAACAAAGCCGAGAGCAGCGGAATGATGACTGCAGCTCCGGATGTGACTGGAGACTTCGTCCTTCACTTCTTGCTGGATTTTGGGATTTTTAAAAATCTTTTTTTGTTCTAAAATCTGATGTAAAAAAATCCCTCAGAACGGCGTGAAGACTCCTGTGTCATCAATCCTCATCCCCATCACGTCCCGCCGCCTGTAATTACCGCTTACCCAGTGAAACGCCTGATTACATCCCGGATGATTTTTTATTATTTTTTATCATTTCTGTAGAGTAAACAGCAGCTGCAGACGGCGGGAACCGATTCATCAAAGATGGAAGCCGGGCGGCTCATGGGGCGGGGGGTTATTAAAGGGCCAAGAATATAATGTAATCCAATGAGCATTGTTCATCCTGATCATCCTGGTGCATGAACATGGCAAAGCCTCAGTGTGATCAGCCTCTCAGGTGTGTGGAAAGCTGGGTGATGAGCAGTGATGGGGCCGCCCTCAGCGCTGTAGATGACACTTTAAAATGAGTGTTTGTAAATCTATTCCAGAGGGTTCTACGAGGGCCGATCCTCTGTAATTACTCCGGGGCCGGCAGTGGAATATATATGCAAATGTGGAGAGAGAAATGAACCGCGCACATTGGACTTTACACTGTGCAGGAGCGCCGCCTGCTGGACAAGGGGGGAAATGCTCCTGCAAAGTCCTAGGATGTCCCTTCACCCTGTAAATCCTGTACAGATTTTATCTAATTTTCTGTCATCTATAAACACACAAAGGACAAGCAGCGCCGGAATCATGACCCCACTGTGTCCTTATACTGCAGATAAAAGCCATAATATGGAGTCCTGCATGCGCTATGGGGGTATATCATGCCCCTGCATCCTCCTTAGTCCATAGGTTATACATAATGTCAGTGCAAAAACCTTTAATAAATGCAGGTCAGACACACGTGTGTGGGTGCAGAATGTGGGGTACAAGCGGGGTCAGACTGGATAAAGCTTTAATATAATAGGTCGTGCTCCTCTCACCAGGCCCTGATGGTTTCTGCATCTTGGTCCTGATGTAGAGAAGCGGCTACAACAGCCCCCACCTCTAGACAGCAGCCACAGGGCTACTGAGGGAACACTGCCCCCGCTGGCCAAACATGACATTAGGAACCAAGAAGTAGGAATGCGGTTTCCATGGGGGAAGAATTTGGGAGGATATAAGGTGAGATGGGAGCTGTGGAGCAGAAGCCAGATATAAGAGCAATATGTCTGCAGAGGGGCGAGCTGATGCCAAGAAGATGAAGCGAGGAGATCTGTGCACAGAAGTGCGGGACGTTACTGACACGCCCAGCAGGGCTGTGGGGTACTCTGAACCGGGTTGGGCAGTTCTCTGGGAAGTCATGGGGCTGTGACCCGGCTCCGAGGCCCTGGCTGTGCCATGAATGGGAGATATTTATACAGAATTTGATTGTGACGCCACCAGTGGTATTTGGCAATTGGATGGCCGACGCTGTGGTTCAGATCCACTGGGGCAGTTGGTAGCACAGCTGAAGGTGGCATAGCTCCCCGCGCGTGTAGCAGGGCCCCAGGGCAGTTAGCATGGACACTAGTCAATGGTAACAGTTGTAGCATAGGGCAGAGAAATGATGTGAAGACACAGCTGGATGCAGTTTTCTCATTTTACTCTTAGTTCTTATGGTTTTCCAGGTTCTCGCCCCCCAGCCGGGTGCTGTGTCCTCAGAGTCAGGGGTCCAACCAGCTCTCGGGTAGCTTAGGAACACTTTGCCCCCTTTCTGGTGTCCTTTCCCGGGTCGTCTCTCTGCACTGGCTCTCGCCCTCTTGCCTTGCGCCTCACACTCTGTATCCCATGCCAGCAGCCTCGGGTCCTGTCGGGCAACGTCTTCCTAGTCCCCTTGACCCTATGTGACTGCCTTTTCAGCGATTAAGTGCGGCTCAGCTGTGGCACTTAAAGGTACCGCAGTCTCCGGTTAGCTGAGTCCTTAGTCACTCCACTTGTCTGACGCTGGTCCCCTCTGCGGCCCGGTCCCTCCGCTTGGATGCGGGCACCACAGGTGGATTTCTCACTCCCCTTATAGCAATCCCCTTATGGAGCCCACCTGTAAAAGAAATCTAACAGTATTAGTAGGAGTCCAAACCTGTCCAAGAAAACCTCAGGAGGAGGGTAAACTAAGAAAAAAAAGAAAAAAGGGGGGGGAGGGGGAAAAAAGGGGGGGGGTTTCTTGGGGAAAACAGCATTGGTAAAATTTACATGTCTATAGGTCAGGTTATGCTTACCACTTGCAGTGCCTAGGGGTAACTTATTTATGAGTGAACGGGCGCCCTATCCCCTAAGGGTTTAAATAGGGAACTGGATTGGTAGTACTGTATGACCATTTTTGTTCTTTTACCTTACAGGTGCACGGAGAGTCTCCCCTTCACTCATAAATAAATTACCCCTAGGCACTGCAAGTGGTAAGCACAACCTGACTTATAGACATGGTACATTTTACCAATGCTGTTTTCCCCAATAAAAAAAAACCCTTTTTGTTTTCCCTTCCCCCCCCCCCCCCCCCTTTTTTTTTTTTTCTTTTTTTCTTTTTTTCTTAGTTCACCCTCCTCCTGAGGTTTTGTTGGACAGGTTTGGACTCCTACTAATACTGTTAGATTTCTTTTACAGGTGGGCTCCATAAGGGGATTGCTATACAATATATAGTGACTGTTGTAAGCATAAGTGGATGTTTCAATTCAATGTATATAATTGTTGCTGGTACTGTGCATTTATAATCCACCTTGTGTCTACTCTTCCCTTTTACACAAGCATTTCCCTGGTGCTCTCCCTGCCCACATCCTCTTTCACCCAGAACTATCTATTGTCCCTGCTCATGTGAGCCTCTCACTAATTCACATGTAATCTGCCAACACTAGGACACTTCCTAGTTACTGTTGGCAGGGAAAACAGCGACCACATTGACCGCGCATGCGCATGGCCGACGTCACCTCCGGGTCACGTGACGGCAAACGCTTCCAGTCATGTGACACGATAAAAGGATGCACGGCATCCTTACACACAAACACACCAGCCACAGCGCGGGAGTGCAGGGCACTAACTACACAGGCAAGGAGCCCTGGAGCACAAAGCCCTCTGACTACACAAGATAAGTGACACTAATTACTGGGCTATTTTGTTTCAGGTTACCATTATATGCATTATCCTGTACTTGCCTTACTAACTACACCATTTAGGAGTGCTGGGGCTACTATTGAACTTATGGTACTTATTCATTTAATGCACTTATCCATCGTAGTTCTATACAAGAAGGGTAGATCTTATATCATATACTTTCCACAGGTGGTGTGGAGCCCCCACGGGACGGGGGTACTCGGTGCCGGACCGGTCGGTGCTGAGGAAGTCACGGGTGGCCTGGTCCGGACCGTGTCCCTGGGCCCGCACAATAAAAGGGGAATATTTACAAGGGATTTGTCACGTGTGATGCCACCCACTATGTGCGGCCAGTGATGGGGCCGCGGCTGCTGCAGAGAACCTCCGGGGGTGATGGAATGGCAGCGGAGATGGTATAGTTCCAGTGGGAAGAACTGTATCCCCCGGGGCAGTAAGGGTTAAAGTCTATTGGGGTTATAGATGGTGGAGACGGGGTTAAAGGACACACACTCACGTTTGGTAGACACTGGTGCACTTCTCCTTCTCTCCTGAGGCTGCAGAGCTGACAGGCTTGTAGCAGGGGGAAGTTCTCTGTGCTGAATCTGGAGCAAAGATCGCAATCAATACACAGACTCACAGTTTTGCTGTTTTCCAAAGCTTTACTACTGATGTTACTGCAGATTATAGTCCACGGAGTCTGTAATGGGGCTGAGCTCTCTTCCACCCTGTCCGGGGTCGTCAGCGTCCTTATGCTGCACTGTGTGTGTGTCCTGAGCTGCTGCTGTTAGCTAAGCTGCTGGGATTCCTCAGTGTTCCTCAGTCTGTCGTTCTCCTGTTCCTCTGACCCTCACTAGGTCTGCACTGAGCTAACTCTGCTCTCTGTGTGCTCTTCACAGCCCTGCTCCGAGCCGAACTCTTCTCAGTTCTCCAGGAACTGACTGAGCTCTCCCTCATGGGCAAGAGTATATAAGGAAGCAGGTTGTGCTCCCCCTCTTGGCCCAGAGGTGCTAGTGTTCGTCAGTGTGTAGTGGGGAGAGAACCCATGTGATGTTATTGTGGCACATTAACCCATGGGGTGCCACAGTGGAACAGCATAATACTTAAGGGACGGTTCTATTGAGTACCCCTGGACTCAACAAAGCCTATCACTACCACAGGTGGGCCACTGATCTTTATGCAATAGAACCCCCCATTGGGAGACATTGCTCCAAGATACAGGATTGCACACTATATGTCATATCTTTCCCTCCTGGGTTATTGTAACACTAGTAGCTCTTTCATACAGTAGTGGCTATTTTTGCTTCCCTCTCCGATATCCTAGACGCCATCACCAGTGTCCCATCCTCCCCTGACTCTGCACTACAACCTTATTTGTCTTCTTTCCTGGTCTTTGCTTGTTCTCTATTGTATAATGATGATCTATGATTGACACCATGCCTCTAGATTTGGAACCAACCATGATCAGCCTGGTGATGACTCTGATGATGATGTATTTCATATTGTATATATCTACAGTCACCAAAAATCCTTGTCCACTTTTTTTTACACTTTGTTTAATTTGTTTTAATTCTAGCGACACTTTCAGAAAGGTCCGATATTGTGAAACGGCGTCAGTGGTCGCTTGTTGTTCAAAATACAATCAAACGTTTTCACTTTGCATCACATATGACTCTGATCACATCACAACCACTTAACCATCTGGGGTCTGTGGGACCTGTATACAAGAGGTACCACTCTATGGGAGCTTCCTTTCTCCCTTAATTTATATATCTGTACTGTGCACAAACCAGAGCGCAGCTGTCTGTACCATGTGAAACCCTGAGTGTGACCATCTGTACTGTGCGCAACCCAGGGGGCGACTATCTGTACATCTGGGGATGTCGCCGTCCTCCCGGATATGACTCGAGCCTCCGATATTCTCCTGGTATTGACCCCTCATGGGCTGTACATCACATTTATGCTGCATAAAAGCCTTTAAAGGGAACCTGTCACCTGGATCTAAGCCCCTACACTATCACTACCTGTCCCTGCACCTTCCTAGCTGCTCCCTATCTATCCCTCTCTGAGCTAAATCCGCCCTATAAAGCTGCAGAAAAATAACTTATAACTTACATTAGTCCCTGAGGCTGGGACTGAGAAGGCGGCGCCAGGCTCCATTCAGCCCCTCCTCCATGGTGCAGCGCACGCCCCGCTGGGCGGCGTTATTCTTTCTTCATCACCGCCTCACTATTTGGAATCTCCCGCCCTCTGTACACCTATCATGCACCGGCCGCTACATCGCATCCAGCGAGGTGCATTATGGGGCCGATCACATGATCTGCCCCAGTGCATTATGGGCTTGATCACGTGATCGGCCTGGCTTCAATAAGCACATTCCACATGCGCAGAGCCGAGCTCATCATGTGATCAAGCCCATAATGTACTGGGGCAGATCATGTGATCGGCCCCATAATGCACCGCGCCGGATGTGACATAGCAGCCGGTGCATGATAGGTGTACAGAGGGCGGGAGATTCCAAATAGAGGGGCAGCGATGAAGAAAGGATAACGCCGCCCAGCGGAGCGTGCGCTGCACCATCGAGGAGGGGCAGAATGGAGCCTGGCGCCGCCTTTTCAGTCCCAGCCTCAGGGACTAATGTAAGTTATAAGTTAGTTTTCTGCAGTTTTATAGGGCAGATTTAGCTCAGAGAGGGATAGATAGGGAGCAGCTAGGAAGGTGCAGGGACAGGTAGTGATAGTGCAGGGGCTTAGATCCAGGTGACAGGTTCCCTTTAACAGCTCAGTGATTTGCAGCCTTTGTTTCCGCAGACGAGTGAATGTTCCTGAGATCGGAGCAGCCAGAGATCGTTCACTCCTGTGTGACCTCACCGATGTGACCTCACCCATGTGACCTCACCCATGTGACCTCACCGATGTGACCTCACCCATGTGACCTCACCCATGTGACCTCACCGATGTGACCTCACCCATGTGACCTCACCGATGTGACCTCACCCATGTGACCTCACCCATGTGACCTCACCCATGTGACCTCACCCATGTGACGGGAAATTGGTTTAATGGAGTTTTTTTTATGATTTTACTTTTTCATTTGCACTGAATATAAACATATCTTTAACGATGAAAGTGACTCCGGAGGTCGTCATGTGAACTTCTACTGCTCCTTTCCTTTGACTCCTAATTCCTTTGTCTTCGGAGGAGCCCAGTGGCTGGTGATTGCCCCGGGCCCTCTTATCTTGGGGCCCCCAGAGTGTGGCTTTAGGAGTAATGACAGTGAAGAGATATAGTTAACCAATGCCGCCTTCTCCTCCATAGTGCGGTATACAGCCGCTGCACAATTCCTAGCAGAGGGCGAGGATATTGCAGGAGAATGGAAACAGTGACATTTGCATATTTACATATATTTATATACAGCATATAAACCATCGCTGTGAATCTGTCACACACAATGGTAACATTCCTAATACTATAGCGCCACCTCTGGTCATCTCACACTTTACATACAGTCGTTATGGCCACATGTTTGGAGACTTGCACCAATTTTGGTTTTCTGCTTCATTTTTTATAGCGGTAATTTTCATTAATTCTGGATTGTTTTATAAAATGTGATCAGAAGAATTGCAAAAAATTGCAGTTATTCCTTCCTGAGAAAATTAATTTAATCACAAAAACGTAAATGAATTTCAGCCCTGCCACCACTTGCTTATAGAATTTCATTGATCTTCTTGTAGGCGCAAGTGAAAGTGTTAGCAAAGACAAGGTAGCTGACAGCGTTCAGTTATTGTGCAGTTTGCTTTATAAGGTGGCGTTAGATATCATCATCTAAGGAAACACATGCAGTCATCATTGTTGTGCATCAAAAGAGCTTTACAGGCAAGGACATTGCTGCTTGTAAGATTGCCTCTAATATAATCATTTATCGCATCATCAAGAAGTTCAAAGAGGTTCAGTTGTGTGAAGAAGGCTTCAGAGCACCCAAGAAAATCTAGCAAAAGCCAAGACCATCTCCTAAAGAAGAAGATTCATCTACGGGATCAGTTAATCACCAGCGCAGAGCTTGCTCAGTAATGGCAGCAGAGAGGTGTTGCTGCATCTCCACACACATAGTGAGACAAAAGCCTTTTAGGTCTCTCATGATGTCAAGAAGGTCACAAAGAGCCATTTCTCTCCCAGAAAACATCCAGGATGGACGGACAGAGCAGAGATACAGAGGATAAGAGTCTAGAATCACCGAGACGGAGGGGAGCAATCTGCAATAAAGCGTCACACTGTATATACTCATATGTCTGCAACATTCAATGTGCGCCCGTGTGTCACAAGACCAAGTACATAAATCATCCATAAAGGCTGTAATAGACCCAATGTGAGCTGTGGCCCTCACGGACAGGAGGCAGCCTACACCTCAATGTGTAAACCGGCACCCGGTCACCCCTGCTCACGTCTGGGGTGTTTTGCCTCGTTTTCCTGTCTTTTTAGGAAATTTGGAATAAAGACTTTGGAATTAACCAGTTTGGTGCTGAAACCTCTTTGTGGATGTTCCTGATGACTTTGTAGCACAGTCAGGACTTATCAGGCAGCGGCTCGGCCGGTCCGGAGAGAGATGGGGCCCCCCGGCTGGAATAAGGCCTCATCCTTGACTGTCAGGGCCCCAAATGTGTGTGAGATCCACTTAGATGATACATTCACTTCTGTCAATTTTGTATCAGAAATTCCCATAACATCTTTACAGTAAAGGTAATGATACAATACAAATGGAGAAATCTGCACCAAATGTGAAGCAAAGCGCGGCCCCAGCGTCTGATCGGGCCCCGGCGTCAGCGTCTGATCGGGCCCCAGCGTCAGCGTCTGATCGGGCCCCGGCGTCAGCGTCTGATCGGGCCCGGACTAGAACGTTAATGACAAACCCATAGGAGTGTATACAGGTTTAAAGGGAACCAACCACCCCAAATGACCCCCCGGACTGTTAATATGTGTCCCTACACCCAGCACACACATTTGGGGCAATCGTTTTTGATTAAAAAAAACTGTTTAGTAGAATCTAAGATATAGCTTTATAAAGTTTAAAAAATGTGGCCGACTGGGTGTTACCTAGCTTGTCCTCCTGCAGTGTTCATGTGCCTGTCAGCCTCCTCTCCCCCCTCCCTTCAGTAAAGCCCTGCCCTTCATCCTCTTAGGTTTCAGCCTTTCAAGTGATCCTAAACCCAGAAACTGACCCCCCCTTATCATTAGACCTGTCCCTGCACCCCCTCTTATCATTTCTAGCCATCCCTTTTGCAGAAAAAATCGCTTTTGTAAAGTAAGAGAAAAAGTTATATTACTTTGTCCTGTGTGAGTTCTCTCTTTCTGTGGAAGCCGAGATGGGACAGTATATTTGTATTTTAATTGTTTCAATGTATGATGTAGTATTGTTTTATATGTTTTTAAATATATTTTATGCCGCCGATCCATTCCTCAAATTTGGGATAACATTCACGGAGTATTGTTTATAAACATAGTGACGTCACACACGGATCCTCCCTGACTGCTGACGTCACACACGGATCCTCCCTGATTGCTGACGTCACATTGCACTTTTTTGGCACCTTACTCCTGATAAATATGAAGTGTGGTCATTGTGGTCTTGGATGTCCGGAGCTCAGAGGTGGCTCTGAATGTGTAGGACAGGAAGAATAAAGGAAGTTGTTTGAATGAAGCACAGTCTTCCTCGTGATTTGTGGCACAGCAGTGCGGACCGTGACACACCTATTCCTTACAACTTTATGAACCAGGGACCATCCAAGAACATTTGTGAACCAGATTACAAGATCCTCCAGATTACAAGATCCTCCAGAATATCAAGGAATCATCTCCTACATTACAAAACTAGAGAAGAAAACACCAGAGCTCCTCGCAGTCACCGACAAGCCAAGTCTGGAGGAAACTACAACCGCTGCTACAATAAGATGCCGACTAAAATCAATATTTCCGGATCCCGCACTCTTGTGCTTTAGACAAACCCCAAATCTAAAACGCCTCATTGTCAGCAGCGCCCCGTCCTCTGCAGCAGCTACAGGAACCTTCCCTGCAACCAGAACAGGTGCAAAACCTCCATCTATAATGACAACCGACAAGATAAAGATTCCTGGGACAGATCAGGACTACAAGATCCCAGGTAGCTTCAGCCGCATCACAAGCAATGGGGTGTATTTAATTATATGTACTGTGAGGTAGCAAGGGG
This sequence comes from Allobates femoralis, assembly GCA_033576535.1. NCBI lineage: Eukaryota > Metazoa > Chordata > Amphibia > Anura > Aromobatidae > Allobates > Allobates femoralis. The sequence continues at coordinate 42,722,607 of JARQOC010000009.1, read as the reverse complement.
AACGGTGGTAGAGGGACGCTATGTTTCCCCAAGGATGGTGACCTACTGCATGTATGGGACAGGGGATGCTTACATGAGCATAGGTGAGGCAGGTGTGGCCCCCGTTACTTAGAGCTGTGGCTGTTGGTAAAGCCTGTTATGGGACCTCATCTATGAGGAATGGGGGAAGGTTTTTGGGCGGGCCTCCATTCCTCATCTCCCGCCTCAGGCTTTGAAGTAGCTGGGAGGGAAAGACAGGTGAGAGAGATTAGGCCGGAAGAGACGGCTGTCAAGGAGGAGAGGGAGAGGCTTTTGTGGGGCCTGAGAAGGAGTAGCCTGTGAGCACACAGGGAGCGTGTACCAGACCCCAAGGTGGGGTAGTACCCCTAGACGAGCTCCAGGAGGAGCAGGCTTAGGGCCGACGCTATTTATCCTGATGAAAGGACTGTTTTTATTTTTGTTTTGCCATTGTGTGCAATAAAACACACTTGTTTTTGGACTGAGCCTGAGTGTCACTGCCTTACCTGCTGCTGCTATAGAGACAGTTCCCTACAGTACCAAATGCCCAACAGGGGGCCTGTACATAGGGGAGACCGGACAGAAATTCAGGACAAGAATGAATTCTCATCACCACTCAATAAAAGAAAAGCGCATGGATCTACCGGTAGCAAAACATTTTTCCAGCCCAGACCACAGTGACATTGATATGAGGCTGCTCATCTTATAAAGTAACTTCAGATCTCACAGAAAGAAGAATGTGGGAATACAAAGTGATAACGACCTCTGACACATTCAAAACAGGATTAAATGTCTCACATGGATTCATGGCTTTTTATATAACCTGAATGGACATTTGGGGGATCACAGATTTATGCGTTTTTATATAAATTGAAAAGACATTTGGGGACATCACATCTTCCAACAGATTCCAGTTTGAGGACAATGAACTTCTGACACTTCTTATATGAACCCCCTCGCCTCCTTTTATTACTTCCCTCAACTCATTAAGTATCTTCAGTTCTCCACAGACCTCCACCATATAACAATGATACAATTTGTCCCACTTATCTTAGAATCTTAGTTTCTATTCCCCAGCCCCTCTCCCCCTCCCCAGCCTGACTCTGTTTTATGTCACCTGTCACATTTACTACAGCATCTAACACTGTTGGGTTTTGTTTGTTTCATTTGCTTATGTATATACATGTGTCTCCAGAATCTGTATATTATCAGCCTGATGAAGAGGCCACAGTGTCCTGAAAGCTGCTATTATTTACCTTCTTTCCAGTTAGCCATTAAAAGGAATCAAACCCTGAGGACTCTCAGGGTCTAATATATTTCCGTCTACTGGATAACACGGGACACACATTTTGGACTAATCCATTGATTCTTGTACTTGAAGGTTTTGGTATAATATGTGGAAGCTCTTTACTATGGCGTCATATGGGAACTTGGGTTGGATGTTGGTGACTGGGAGGATTCAGGCTTGGATCTGCTCACATCACATATACACAGATGACTGATATCCGATTATACATCACAGAACCCAGAGATTCCTGTTATTCAATGACAGAATGTGGGATGGTTTATATACAGACATGATAATCCCTTACTGATATGATATATCACACATAGGGTGCACATGTGTGGGGCAGGCTCAGGAGCTGAATCTGCACTCTACCAAGCAAATGTCATACAGATAACAGCAATGACTGGAGCTCACTCATGACATCTAAAAGGTGACTGCTACAGAAGAAGCAAACATCACACAGGCGAGCGGGCGTCCCACAACATCACACAGGTGAGCGGGCGTCCCACAACATCACACAGGTGAGCGGGCGTCCCACAACATCACACAGGTGAGCGGACGTCACACAACATCACACAGGTGAGCGGGCGTCACACAACATCACACAGGTGAGCGGGCGTCACACAACATCACACAGGTGAGCGGGACGTCACACAACATCACACAGGCGAGCAGACGTCACACACCATCACACAGGTGAGCGGGCGTCACACAATCACACAGGTGAGCGGGCGTCACACACCATCACACAGGTGAGCGGGCGTCACACACCATCACACAGGTGAGCGGGCGTCACACACCATCACACAGGTGAGCGGGTGTCACACACCATCACACAGGTGAGCGGGCGTCACACACCATCACACAGGTGAGCGGGCGTCACACACCATCACACAGGTGAGCGGGCGTCACACAACATCACACAGGTGAGCGGGCGTCACACACCATCACACAGGTGAGCGGGCGTCACACACCATCACACAGGTGAGCGGGCGTCACACATCACACAGGTAAGCAGGCGTCACACACCATCACACAGGTAAGCAGGCGTCACACACCATCACACAGGTGAGCGGGCGTCAACACAACATCACACAGGTGAGCGGACGTCACACAACATCACACAGGTGAGCGGACGTCACACAACATCACACAGGTGAGCGGGCGTCACACATCACACAGGTGAGCGGGCGTCACACAACATCACACAGGTGAGCGGACGTCACACACCATCACACAGGCGAGCGGGCATCAAACAACATCACACAGGTGAGCGGGCGTCACACAACACCACACAGGCGAGCGGGCATCACACAAGTGAGCGGACGTCACACAACATCACACAGGCGAGCGGGCGTCGAACAACACACAGGCGACGCGGGCGTCACACATCACACAGGTGAGGGGGCGTCACACAACATCACACAGGTGAGCGGGCGTCACACACCATCACACAGGTGAGCGGGTGTCACACAAACACCACACAGGCGAGAGCGGACGTCACACACCATAACACAGGCGAGCGGACGTCACACACCATAACACAGGCGAGCGGACGTCACACACCATAACACAGGTGAGCAGGCATCACACACCATCACACAGGTGAGCGGGCGTCACACAACATCACACAGGCGAGCGGGCATCACACATCACACAGGTAAGCAGGCGTCACACACCATCACACAGGTAAGCAGGCGTCACACACCATCACACAGGTGAGCGGGCGTCACACAACATCACACAGGTGAGCGGACGTCACACAACATCACACAGGTGAGCGGACGTCACACAACATCACACAGGTGAGCGGGCGTCACACATCACACAGGTGAGCGGGCGTCACACAACATCACACAGGTGAGCGGGCATCACACATCACACAGGTAAGCAGGCGTCACACACCATCACACAGGTGAGCGGGCATCACACAACATCACACAGGTGAGCGGGCGTCACACATCACACAGGTGAGCGGACGTCACACAACATCACACAGGTGAGGGGGCGTCACACACCATCACACAGGTGAGGGGGCGTCACACAACATCACACAGGTGAGCGGGCGTCACACATCACACAGGTGAGCGGGCGTCACACATCACACAGGTGAGCGGGCGTCACACAACATCACACAGGTGAGCGGGCGTCAGACACCATCACACAGGTGAGCGGGCGTCACACACCGTCACACAGGTGAGCGGGCGTCACACACCATCACACAGGTGAGCGGGCATCACACAACATCACACAGGTGAGCGGGCGTCACACATCACAAGGTGAGCGGACGTCACACAACATCACACAGGTGAGGGGGCGTCACACAACATCACACAGGTGAGCGGGCGTCACACATCACACAGGTGAGCGGGCGTCACACAACATCACACAGGTGAGCGGGCGTCACACAACACCACACAGGCGAGCGGGCGTCTGTCACGCTGGGAGTGGGGAAGACACCCAGCGTAGGATAACGACGGGGGGGGGGATCAGGAGTCCCTAATGCTAAGGGCACAAGAAGGAGACGGTGACCCCTAGACTTCCTAGAGCTGACCCTGTCTGCCCTAACGTCCCTATACAGTCTCCTCAACTGTCGCCGACCACGAACCTCGTCCCTCTCTGATCCTAGCACTATCTTATCTAAGGATCAGATGGAGAGGTTCACTAGACCCCTCCACTATCAACTAAAGACAAACACCAGGGAAGACAGACATTAGGGGAAAGAAAACACTTATCTGACAGCAGAGCACAGCAACCTCCACAACCTCAGCGTCTGCTGGAGCAAGGATAATGAGTCCACAAGGAAATATCACCTGCACCGAGGAAGGGTAATGAACCTCCTTATAAAGGTGGAAGGAGTCTGCTGGGTCCTAGTGACCTACAACATTGGTGGATAAAACCAGACCGAGCGCAAGACCTCCACAGCCGTCTCCCCATAATAGAGAGATCTCATCACACCTTCTCTCCATCAACACAGAAGGTAAATGCCCCTGAAAGAGACGGACCATCCTCCACCATTATGGCTGGTGGGCCAAACGCTGGGATCGTCTGCGCGTGGCCTCCACCCTGTCATCCGTGCCACCCGTGACAGCGTCACACACCATCACACAGGTGAGCGGGCGTCACACACCATCACACAGGTGAGCGGGCGTCACACATCACACAGGTGAGCGGACGTCACACACCATCACACAGGTGAGCGGACGTCACACAACATCACACAGGTGAGCGGGCGTCACACATCACACAGGTGAGCGGGCGTCACACACCATCACACAGGTGAGCGAGCGTCACACAACATCACACAGGTGAGCGGGCATCACACACCATCACACAGGTGAGCGGGCGTCACACATCACACAGGTGAGCGGACGTCACACAACATCACACAGGTGAGGGGGCGTCACACACCATCACACAGGTGAGGGGGCGTCACACACCATCACACAGGTGAGCGGACGTCACACACCATCACACAGGTGAGCGGACGTCACACAACATCACACAGGTGAGGGGGCGTCACACACCATCACACAGGTGAGGGGGCGTCACACACCATCACACAGGTGAGCGGACGTCACACACCATCACACAGGTGAGCGGACGTCACACAACATCACACAGGTGAGCGGGCGTCACACATCACACAGGTGAGCGGGCGTCACACAACATCACACAGGTGAGCGGGCATCACACATCACACAGGTGAGCGGGCGTCACACAACATCACACAGGTGAGCGGGCATCACACACCATCACACAGGTGAGCGGGCGTCACACATCACACAGGTGAGCGGACGTCACACAACATCACACAGGTGAGGGGGCGTCACACACCATCACACAGGTGAGCGGGCGTCACACATCACACAGGTGAGCGGACGTCACACAACATCACACAGGTGAGGGGGCGTCACACACCATCACACAGGTGAGGGGGCGTCACACATCACACAGGTGAGCGGGCATCACACATCACACAGGTAAGCAGGCGTCACACACCATCACACAGGTGAGCGGGCGTCACACATCACACAGGTGAGCGGGCGTCACACAACATCACACAGGTGAGCGGGCGTCACACAACATCACACAGGTGAGCGGGCATCACACACCATCACACAGGTGAGCGGGCGTCACACAACATCACACAGGTGAGCGGGCGTCACACACCATCACACAGGTGAGCGTGCGTCACACACCATCACACAGGGGAGCGGGGGTCACACATCACACAGGTGAGCGGGCATCACACATCACACAGGTAAGCAGGCGTCACACAACATCACACAGGTGAGCGGGCGTCACACACCATCACACAGGTGAGCGGGCGTCACACAACATCACACAGGTGAGCGGGCGTCACACAACATCACACAGGTGAGCGGGCATCACACACCATCACACAGGTGAGCGGGCGTCACACATCACACAGGTGAGCGGGCGTCACACAACATCACACAGGTGAGCGGGCGTCACACACCATCACACAGGTGAGCGGGCGTCACACAACATCACACAGGTGAGCGGGCGTCACACAACATCACACAGGTGAGCGGGCATCACACACCATCACACAGGTGAGCGGGCGTCACACATCACACAGGTGAGCGGACGTCACACAACATCACACAGGTGAGGGGGCGTCACACACCATCACACAGGTGAGCGGGCGTCACACATCACACAGGTGAGCGGACGTCACACAACATCACACAGGTGAGGGGGCGTCACACACCATCACACAGGTGAGGGGGCGTCACACATCACACAGGTGAGCGGGCATCACACATCACACAGGTAAGCAGGCGTCACACACCATCACACAGGTGAGCGGGCGTCACACACCATCACACAGGTGAGCGGGCGTCACACATCACACAGGTGAGCGGACGTCACACAACATCACACAGGTGAGGGGGCGTCACACACCATCACACAGGTGAGGGGGCGTCACACACCATCACACAGGTGAGCGGGCGTCACACATCACACAGGTGAGCGGGCGTCACACATCACACAGGTGAGCGGACGTCACACAACATCACACAAGTGAGCGGACGTCACACAACATCACACAGGTGAGTGGGCGTCACACACCATCACACAGGTGAGCGGACGTCACACAACATCACACAGGTAAGCAGGCGTCACACACCTGGACAGTCGTGCCCAAAAGCTTGAAGACTGGCACAAATGTGCAGGACTGAATACAGCCTGAATGTATACAGCAATGTCAATATGGGGTAATGGAAACAACAATGACATTGTAAGTCCAACACTTAGTTTGGAGTCTTAGAACAGACAAGTGATCTGAGAATATGATGTGCCTGTCCCCTATATGATGGTGCAGGGAGATCATTCAGCAGCCATCTTTTACTCCGGGGACTTGTGGCTCTGGCCGGTCTCGCAGTCTTGGGGTTGCATCCTAGTTGGTCTTTTTCTTTCCCTGCTGTCAGCCATGGTTGCGGCTATTTAAGCTCCTGAGAGTCAGCTGCCACTGTCAGTTATAACCCAGCTATCTCTGGTGTTGGAGGAGTCTCGGCTCCGGCAGCTTTGTGGACATTCCTGATTTTTGTGTACTGACACGTCCCATGTCTGATGACATTGTTCCTTCCTGGACCTCCTTGTTCTGACCCGGCTTCCTCACTCCTCACTGAACAGCAGACGATTCCATAGGCTCAGCCCAGGGGCCCCTGTGTAAGTCCAGGTCTATGTAACGCCTGAAGACCAGGGCAGCCCCAGAGATCTGGTGAATGAGGTGTGTAGCGTCACTTTCAGATCCGCCGGGTGACCACAGACAATAGGGTCAGGGTTAGGGTTAGGACAATGCTCCTGTTACATATTTATGGTGGAATGATTGTGGGGTTTGTGGACCTTCAGAATAATAGATCGGATCTGAAAACCTGACAATAAACACAAAGGACGGGACCAGACAGGGATCTGACGTCTACGACCCCATTCTTGTCACTGAATGTATATGGAAACCATGACGGGGGTCTTACACATAATAACGACACTGGGCAGCGGCCTCATATCAATGACTTTATTACTTCTCATGGTGCAGGAATAACGTGTCTATGACGTCGGTGACTCCTAGGCCTCCACGGTGACGCTGCTGTTGGTCATCCGGGCCCCGTACCAGCCCTTCCAAAACCGCTTATCTTGTCCGCTGTGTGTGAACTTGATGAAGCGCGCTCCGGGGCCGTAGTTCCAGAAGGTATGGCTGACCTGCAAGACACCCATGGGTCACTATCACCTGGCTCCCTGTATAGAGGCCGCACATAGTACATGACGTCTCTCACCTGTCTCCAGGAGCCGTCCGTGCTCGGGATATTATGGTACTTGGTGTTGAATTCAGCAATGACGTCACGTTTATCGGACAACAGCTGCACGCTCAGGTCATACGAGGCGCCACAGTCAGTACGAGCCGCATGCCTGCAACCAAAGGAGATGTCTGAGCCGACCACCATTACTGCGTTACCCGGCTTCCCCAACTCCTGACTGGTGAATCTATCTGGTAATACACCCCCATAGCCAGAGGCAAAATATAATGAGGGCAATCTGGGCTGTAGCCCAGGGCCCAGTACTCTGGGAAGGTCTATGGCCAGATTGCAATTATATTATAGTGTTTTGTGTGTTGTCATTGGTGGTGCAGATCTGTACCATGGTGCGGGACAGCAGCCAAGGGGGAGGGGGTCTGTATATAGGGGCTAATTGAGGGCAAATTGTGTATATAGGGCTAGGACTTATTGTCAGGACTTATACTGTATATAAGGTCTATGTGTGGGCTTATTCTGTATATAGAGGGCTATGTGAGGGCTAATGCTGTATATAAGGGCTATGTGAGGGCTAATGCTGTATATAAGGGCTATGTGAGGGCTAATGCTGTATATAAGGGCTATGTGAGGGCTAATGCTGTATATAGGCATTACGTGAGGGCTCATACTGTATATAGGCATTACGTGAGGGCTCATACTGTATTTAATGGCTATGTGAGGGCTCATACTGTATATAGGGTGTATGTGGAGGCTCATGCTATATAGGGGCTGTGTGTGGACATATACTGTATATTGGGGGACTGTGAAGGCTTATGCTGTATATAGGGGCTATGTGAAAGCTCATTCTGTATATAGGAAGGTGTGAACATATTTAATTCTGGTTAATAGACTGACATCCAGCTGTAATATGCCTCCGCCACCCCAGATGTGGTCATGGCCTCTACGACCATGGTCATTATGTCCCAGGCTGTAAATAGGGGGAAAACAAATTGTGCGTCACCGTCTCTCCCGTTTTGCATTTGCAGATGAGCACCTGGGGGTTAATCAGGTGACCGGTCACATGATCTATTTAAGAGGATGATGTCACATGATACATCGGGGGCTGGTGGGGGCCACAGCCTCTACATTACCAGGGGCCCAGGCTACTGTTAGAGTTATAATGAGCCCATAGCTGACTGTCGTCCATCTTCCCGGGTCACAGATCATCTCACCATTCGCTGACCATGATGTGGGGTTGGGCGTCCAGCGCTTCCTTGCTATATCCTTCCTTAAGGAGATCGATCACTTGGGATTTACTGCACAATCTGGGAGGAGAAGATCATATATGTGAAGGTTTTGTGCCTTTTTTCAAAAGTGTGGTCACAGCGCCCCCCAGTCTGCAGGTTGTGTGTGGTATTGTTATCCCAGACCACATCTGTACTGAAAGCTCATAGTAATCGCTCTGCCATAATAACAATGAACCTGATCTCATCTATTTCCATATCAGACACTTACCCAAATGATGTTACAAAGAACTTCCCTTTATATGGAAAGTATGCGTGATCTTCTGGCAGATCCTCCACTTTCCACCCGTCTCCTCCGTGCTGAACGTCTTCCCAATATTTGAGCCCCTCTGTACCGGAGAATAAACAATATACAGTGAAGACGTACAGGTGAATACAATGGTGGAGCCATCATCTCCCTGCACCACCATTCAGCGAGTGCCCATCCCGTGTCACCAGATCTCACCTGCTGGGCCACACACACCGGAGCCGACCTGTACATCTGATACATGTGGGGGCATCATACTGTGGGTGGCACTATGGGGGCATCATTCTGTGTTTGGGGCATACTGTGTGGGGAGCACTATGGAGACATAATATGTGGGGACATCCATACTGTGTGTGGGGGCACTGTAGAGAGAATATAATATGTAGAGACATTATACTGTGTGTGGAGACTGTGGGGACGTCCTATTATGTGTGTGGGGACTGTGGGGACGTCATACTGTGTGTGGGGACTGTGGGGACGTCATACTGTGTGTGGGGACTGTGGGGACGTCATACTGTGTGTGGGGGCTGTGGAGACATCATACTGTGTGTGGGGGCTGTGGGGACATCATACTGTGTGTGGGGACTGTGGGGATGTCATACTGTGTGTGGGGGCTGTGGAGACATCATACTGTGTGTGGGGGCTGTGGGGACGTCATACTGTGTGTGGGGACTGTGGGGACATCATACTGTGTGTGGGGACTGTGGGGACGTCATACTGTGTGTGGGGACTGTGGGGACATCATACTGTGTGTGGGGACTGTGGGGACGTCATACTGTGTGTGGGGACTGTGGGGACATCATACTGTGTGTGGGGGCTGTGGGGACGTCATGCCGTGTGTGGAGACTGTGGGGACGTCATACTGTGTGTGGGGGCTGTGGGGACGTCATACTGTGTGTGGGGGCTGTGGGGACGTCATACTGTGTGTGGGGACGTCATACTGTGTGCGGGGACGTCATACTGTGTGTGGGGGCTGTGGGGATATCATACTGTGTGGGGGCTGTGGGGACATCATACTGTGTGTGGAGACTGTGGGGACATCATACTGTGTGTGGAGACTGTGGGGACATCATTCTGTGTGGAGAGCACTGTGGGGGCATCATTCTGTGTTTGGGGCATCATACTGTGTGGGGATTACTATGCAGACATAATATGTGGGGACATCCATACTGTGTGTGGGGGCACTGTGGAGAGAATATAATATGTAGAGACATTATACTGTGTGTGGAGACTGTGGGGACGTCATATTATGTGTATGGGGGCTGTGGGGACGTCATACTGTGTGTGGGGGCTGTGGGGACGTCATACTGTGTGTGGGGGCTGTGGGGACATCATACTGTGTGTGGGGGCTGTGGGGACATCATACTGTGTGTGGGGGCTGTGAGGACATCATACTGTGTGGGAGCTGTGGGGACATCATACTGTGTGTGGGGGCTGTGGGGACGTCATGCCGTGTGTGGAGACTGTGGGGACATACTGTGTGTGGGGACGTCATGCTGTGTGTGGAGACTGTGGGGACGTCATACTGTGTGTGGGGGATTTGGGGACGTCATACTGTATGTGGGGACTGTGGGGACATCATACTGTGTGTGGGGACTGTGGGGACATCATACTGTGTGTGGGGACTGTGGGGACATCATACTGTGTGTGGAGACTGTGGGGACATCATACTGTGTGTGGGGGCTGTGGCGACGTCATACTGTGTGTGGGGGCTGTGGGGACATCATACTGTGTGTGCGGGCTGTGGGGCATCATACTGTGTGTGGAGACTGTGGGGACGTCATACTGAGTGTGGGGGCTGTGGGGACATACTGTGTGTGGGGGCTGTGAAGACATCATACTATGTGTGGGGGCTGTGGGGACGTCATACTGTGTGTGGGGGCTGTGGGGACATACTGTGTGTGGGGCTGTGGGGCATCATACTGTGTGTGGGGGCTGTGGGGCACCATGCTGTGTGTGGGGGCTGTGGGGCACCATGCTGTGTGTGGGGGCTGTGGGGCACCATGCTGTGTGTGGGGGCTGTGGGGACGTCATACTGAGTGTGGGGGCTGTGGGGACATACTGTGTGTGGGGGCTGTGAAGACATCATACTATGTGTGGGGGCTGTGGGGACGTCATACTGTGTGTGCGGGCTGTGGGGACATCATACTGTGTGTGGGGGCTGTGAAGACATCATACTATGTGTGGGGGCTGTGGGGACGTCATACTGTGTGTGCGGGCTGTGGGGCATCATACTGTGTGTGGAGACTGTGGGGACATCATACTGTGTGTGGAGACTGTGGGGACATCATACTGTGTGTGGAGACTGTGGGGACATCATACTGTGTGTGGGGGCTGTGGGGGCTGTGGGGACGTCATACTGTGTGTGGGGACTGTGGGGACGTCATACTGTGTGTGGGGGCTGTGGGGACATACTGTGTGTGGAGACTGTGGGGACATCATACTGTGTGTGGAGACTGTGGGGACATCATACTGTGTGTGGGGGCTGTGGGGGCTGTGGGGACGTCATACTGTGTGTGGGGACTGTGGGGACGTCATACTGTGTGTGGGGGCTGTGGGGACATACTGTGTGTGGGGGCTGTGGGGCATCATACTGTGTGTGGGGGCTGTGGGGCATCATACTGTGTGTGGGGGCTGTGGGGACATCATACTGTGTGTGGGGGCTGTGGGGACGTCATACTGTGTGGGGGGCTGTGGGGACGTCATACTGTGTGTGGGGGCTGTGGGGACATCATACTGTGTGTGGGGGCTGTGGGGACGTCATACTGTGTGTGTGGGCATTGTAGAGCTTCACCAGGGGACTATTCCTGTGGTATAAAGCTGCGTCTTCCCGTCTCTCATATTTACCTTCTCCGCAGGAGTTTTTGATCAGATTTTTCGGCATTTTCTGCTTTTCTTGGATTCACCAATAATCTACAGTTTGGAAGGAAAGAATTAACACTTTCACATCTGTGAGGAATTTTCCAGTTTGTTGTAATTGAAATATAATCGCTGATAATAAAACTTCCTTAGACGGCGGATTTATAAACCCGCGCCGAGTGATCACTGCGCTGTGATTGGCTGACAGAGGATGCTGTAGACGTTACACACTGGCACAAACCCTCAGCTGTGATGCAGGCAGTAAGTCATTGGAGATGAACAGGAACGGTTTCAGGAATCCTTTCTGTGATTTCTTTGTAAATAAGTGATGAAAAAATGAATTCCCACCCCCCCAATCCCCCAATCCCCCCCTGCACCTGGTCTGTCAGCCGACTCCACACATACAACTCCAGGATCCAGGACATCGGGGAGCTGAGAACCCAAACTGGACGCCAAGAGAAATAAACGTAGGGGCCCCGGGATCAATTTATTTTGGCTCTGGTCTGAGATATCAATTTATTTTGGAGTCTGGTTTGGGCTTTTAATTAGTGATGCGCGGGCACCACCATGCTCAGGTGCTTGTGTCACGAATGGGATAGAGGATGAGGGAATAGTAAACAAGATGGTATTGTGGGCGAGGTATCTGTATCTGGTCTGACTCTGTACTCAGAGGTACCTCTGATGGTGAGGAGCTCTAAGTCACCACCCTTGCCCTCAATTCCTCAAACCGCCCTATAGGCTAAAAAGATCACCATAGTAAGCTCTAGAAACAACTCCTTTACTGGTCAGCATAACATGAACTATATCCGGCATAGGAGACAGTAAGGAGTGGGTTCATATAGCGGAAGGGGGTGGCTGCAGCTGAGATCACAACTACATGTTGATCACAGCAGGATAGAAAAGGAACCTCAATCCCTTCAGCGCTGAATGGAATTAAAATAACTCCAATTCAGGATAAATGAAGAGGATCAGTGATCAGCTAAGTGCTGTGACCTCCTGATCCCAGATCCTCCACTAGGACTTATCACCTCCCTCGTGTCTCTGCTCCTTTGTGTATATGAAGACTTGTCTGCACCGATAACAGGTGAAACTGTGCAGAATTACTGAAGGTTAAATATAGAAATCTGCATAAAGGAACACAAGCGAACATGGAACCTGCAGGTTTTGTTATAAATCGATGTCCCACCCGTACAGTCACTTACAGAACTACGGTATTCACTGACAAGCAAAAGGCTGACAAGGTGCAAAACACTAACAAGAGAATTGTTTTTAGGAGCAAAATAGTAACATGATGAGAATCTGCAGAACTAATGATAAACTGAATAGTGGGAAATCACATTTATGTATGAGATAGTGAAGATGATTGTGTGTCCGGTCGTGTGACTCCGAGCTGTAGAGGATGGGGAGATACAAGGACGGGAAGTCACACGATCAGCACATGGATCCCCTCAGATTCAGCGTCCTCCAGCATCTTCACTCACCCGCCGGGTTCTTCTCTTCTTCTCTTCTCCTCCGTTCTTGTACTGATCACCTTCCCTTCTCCTTTTTATCCTCATTTTTAGTCATTGACTATAATGTGCTCCATCCTGATTGGCTGTTACTGAGGATGAATGTGCAATTTCTGTGCAATTTTCCATGGAAATATAAAATCCCTTCTATCGGTATTTATTATGTCAATAAACCCACATCAATACTTCACAAGAATGAAATCCGACAGACAGAACTTCCTTATTGCAATCATTTATTGATCAATAATGAGTAACGTGTTGTAAGACGGACGTCTTCTTGGATCTCATTTGCTTTGTAACTAGTTTTAGAGTTGCACCAAGTAGCACAGACCGGGGAGCGCCGCATGAGGGCACACAGCCGCTATATGGGACTAATACTCCTACATTTATGATTCCTTAGAAACGTCTTTTTCTTTTGAAAAGGTGACAGTTCACCAGACTCAGTATATATGTCCCATACTGGGGTATACAGATGACAAGCTCAGGTACATGGTCTGTGCAGGTGTGTAAAAGTAAAGGAAAGCTCACTGAGGATATGATGTGAATGGCCGTAGATGCAGCGGCCCTTTATCTGAGTATCGCCCATGAACAAGGGGAACAGAACGGCTTAAAGTAAAGATTCTTTAATGCCAATGGCTCAACTACAAGTTATTGCAGATATGTATTATTTAAATCAATCAATCTATATTTAATGGGAGATTTTATCTGCAAATTACTGGGACTGCAATGGGCACGACATTCACCCCGTGTTTTTGTAAATGGATATATCTAAGTTTTTGAGCAGCAGTTGTAACAGGAGCATCTGAATGATTAGAAGATCATCAATAAGTGACTTTATATCAGTAATTCAATCCATAAAGTGACCACATATATTATATAGAGTCATTACACACAGAGGGATCTATTTCATGGGTTTAAATAGTAACATAGTAACATAGTAACATAGTTTTTAAGGTTGAAGGAAGACTTTAAGTCCATCTAGTTCAACCCATAGCCTAACATGTTGATCCAGAGGAAGGCAAAAAAAAAAAACCCATGTGGCAACACTAAGCTCCACATTGGGGGAAAAAATTCCTTCCTGACTCCAGATACGGCAATCAGACTAGATCCCTGGATCACCGCCCGATCAAAGGATCTAGTATGTATAACTGGTAATATTATAGTTTTCAAGAAAGGCATCCAGGCCCTTCTTATATGTTATTAGTGACTCCTCATTACAACATCATGTGGAGAGAGCTCCATAGTCTCACTGCTCTTACAGTAAAGAATCCACATTTGTGATTATGATTGAACCTTCTTTCCTCCAGACGTAGAGGATGCCCCCTTGTCCCAGTCTCAGGCCTAAGAGTAAAGACATAATTAGAAAGGTCTCTGTACTGCCCCCTCATATATTTATACATTAATATAAGATCACCCCTAAGCCTTCGTTTTTCCAAGCTAAATAACCCCAAGTTTAATAACCTGTCTTGGTATTGCAGACCCCCCAGTCCTCTAATAACCTGTCTTGGTATTGCAGACCCCTCAGTCCTCTAATAACCTGTCTTGGTATTGTAGACCCCTCAGTCCTCTAATAACCTGTCTTGGTATTGTAGACCCCCCAGTCCTCTAATAACCTGTCTTGGTATTGCAGACCCCTCAGTCCTCTAATAACCTGTCTTGGTATTGCAGACCCCTCAGTCCTCTAATAACCTGTCTTGGTATTGCAGACCCTCCAGTCCTCTAATAACCTGTCTTGGTATTGCAGACCCCTTAGTCCTCTAATAACCTGTCTTGGTATTGCAGACCCCTTAGTCCTCTAATAACCTGTCTTGGTATTGCAGACCCCTCAGTCCTCTAATAACCTGTCTTGGTATTGCAGACCCCTTAGTCCTCTAATAACCTGTCTTGGTATTGCAGACCCCTCAGTCCTCTAATAACCTGTCTTGGTATTGCAGACCCCTCAGTCCTCTAATAACCTGTCTTGGTATTGCAGACCCCCCTCAGTCCTCTAATAACCTGTCTTGGTATTGCAGACCCCTCAGTCCTCTAATAACCTGTCTTGGTATTGCAGACCCCTCAGTCCTCTAATAACCTGTCTTGGTATTGCAGACCCCCCTCAGTCCTCTAATAACCTGTCTTGGTATTGCAGACCCCTCAGTCCTCTAATAACCTGTCTTGGTATTGCAGACCCCTCAGTCCTCTAATAACCTGTCTTGGTATTGCAGACCCCTTAGTCCTCTAATAACCTTGGTCGCTCTTCTCTGGACCCGCTCTAGTTCAGCTATGTCTTTCTTATACACCGGAGACCAGAATTGTACACAGTATTCTAAGTGTGGTCGCACTAGTGACTTGTATAGAGGTAAAATTATGTTCTCCTCATGAGCATCTATGCCTCTTTTAATGCATCCCATTATTTTATTTCCCTTTGCAGCAGCTGCCTGACACTGGCCACTAAATGTGAGATTGTCATCTACCCATACACCCAGGTCTTTTTCAGTGACAGTTTTGCCCAGTGTTTTACAATTAAGCACATAATTATACCTTTTGTTTCCTCTGCCCAAGTGCATGACTTTACATTTATCCCCATTAAAGCGCATTTGCCATTTAGCAGCCCAAGCTTCTAGTTTACATAAATCCTCCTGTAATATAACATTGTCCTCCTCTGTATTGATTACCCTGCAGAGTTTAGTGTCATCTGCAAATATTGAGATTCTACTCTGTATGCCCCCTACAAGGTCATTAATAAATATATTAAATAGAAGCGGGCCCAACACTGACCCCTGTGGTACCCCACTGTTAACTGTGACCCATTCTGAGTGTGTTCCATTAATGGACCACCCTTTGTTTCCTATCACTAAGCCAGTTCTTAACCCACTTACACATATTTTCCCCTATCCCCATTGCCCTCATTTTATGTATCAACCTTTTGTGTGGCACCGTATCAAAAGCTTTTGAAAAGTCCATATACACCACATCCACTGCATTTCCTTGGTCCAGTCCAGAACTTACTTCTTCATAGAAGCTTATCAGATTAGTTTGACAGGAACGGTCCCTCGTAAAACCATGTTGATAATGGGTCATGAGGTTATTTTTCTTCAGATACTCCAGTATAGCATCTCTTAGAAAACCCTCTAGGATTTTACCCACAGTAGAGGTTAAGCTTACTGGCCTATAATTTCCAAGTTCAGTTTTTGTCCCCTTTGTGAATATTGGCACCACATTTGCTATACGCCAGTCCTGTGGTACAGACCCTGTTATTGTGGAATCTTTAAATATTAAAAATAATGGTCTATCTATGACAGTACTTAATTCCTGCAGTACTCTGGGGTGTATCCCATCCGGGCCCGGGGATTTGTCAATTTTAGTGATTTTTAGACGATGTCGTACTTCCTCTTGGGTTAAGCAGGTGACATTTAATTGAGACTTTTTGTTATCACTGATCATATTGTCTGTCATGGGATTTTCTTGTGTAAATACTGTTGAAAAAAAGTCATTTAGCATATTGGCTTTTTCCTCATCCTCATCCACCATTTCACCCAGACTATTTTTAAAGGGGCCAACACCATCATTTCTTAGTTTCTTACTATTTATGTAGTTAAAAAATATTTTGGGATTCTTTTTACTTTCTCTGGCAATGAGTCTCTCTGTCTCAATCTTTGCTGTCTTGATTTGCTTTTTACAAATGTTATTTAATTTTCTGTATTTATTTAATGCCTCATCACTACCTACTTGCTTTAATTCCCTAAATGCTTTCTTTTTGTCACATATTGCACCTCTTACCGCTTTATTTAGCCATAGTGGTTTCCTCCTATTTCTAGCATGCTTATTCCCATAGGGTATATATTGTGCAAAGGTCCTATTCAGGATGCTAATAAACATCTCCCATTTGTGTTGTGTACTTTTATGTCTCAGGACATCGTCCCAGTTTATTGCACTAAGATCATCTCTCAACCGTTGGAAATTTGCCTTCCTGAAGTTTAGTGTCCTTGTGGCCCCTCTACTACACGTCTTAGTAAAGGAGACATGAAAGCTTATTAAGTTATGATCACGATTACCCAAGTGACCTCCCACCCGTATATTTGATATGCGGTCTGGCCTGTTGGTTAATATTAGGTCCAGCAGTGCCCCCCTTCTTGTTGGGTCCTGAACCAGTTGTGTTTATCTCTACCCCTTGAGTTCCTTTTCAGGTTGTGTCCTTGATATCTTGACGATGTTCCGAGTCCTGATGTTCTGAGTCCTGATGTCTAGATGGGATGTCCATAGTCCTGGTGGTCCAGCCCGTGCTCTCAGAGTTGGTCCCGCTCGTGGGCTCCTCTTCCGTGGTTCTGGGGAGTCTCCAGTCTTGATTCCCGGTGACGGCTTTGCCTAAGGTTCCTGGATCTGACCAGCTGAGTTCCTGGACCGGTGCTCTCTGTGCTCCGCCTGGGACCCGATGTCTGGCTTGTTTCCTGGGTCCATCCTGAGATGATATTTGTCTGAGGTTGGTGTCTGATGTTCTCCTGCTGTGCCAGAGCTACGCCTGAGAATGAGATTCTCCTAATATGCCCGTGCCAGATGACCCTGGACTGCATCAACCCGTGAGGACCTCCTGCCATACCATCGCTTGTCTATCTAGATGTTCCCCCATGCGTGATGTGCAGAATCGGGAGCCTGGCTTCATGTCTTGTTCCCTGTACTGTGTTTGTGTTAAGTGAATGTTGCATTTCTTTATACCTGAAGTGTGCGGTCTCATCTCGTCCTGCATGTTACCACCTTGCCCACATGCTCAGCTGTCACAGACCCCAGTCGCTGCCCTTCCCTAGTCTGGGTAGGCTCAGGTTCCCCCTGTGGTCCAGTGGGTTCACATACCTATTCCACCTTGGGGTGCCCACCCCACATTGCCATGACCTGGTGGCGTTGGTCCATAAGCAAGCCACGTCCCGTAACGGTAACAGAAGGTGTGGAGCCATCTAGTGTCCAGAGGTAGAAGCTGCTCCTGGTCATTCCCCATCTACACAAGGGTCAATAATAGCTGGTGTTACTTATGATTGGGGTTTAGACAATAAAAGGGGTTTGTGTGCAGTGGGGAGCAGGAGGATCCTCCAGAAAGAGAATCCAGAACCAGTCAGCTTCTGCCCAAATATATTCAGCTGGATCCTTTGGGGTCACCCCCGGGACTTGGGGCCCAGGATACGAGGAGTAAGCTCTGGACCATTTGTGAGTGGCCCCTTCCAGAGGGCCCCGGCTTCTTGCTGGTCTTCACTGGGGTCAATGTGGCAGACCCCGGCTTAGACCATAGTACGAGCCGTGAAGGATCATCTATGGCGGAGACCCTGGC
Source organism: Allobates femoralis (assembly GCA_033576535.1). Taxonomy (NCBI): domain Eukaryota; kingdom Metazoa; phylum Chordata; class Amphibia; order Anura; family Aromobatidae; genus Allobates; species Allobates femoralis. The sequence continues at coordinate 42,703,848 of JARQOC010000009.1, read as the reverse complement.
TGTTCTTCAGGACGGATCTGCGTGGGCGGGACAGGACCTGTACTACAGATTACATGAATTCACAGCAGACTCCTGAGGGCTGGGGGACGGGAGCCTGGAATCACCGAGACGGAGGGGAGCAACCTGCCATAAAGCGTCACACTGTATATACTCATATCTCTGCAACGTTCAATGTGCGCCCGTGTGTCACAAGACCAAGTACATAAATCATCCATAAAGGCTGTAATAGACCCAATGTGAGCTGTGGCCCTAATGGAGGGGAATGGAAATGTGACTTTTGCACTTGGGAACTGCCGGGGCAAACTCAGCGATACCAGGACCGCTGCACAGCCGAGGTCCGGCCTCGTCCTGGACTATCAGGGATATGGCCGACAACCCAAGATATGTATGAGGTGCGAGATCCACATAGATGATACATTCACTTCTGTGGATTCCCCATACAATCATCTTTACAGTAAAGTCAATGATACAAATGGTGAAATCTGCCCCAAATGTGAAGCAAAGCGCGGCCCCGGCGTCTGATCGGCCCCAGGACGTTACTGCCAGACCCTGACTGTCCTGTGTGAACGGTGTCCTGAGAATCACTCACACACAGGGGGGAATTTACATCTAATAAAAGATACAAAGTCGCCAATAAACATTGCACAACGTCTTTCCAGGTAACTTCACTGTTTGTGACGCCTGAAGGAGGAGACACGTTACACGACTGCGATCATAGATAAGACGCCTCCAGTCTGATCCTGATCACCAATGTGGTCACTGTATCAAGGAGGACATTAAAGGGTTAATCCCAAAATAACATGTCCTGCTCTATCCATAGGATAAAGGATTCATTGTCCATAGGACTGATAGAGAAAGCCGAGTGCAGAGCGCAGCAGAGTGCAGAACCATAGACGATGGATGGAGGAGGCCGATCCATCAGGACACGGCTGGAAAGACTCAATATCAGGGATCCAGCGCTCAGAATCCCTGGGAATCTTACTGATAGATCACAATGATCTGTGGAGTGGATCCACTGAATCAATGCACCAATCTCAACCTGGAGGGGATTAACTAAGCGGCTACCTCGTCTTCACTAGAGCCTGAGATGGGTAGGATAGGGAGGGTTCAGCCTGGACAGCTGGTAGAGCAGGAGCAGTGGGTATGGCAGCAGGCTGGTGCAGTGGGTATGGCAGCAGGGCTGGTTCAGGTAGGTGTTTATGAGTACAGTGGTCAGGTAAAGCACAGGACTCAGGAAACAGCAGTAAGAACAGGGAACTGACCACTAGCAGGCATAGACCACATTGCTCAGGCACATTCTATAGTGGTTAGGTGTCTTAAACACCCTGTGTTTTTCAGCTGTGGGCTGAGAAGCACTTCTGGAACGCTGGCCCTTTAAGAATAATGGGCATGTTGCATGCGCAACCTAAGCATGCTCCCAGTAGATCTGCTTGGCATGTGCAGACCCCAAGGGTAGGAAGCAACAGAGGGAGCCTGAGCAGATGCTGCAGAACTGCGGGAAGGGTGATTACGTGGATTACACTGGTCTACCTGCTGTGGAGATGCTGGCACAGCAGCAGTGGGCACTAATATCTATTAGGGCCCCTTTACACGCGGCTACATTTCTTGGGTGGCTACAGGTAACTTACTGGCTGCAGTGAAATCATGGAGACAAGGTTCTATCTTGTTGCTGTGTACAAATGGAACCTTGTCTCCATGATTTCACTGCAACCAGTAAGTTACCTGTAGCCACCCTAGAAATGTAGCCACGTGTAAAGGTACCCTCAGGGATGCTCTGTCCTGTGGATAGGGAGTACATTGTTATTTTGGGATTAACCCTTTAGGAAAATGCATGGAACAATACTGATTTTCTTATTTGGAGGTGTTGGTACAATATATGAGGATGTCGCAGAGGAAGCTCTTTACTAGGGAGGCGTCATGGGACTTCGGGTACCTTTACACGCCGCTACTGGCGGGTGGATACAACCCGCTACTGCACGAGCACGCACAAACGGTTACAAACGGTAAACGCACCACCTTTACACACCGCAACAAGGTGCGCTACAGTAGGTTACATCTATCTCTGGATACATCGCCGGGTGCCATAAGTCACCTTCTGTAGCTCATCTTACCTCATTTACACACCGCTACAACCAGCTAATATGGGCGTACCTGGTGCAGCAGGGACAGCACATAGGCGTGCCACAATTGTGGAGTACGAGACGTCCGTACGCTGATAGGACAAAGCAATAACATCATGATTGGGCAGACATCGCAGGAGGCTGAGTAATACATGACGCTCGAGCAATTGTGTAGTGTGACTGGCCACCTCCTTAAATATGCCGCCCTATGCAGCGACTACCAATCGTCATGCAGGAGCTTCCACCAATGATCACAGATGGGGCGCGGTAACCCGGCGCCTGTGTCACGCCCCAGCTACATACCAGGTACATAGCCGGGTGTCCAGACATCCCTTCTGTTCCTTCTTTACACGCCGATACAGCTCGCTACAATCGCCTGTGTAGCCACCTGTTTCAGGGCAGTGCTCGGAAACAGATGCATCTGTGGCCGGGTGCCTCCTACCGTCTTCACACGCCGCTACCACGGGTTACATTGCCGATGCAAGATACATTTCTCGCATGTATCCGGTTGTATCCACCCGCCAGTAGCGGCGTGTAAAGGTACCCTTTGGGTTGGATGTTGGTAACTGGGAAGATTCAGGCTTGGAGCTGCTCACATCACATATACACAGATGACTGATATCTGATTCTAGATCACAGAACCCAGAGATTCAGGTTATTCAATGACAAATCGGATGAGAGCGAAAAATAAATCTGAGCCACAGAAAAGAGTCTGATTTATTATAATTCTGCAGAATAAGAAACTGTAAACCTTCCTGTAAATGATTAATAGCCGCTGAGTAACGAATACGACGCACACGAGCGACACCGAGAAATATGAATCCTGTTTTTCTGGATTAGAATGGAACCAATTTTGTAGACGTGTTATGTGGTGTGTATATGTGTATGTGTGTATGTACATGTGTGTGTGTATGTGTGTGTGTGAGAGTGAGTGTGTGTGTATATGTGTGGTGTGTATATGTATGTGTGGTGTGTATATGCATGTGTGGTGTGTATGTGGTGTGTGTGTGACTGTGCGTGTATATATGTATGTGTGTATGTGTGTATGAGTGTGTGTATGAGTGTGCGTGTATATGTGTGCATATGAGTGACTGTGTGTGTATATGAGTGTGTGTGTGTATATGTGTATGTGTGGTGTGTGTGACTGTGCGTGTATATGTGTATGTGTGTATGAGTGTGTGTATGAGTGTGCGTGTATATGTGTATGTGTGTATGAGTGTGTGTATGAGTGTGCGTGTATATGTGTATGTGTGTATGAGTGTGTGTATGAGTGTGCGTGTATATGTGTGCATATGAGTGACTGTGCGTGTATATGTGTATGTGTGTGTGTGACCCGGCCAAAGTCATCACCTCTGACTGCAATGGTGAAGACCAGAAGAGGGCGCCAAAAGGTGAACACTCAGGATGACCAAAATGTGAAGACATCTTTGACTTTTCCTGTCCAGGGTGCAAACGTCTCTGAATGATTGTGCTGAGTTGTCCTCCACCGACATTGTGCAGCAGATGGTCAGCAATGCTCGGCTTGTGGATTTCTCCAGCAGATATTACTGTAAATTTCAGGATTAAATATTTATTCTGCGAATTTCAAAGCTTTGGAAAACTCCCATAGGAACATCTTTATAATGAATGCACTGATGCACCGGAATTGGCAAAATCTGCACTAAATCTAAACTGCACAAAATCTGCAGTAACCTGGTGACTGCTCAGTGCACACAGTGCGGGGTCTGGGAGGACTGAGCACTCTGCAGTCACATATAGCATGTAACATGTTGTAGGATTACTCAGGGATCTATTAGCAAATGGGAGCACAGACTCACACTGAAACCAAAGTTTTAAGGTGAACAAGTCTATATAAAGTTAAGTGCAGCAAGACGGAGTTCAGTAAACAGGCGGCTACTGGAAGTCTCAAGAAATAGTTCTCACAAATAATAAACTCCCAGCGGCCTCAGAATGGGAATCCACAGAAAACAAGTCCTAACACTATTCAATGCAGTTTTAAAAGAGTCCCAGTGTCCAGAGAGCTGCACAACAAACAGTTCAGTAAGTGCTGGCAAGGCACACGAGGCTTACATGACACAGGGCAGGTGAAGACAGCAGCAGAGACAGAGGGCAAAGCACAGACAGCTGCAAGCAGGAGAGCAATAGGAGGCCGGGGAGATTAGCTGGAGTCCAGAGGTAATTGCTGGAGAAGCTGGAGCAGATCAGCAGGAGGAGGAGCAGGATGGTACAGCACTGGAAGCCAGGGATTCACACTGAATACTTGAGCACAGCAAGTCAATAGGCTGAGGTTTATAAAGGCAGAGAGGAGGATCACATGATCAGGAGCGAAGCTGCAGACACCATCTTGAAAAAGGAGCAAAATGTACAGAATGTCAATGGGGATACAAAGTCCTAACGGAGGAACTGCAGAATTATCAGTTTAGACCGGACAACCTCAAAATGAGTCAATGTTCTGATGCAAGGAAAGATCCTTTTTATTGATTACAATCCCTGACGATCGTTGCAATCACTTATGATTTTCATCAGGATGGATCTATAACATAGAAACAATCATAAGAAAAAAGATAGACACACACCGACCTCATACAAAAAGGCATAAAGCACAACCATCTTATTGACAACAAGAAATAACAGAGTTACCAATCAATAAAGAGAACGTAGTGAGCAAAAATGGCAATCTGTATCTGTAAATCAAGAGGAAGGCAGAGCGCTGCCACGCTGAGAGCTCGGAGGAGACAAAGTGCCATTCAGTTATAGGGTTAATGGAAAAAACAGTGAGTGTCAATATGTGCGTGGTGCAGGGAGATCTTCAGCCATGGTCACTCCCAGAAATACATGTGTAAGGAAAACCATCATAACTGTCCATCAGTAAGTACCTGAACCTAAGTGTCCTTATAGAGCCGGATGGAATCCAAACAGCCATGGATAAGGGACAGTTCTGAGATGTAAAAGTGATCTGGATAATCCCCTGGCGCTACGTGTCCTCCAGACACCTTGGCTTAGTCAGGGGTTGTGTATTAGGCTCCTATCAGGGCACAATACAAAACCCTGAATGCATATTCATTTATAAAGTATCCATATATTGGTGGAAGCTTCAGCCTTGCAGCTGGACAAGCTTGGGATCACCTGGTGAATAAGAGATGTGACTGATCAGTCAGATATCTCGTCCCTTTGTTACAATAGGGTGTATATGTGAGAACACCCCTGTGGTAATTGAGAAGCAGGTCTCTCATATGGTTCAGGTACAGTCGTGCTATCCCAGGGTGCCACACACTGTTTATCTGCACCACCTAGGATAACCCATGATAATTCATTCATTATGCCTCATGTAACAGATAGAGATAGAGATCAGAGCTGTCATAAAATGCTGGCACACCTGCAATTAGTCGTCTGACCAAATCGGCCGCCATGTGTAGAGGTGCGCTGCTGGGAACGCTGACCGCGGTTATATGCGGTCTGGAGTGGTCACATGTGTAACACCGCTTCCGGCTTCCTGTCAATGGAACGCATGGGCATGTGGACTACAAGCTGCGCATGCACAATGCGAATCAGGAAGAGAATAGAAGCGGTGCATGCACTATAGGGTGCCATTGCGATGGTGGAGATAAACAGTGCAGGGAGTGTCAGGATAGGACGTTTTGACAGAAAAGGTGCAGTCAAATGGTCTAATTTCTAGGGATTCTGTAGAGGAAGAAGAGAAGAGAGTATGAGATAACATGGCACAATGTAACAATGAATATACAAACAATATAGGAGCCGTGGTAATCACTGGCAATAGTCGCAATACTTACAGGGAAACTCCCAGCTGGAGCCCCAGAAATAGACATAAAACTGTATCAAAATATAAAAAGGGAAAGAACAGTCCCATATCCAGAATATATTATTATCCCAATACAAGAGCGTCGTCACTATACTGTGCAGATATCACATCCCCTATACAGACCCCGTGGTGTTAGAGTCTGCAAAGTACATATCCAGTAAGCCTCCCTTTGCCGCAATCTTAGTATCCTGTTACCCCCCCTCCCCCCCGCCGCCTCCCCATGGGTACACGCTCAATAATCTGAAATCATAATTGGGAAATGGAGTGTCCATATGTAATAAAATGATGGGGAATATCGTCTGTTTGCATCTGATTGTTGATCTGTGATTTGATATGCCGTCCTGGATACATTGGGTGGTTTCACCTACATAACCGAGACCGTAGGGACACTATGAGATACACAACAAATGATGGATCTCCGGTATGATTCCCCTTGATGGGGTATGTCTTGCCCGATTGTGGACGTGCAAAATGGGGGCCCTTAATGACATGTGAACACTGAACACAGTGGAGGCTTGGGAAGGTGCCTGTTCAGGTTGATGGAGCAATCATTGCCCTTAAAGAGCCAATATCGGCCCGGACAAGATTGGGTTTAAGATTTTGTGCTCTTTAATGACAGATCAGGGATGGTGACTATAATTCAGGAATGGTCAGATAAGCCTGTAGTGTCCAGTGCTTCTATATCACTGATAAGGGTCTGATAAGGGTCTGATAAGGGGCTGATAAGGGTCTGATAAGGGTCTGATAAGGGGCTGATAAGGGTCTGATAAGGGCCTGATAAGGGGCTGATAAGGGGCTGATAAGGGTCTGATAAGGGTCTGATAAGGGGCTGATAAGGGTCTGATAAGGGTCTGATATGGGTCTGATAAGGGTCTGATAAGGGGCTGATAAGGGTCTGATAAGGGGCTGATAAGGCTCTGATAAGGGTCTGATAAGGGTCTGATAAGGGTCTGATAAGGGTCAGATAAGGGTGGTGTGTGTTCCTGTAGGTGCGGTGCCTGTCCGGATAAATCAATAGATAGAGATGTCGCTGGATCGCCACGTTGCGGGAACCTCTCGGTGATTTCACCGTATCCAGTATCGTGTGTTGTAGGCTTAGGTACAATCCTTTTTACTTTTGCCAATTGAGACTTGTGAAGAGACTTTGTAATGTCTTTGGGTGTGAACTTGATATAATAATAAACTGTTCTTGTCTGAGGTTTCCTGTAGAGATCAGTGGATATCGGACCTTGTACATTGAGTGATACAATGTGTCCATAAAACTAATCTCCCTTTGTGCTTTGATGTAAAGTAACGGAGAGGTTAGGAGAGATTTTATTAAGATCAGAAAAAAAGGCATCGACTGATGACGGCCCACCGTGCCCGACCATGAAAATGTCGTCTATATAGCGATGCCATACGACGGCGAAAGTAACAAAATCCGGGGGTGTATAGGCAAACGATTCCTCAAAGTGAGCCATAAAAATGTTATCATAGGGGGGTGCGACACTGGAAACCATTGCAGTCCCCCTACACTGAACATACCGGTCTCCAAATAGAAACAAGTCCTTCTCAACAACGATTGTAAGGGCTTCAATACAGACGTCCTTCTGACTGTTTGAGTCCAGAAACCAGGAAAGGATAGGATTGAGGTCAGGGCTGTGTGATGGCTCCAAAACATTGACTTTGTTATCCTTAAGCCACATTGTAATCAGTTTGGCAGTGTCTTCAGGTCATTATCTATCTGGAAGACCCATCTCCATGCTTTCTTTACCTTCCTGGCTGATGTGTTGAGATGTGGCTTCAGTATTATCACATAATCTTTTCTTTCTCATGATGCCATCTATATTGTGACGTTCACCCGTCCCTCCTGCAGCAAAACAACCCCACTGTCAGTATTCCAGGTTTTCCGGCTTGCCGTGTGACCATTATGCCCTCAGTCAGCATGGAGATCATTGTTTTGTTTGCCCTTCTTCCTGTCTCGTTTACATAAAGACCTGGCTCAGGTGAGCAATCATTGCTTGAGTATACTGGTTCCTGGTTGCTCCTGCTCAGCTGTTCTCCTGGATTCACTCACTTCTCTGGAGCTCTGTGAGATCCTGGTTCACCTTACAGCTTCCTGCCTCGTGCTTCTGGTGCCGCTGCTTCTACCTTCAGGCTCGGACATTCAAGTGTGTAAGCAACTACTCGGTCTTACTCTATGTACTGTGTGCTTTTGGAACTTGTGTTACTTTATCTCCTTGGAACTTTGTTTGGACTTGTTACCCGGTCATCCGGGTGTGGGGACCTTTTGCCACGGACTATATCTTCCGGTCGTTCCAGTACCAGGACCCGTGCTACGGACTGCAGGCATCCGGTTTTGCTTGCTTTGGACTATTGGTTTTTTGGACTGTTTCCTTAAAGGACTGTGCTCGATGATATATATATATATTGGGGTTGTGTTATGTTGTGTGCTTTGGCTGTGTACTGCATTCACATTGTTTTGCTGTGTATATATAAATACCTTGCACCTAAGAACCCGTCTCTGCTCTTCATTGCCCTTAAGCGATCAGAATCCTCAAACCCTATACAATAGTATTACATTATACTCAAGCAACAAAGAGGAGTCTGCTTAGGGCAATGACGGAGACACGGGTGGAGAAGCTTTTCTCCATGGTTAACTCCTTGCAGCAGGAGATGGAGGCGGTGCAACATAAGGTCCTGGACATGGAGAGACAGTTAGGCCATGATCACCAGGCTGTGGGTCAGGCTCTCCGAGATGTGCAAACCAGAGTGGAGGATCTGGGAAAAATACCCACACCAGCCACCAGTATGCCTAAATTACCCCCGTTTCGGTTCAGTGGTGACCGTACTCAGTTCCGTGGGTTTATCAATCAATGTATGCTGTTTTTCGATGTACATGCTAACTATTTCCGGTCAGATCGGTCAAAGGTATTATGTATAGTCATGTTGTTAACATCACGAGCACTGGCTTGGGTCAATCCCATGATTGAAAGTCACGATATCCGTTTGAATAACCTGGATAATTTTGTAACAGCAATGGCGCAAATGTTTGATGACCCTAATCGCCGTACTACCGCAGAAACGGCTCTGCTTTCCCTATGTCAAGGAAAGCGTTCTGTCATTGAATATGGTACTGAATTTAAAAGGTTAGTGGTGGATGTCGATTGGGGAAATAACGCGCTGTTATCAGTGTTCAAAAAGGGACTGTCCGGTTCCATTAAGGACGAGTTAGCTCGGGCCGAGTCTCCCCAGGACTTTGAACTGTTTCTGCAACATTGCGTACGCATTGATACCCGATTGACGGAACGTAGACAGGAAAAGTGGGCAGCCGTAAACCGGATGACTAATTCTGCTTTCCCTCCTAGAGAGTCCGCTACTAGGAGTTCACGGAGGCCGAGGACATTCCCATGCAAGTGGACTCATTACAACGACGGGAAAGCAACGAACGTCGCGACTACCGGCTCCGTGAGCGTTTATGCTTTTATTGTGGTCAATCTGATCATTTTTTGATTAACTGCCCAAAATGCCCTAAACGTCCAAATAAGGTTCTGGCAGCCGTAACCGAGTGTGATAACATGGACGCAGAATCCGAGATCTCTGACTCAAGTATACACCTGGATGCGGTTTTTCCTTCTGTACTAATGTCAGCTTCACCTAAGGACAATTCTACCCATTGCTCTCTTCCAATTCAGATCCAGTGGGAGGGACAGGTAATTCCGACATCTGCCATGATAGACTCCGGGGCGGGAGGTAACTTCATGGACTCTTCTTTTGCCAGGAGACACGGTATCAAGTCACAACAACGAGTCTCACCGATAATCATGGAAACGGTGGACGGTTCTCCATTAGTTTCGGGACCTGTAGATCAGGAGACAGTACCCCTCAACTGTGTAATGAAACCAGGTTATCAGGTGACACTGCCTTTTATGTTGATTTCTTCTCCTCACTTTCCAGTCATTTTAGGTCTCCCTTGGCTGCGGTCTGAAAATCCAATCATCAATTGGGAAACAAAGGAAGTATCTTTCCATCCCCAGGCCGGCCCAACCATCAGTCCAGCAGTACCGGTAACGTACGATGAGGAGGACATTATACAGGTACCTGTTCTCCCCCAGTCTATAAGGAGTTTACAGATATATGCGACAAGAAAAAAGCAGACCAGCTTCCCCCGCATAGACCATACGATTGTCCCATAGACTTACTTCCAGGGGCCGAGATCCCGTTTGGTCCTGTCTACCCGTTAGCGGCTCCGGAGTTACAATCATTGAAAGACTATATCGACGAAAGTCTAGCCAAGGGGTTTATCCAGCCTTCATCCTCACCCGCAGGGGCTCCCATCTTCTTTGTGAAAAAGAAAGACGGGACTCTGAGACCGTGTATCGATTACCGGGAGCTTAACAAAATAACCGTCCGGAACCGGTATCCGCTACCATTGATTCCCGAACTGTTGGAGAGAGTACGGCAGGCCAAGATCTTCACCAAATTGGATCTCCGGGGGGCATACAACCTGCTCCGTATACGTCCCGGAGACGAGTGGAAGACGGCATTCAGATGTCGCTATGGCCATTTTGAATACCTGGTGATGCCTTTCGGGCTCTGTAACGCTCCCGCTGCTTTTCAACACCTGGTCAATGATATATTCAGGGATCTATTGGATCAGTTTATGGTGATATACCTGGACGATATCTTAATATTCTCTGATTCTCTACAGGAACACCAGGAGCACGTAAAGGCTGTACTTACCCGTCTGAGAGATAACCACCTATACATCAAGCTGGAGAAATGTGAATTCCATCGCTCGCAGATCCACTTCTTAGGGTATGTTATCTCTCCTCAGGGATTAAACATGGAGTCCAGCAAGATCCAGGCGATTCTAGACTGGCCGGTACCAGGAAACATCAGGGAGGTACAACGCTTTGTCGGTTTCGCAAATTTTTACAGACGCTTCATTCGCAACTTCTCGGAGATTGTGCGTCCTATCACCTTGCTCACCAAGAAGGGGCAGAGGTTCGTATGGTCCACGCAGGCCCAGGAGGCTTTTGATCATCTCAAGGTTTGTTTTACCTCGGCGCCCATACTGACACACCCGGATCCCGCACTCCCTTTCATTGTGGAAGTCGATGCTTCCGATAACGCACTAGGGGCTATCCTTTCACAACGGACTGGGGACAAGGAACTCCTACACCCGTGTGCTTTCTTTTCTCGTCGGTTGTCCCCTGCAGAAAGGAACTATGATATTGCAGATAAAGAACTGTTAGCCATTATTTCCGCGTTTAAGGAATGGAGACATCATTTGCAGGGGGCATCACAACAAGTGATAGTGCTCACAGACCATCGTAACCTGGAATTCCTTAAATCTGCCAGGTGCCTGTCTCCACGGCAAGCCCGGTGGAGCCTGTTCCTTAACCAGTTTAATTTTATTCTCTCGTACCGTCCAGGGTCACGTAATGGGAAAGCTGATGCCCTGTCCCGAATCCACGCTGTGGACTCCGTGCCAGGAACCCCATCCAAGACCATTCTATTGGATGCCAATTTTGTTGGAGTACTCCAGGACTGGGACCTGTGGAAGGACCTCAAGCTGGCCTATGACGGTGACGTATTCCTTGCTGCTCCACCCACTGACGTAAATCTGGTCCTTAGGAATGGTTTGTGGCTGAGGGAACAGCGTATCTATGTCCCGGAGGCTGTAAGACTTCGGGTCCTCAAATTGGTCCATGATTCAGTGTTGGCAGGTCATAGGGGGGTACAGAAGACGCAGGAGTTCTTAAGCCGTTTTTTCTGGTGGCCCACCTGCTTAAAGGATGTGAAAGACTATGTACACTCATGTGTGGTCTGTGCCCGGTGCAAAGTGCCTCGTGTTGCTCCTACAGGACTTCTTCAACCGCTACCCGTACCATCTCGCCCTTGGGGGTCTATCTTGATGGACTTCATCGTGGAGTTGCCTGACTCAGGGGGCCACAATACTATTTTGGTGGTAGTAGACCGATTGACTAAAGCGGCTCATTTCATACCATGTACCGGCCTCCCCTCCGCCGCAGAGACAGTAGATCTAGTAGTCCAGAACGTGTTTCGGTTACATGGGGTACCAGATGAGATCATCTCTGACCGGGGGTGCAATTCACCTCCAAGTTCTGGAAGGGGTTTTGTTCTGCATTGCATATTGACGTATGTTTATCTTCTGCCTACCATCCCCAGACAAATGGACAGACGGAACGGACTAATCAAACCCTGGAGCAGTACCTGCGATGTTATGTCAGCCATCTCCAAGATGATTGGTACAAGCTGCTTCCCCTGGCGGAGTTCTCATACAACAATACGCAGAGCAGTTCCACCAAGGTAACACCCTTTTTCGCCAACCTGGGTTATCATCCAACTATTTTACCTAGGTCGCCAGTTGCTACGTCGGTCCCAGCGGTTGGGGACAGAGTGATGATTCTACAGCAGAATCTGGAAGTGCTAAAGGAGTCTCTGGCCTCGGCTCAGGAGCGTTACAAGAAGTCAGCGGATGTCCACCGAAGACCCGCACCCGTGTATAAGGTAGGGGATTCGGTGTGGTTATCCACGAAGAATCTGAAGTTGGGTGTTCCTTCGCGGAAATTAGGACAGAAATTCATTGGCCCGTTCAAGGTTACCGGGATTGTGAGCTCTGTGGCCTGTCGGCTGAAGTTACCACGGACTCTAAAGGTACATCCTGTTTTTCATGTATCGTTATTGAAACCGGTTTTCCATAATACGTTTCAGGGGCGCGTTGTGCCCTTCCCCCCACCGGTGGTGGTTGATGGGCACGAACAGTTTGTGGTTCAGGACATCATCGACTCTCGGCTCCATAGGCATCGGCTTCAGTACCTTGTTCGTTGGCAGGGGTACTCTCCCGAGGACGATTCTTGGGAACCGGTAGGTAACATCTCCGCTCCCCAGAAGGTTGCGCAGTTCCATCGGAGGCATCCGGACAAGCCTGGTCCGGGATCGTCCTGAGGCCGTTTGCAGGGGGGGGAGTAATGTCAGTGTTCCAGGTTTTCCGGCCTGCCGTTTGACCATTTTGCCCTCAGTCAGCATGGAGATCATTGTTTTGTTTGCCCTTCTTCCTGTCTCGTTTACATAAAGACCTGGCTCAGGTGAGCAATCATTGCTTGAGTATACTGGTTCCTGGTTTGCTCCTGCTCACCTGTTCTCCTTATTCCACTCACTTCCCTGGAGCTCTGTGAGATCCTGGTTCACCTTACAGCTTCCTGCCTCGTGCTTCTGGTGCCGCTGCTTCTACCTTCAGGCTCGGACATTCAAGTGTGTAAGCAACTACTCGGTCTTACTCTATGTACTGTGTGCTTTTGGAACTTGTGTTACTTTATCTCCTTGGAACTTTGTTTGGACTTGTTACCCGGTCATCCGGGTGTGGGGACCTTTTGCCACGGACTATATCTTCCGGTCGTTCCAGTACCAGGACCCGTGCTACGGACTGCAGGCATCCGGTTTTGCTTGCTTTGGACTATTGGTTTTTTGGACTGTTTCCTTAAAGGACTGTGCTCAACGATACATATATATATTGGGGTCGTGTTATGTTATGTGCTTTGGCTGTGTACTGCATTCACATTGTTTTGCTGTGTATATATAAATACCTTGCACCTAAGAACCCGTCTCTGCTCTTCATTGCCCTTAAGCGATCAGAATCCTCAAACCCTATACAATAGTATTACACCCACACCATGAGGCTGCCTCCCCCGTGTTTCTTGTTCGGGATGGTGTTCTTAGGCTTCCAAGCTTCTCTCTTTTTCCTACAAACATAACGATTGTGATTATGGCCAAACAGTTCACAGGACGTCTCCAGATATTTAGGTCTTTGCTCCTTTGTGTCTTTTTTCTGTTTCTTTTGGAGTAATGGCTTCTTCCTGGCAGAGCGGCCTTTCAGCTCATGTTGATAAAGGACTGGTTTCACTGTGGATAACGACACAATCTTACCAGCTTCCGCCAGTGGTATAACTAGGGGGGCTGGAGGGGCATGTGCCCCGGGCACAGCAGGCAGGGGGCACTATCGGACCTCCTGCTTCAGCGCCTGAGGTCTCTCCCCGCCAGCCGCATCTTCCGTCTCCCCCACAGTGTGAGGAGTATGGGGAGCAAACTAAGGGATGGGGGGGGAGAATATGTGAACCAAACAGGGGGAGAGGATGGGGGCAGTGTACAAGGAGCAAACAAGGGGGAGAGGGTGGGGGGAGTGTATGTGGAGACGGTATAAAACAGTGTTTCTCAACTCCAGTCCTCAGGACACACCAACAGGTCATGTTTTCAGGATTTCCTTAGTATTGCACAGGAGATAGTTTAGTCACCTGCACTGGGGATAATTCAAACCCATGTGCAATACTAAGGAAATCCAGAAAACACGACGTGTTGGTGGGTCCTGAGGACTGAAGTTGAGAAACACTGGTATAAAGAGAAAATTAGGGATTTGAGGACACAATATGGAGCGAGGGGGTGATGGTATAGACAAGTATGTGGAGGACAGTATGGGGAGCAAGAGGGTAAATTTGAGGATTCAGTATACAGGATTTCTCCCGTGCTTCACCCAGACTCTGGAACTCACTGCCCCAACACATCAGACATTCTCCTACCCTGGGAACCTTCAAAAGAAGCCTGAAGACCCACCTGTTCCACCAAGCTGCAACCTGCAATAAGACCCGGTCCACCGCACCGCCTCACGACTGGAACTTCCCCCTCCAACTGTATCCCCACCCGCCCCTCGTAGACTGTGAGCCTTTGTGGACAGGATTTCTCCCCTCTTGTATCTGTATGACCGAATTGTCAACATTTATTGTTACTTGTATTGTTACTCTGTTACTTGTCCTAGTCTGCCCTTTTTAGCATGTAAAGCGCCATGGAATATAATGGCGCTATATAAATAAATAATAATAATAATAATAAAAAAGGGAAAGATGGCTGCGACACAGTATGCGGAGTGAGGGGGATTATATGGGTGTGGAGACGGTATAAGGAGTTGGGGGGGTTATATGAGTATGGATACAGTATAAGGAGTGAGGGGGATGGCTGCGGCACAGTATGTTGAATGAGGGGGATCAATGTGGACACAGTATGAGGTGTGAGGGGGATGGCTGTGGCAAGTATGTGGAGTGAGGGGGAGATCGGTGTAGACACAGTATGTGGAGTGAGGGGGATGGCTGCGGCACAGAATAGAGTGTGAGTAGTGTGGGGGTTTATGGAGAGGGGGCAGCATGTGGTGACAGTATGTTGAGGATGGGGAGTTTGATGAGGGAGAACAGTATAAACCACCTGCAGGACACAGTGTAGAGGATAGTGTGACCAGGGGGTGCAGTATGGAAAGGAGAGGGCAGTGTGTAAATCATATTTTGAAAAAAATGGGAAAGGAAACGGTGTTCACCAGTCCGCGCTGCCAGGATCCACTTATTCCAGGGAAGAAACTCATGATCAGATGTGATATGATCAAAACCTTTTATTGCATCCAACGCGTTTCAACGCCTTTCCTGGCGTCTTCCTCAGGGATCCCTGGAATAAGTGGATCCTGGCAGCGCGGACTGGTGAACACCGTTTCCTTTCCCATTTCTTACTGTGTGATTCCACGTGCAAGTGGTCGGTGGGAGTCCAGCAGCAGCCATCCGGATTATACACTACATGTCTGTATACCAGTTGTGGGTCGCACAACTGAAATAGGTGAGTGGTTCCTTTATACCACCGTACTATAAAGTGTCTAAGTGATAAGGCACTATTGCGCCTCTTGTTCCCCTCCCCCCTTTTTCTTTCATTTAAATCATATTTTGAGCAGGGAACAGTGAGAAGGAGCAATTATATTTATTCCGGGGCTCAGTGTAGGGCAGAGATTTCTACTCATGAGAAGTTTGATAATTTTGCTATTATTAAGAGCATCGTGTCAGGATGTGCTGAAGACCAGAGAAGATGGACGTCTCCAGGGGCGAGCTGTGGATGTGAACAGTCATCATGATGTCTGGACAAAATGAAGAAAAAGACGACCCCGATCAGACAAGGTCATCTATAGGGTACACGGATGTAAATGATTACTTGTGATAATGACTAATTCTCATCAGTGCTGTGGTTCCTGTATACTTCTATTGACAGCCGGTAACAACAACTCCCAGTATGTCCTCACCATTGCTAATGATGTAGTAGGGGTTGCAGGTTCATGCAGTACATTTGTGTATGGGTCTGACCTGACATTACAATTGTTTTACCATGTACTGATGGTGGTTCTGATGTAGAATGTTGGTACTGATGAGGGTTGTGATTTCTGTAATGATGAGGTTCTATTTATGTATTTCTGTACCTCTGGTGATGTATTGATGAGGGTTTTGTTGCTTCTGATGAGGGTTTTGATGCTCTATTTCTGCACTGATGGGTTATATCGATGCTTTTTGTACCTCTGGTGGGCCTGGTGATGCAGTTTTGTGCTGACCCTGTACACATGTAACAATCAATAACATGAGATTACGTTAGATATGGATATGTTAATAAAGTTTTGTGCCATGGTTACTATGTTTTTATTTGTTAGGAGCATTAAAGGGGTTGTCGAAGCTTGTGATGAGTCTGCAATCACTCTGTGTCCCTCTATGTGACTGCAGACCTCTGAATTCTCACAGTGCGCACACTGAACACTGTCAGGATTCTCTGGTCCCGGCGGTGGGAGATCACAAAACACAAGTATGTGATTTATATACATGCAGTCCGGTGCTGATTAGACAATGGAAATGAATTGTGTGACGCCGGACACGTCTAGTCAGAATGTTGCCAAAGTCTATAAATCTCATACTTGTGCTCACACAACCGTCTGATCTTGCCATTAGCACAAGAGGATCCTGACAGTGCGCAGTGCACGCGCTGTGAGGATTCGGAGGCTGCAGTCACTGGACTGTCATCTCACACCTGGACGAGCCCTTTATAACATGAAGCTCCTCAGCCCTCTCCTATCAGCGTGTAATGTACTCACTGTCAGGATCCAGCAGTCATCGCACGTCCTCTCCACTCATATAGGATCTTCATACTATATCATATGGTTATGTCACGACTTTTCTTTTCTATTTTTCACTGAATAAGAGAATTAGATAGAGAAGATCGCCAGCAAATCACATGTGGATGATTGGTCACATGACCACAACTCAAACCACTTGGGGCTGAGGGGGGAGGGGGGGGCGCCAAACTGAATTCGTGCCCCAGGTGCCAAAAAGTCTAGATACACCTCTGATATATACATCTATATACTATACACACTATAATCATCACACATCCAGTTATAATGAGCTACACACTATATATATACATCTACAGTTAGGGCCAGAAATATTTGGACAGTGACACAAGTTTTGTTATTTTAGCTGTTTACAAAAACATGTTCAGAAATACAATTCTATATATAATATGGGCTGAAAGTGCACACTCCCAGCTGCAATATGAGAGTTTCCACATCCAAATCGGAGAAAGGGTTTATGAATCATAGCTCTGTAATGCATAGCCTCCTCTTTTTCAAGGGACCAAAAGTAATTGGACAATGGACTCTAAGGGCTGCAATTAACTCTGAAGGCGTCTCCCTCGTTAATCTGTAATCAATGAAGTAGTTAAAAGGTCAGGGGTAGATTCCAGGTGTGTTGTTTTGCATTTGGAAGCTGTTGCTGTGACCAGACAACATGTGGTCAAAGGAACTCTCAATTGAGGTGAAGCAGAACATCCTGAGGCTGAAAAAAAAGAAAAAATCCATCAGAGAGATAGCAGACATGCTTGGAGTAGCAAAATCAACAGTTGGGTACATTCTGAGAAAAAAGGAATTGACTGGTGAGCTTGGGAACTCTAAAAGGCCTGGGCGTCCACGGATGACAACAGTGGTGGATGATCGCCGCATACTTTATTTGGTGAAGAAGAACCCGTTCACAACATCAACTGAAGTCCAGAACACTCTCAGTGAAGTAGGTGTATCTGTCTCTAAGTCAACAGTAAAGAGAAGACTCCATGACAGTAAATACAAAGGGTTCACATCTAGATGCAAACCATTCATCAATTCCAAAAATAGACAGGCCAGAGTTAAATTTGCTGAAAAACACCTCAAGAAGCCAGCTCAGTTCTGGAAAAGTATTCTATGGACAGATGAGACAAAGATCAACCTGTACCAGAATGAGGGGAAGAAAAAAGTTTGGAGAAGAAAGGGAACGGCACATGATCCAAGGCACACCACATCCTCTGTAAAACATGGTGGAGCGAACGTGATGGCATGGGCATGCATGGCTTTCAATGGCACTGGGTCACTTGTGTTTATTGATGACATAACAGCAGACAAGAGTAGCCGGATGAATTCTGAAGTGTACCGGGATATACTTTCAGCCCAGATTCAACCAAATGCTGCAAAGTTGATTGGACGGCGCTTCATAGTACAGATGGACAATGACCCCAAGCATACAGCCAAAGCTACCCAGGAGTTCATGAGTGCAAAAAAGTGGAACATTCTGCAATGGCCAAGTCAATCACCAGATCTTAACCCAATTGAGCCGCATTTCACTTGCTCAAATCCAGACTTAAGACGGAAAGACCCACAAACAAGCAAGACCTGAAGGCTGCGGCTGTAAAGGCCTGGCAAAGCATTAAGAAGGAGGAAACCCAGCGTTTGGTGATGTCCATGGGTTCCAGACTTAAGGCAGTGATTGGCTCCAAAGGATTCGCAACAAAATATTGAAAATAAAAATATTTTGTTTGGGTTATGTTTACTTGTCCAATTACTTTTGACCTCCTAAAATGTGGAGTGTTTGTAAAGAAATGTGTACAATTCCTACATTTTCTATCAGATATTTTTGTTCAACCCTTCAAATTAAACGTTACAATCTGCACTTGAATTCTGTTATAGAGGTTTCATTTCAAATCCAATATGGTGGCATGCAGAGCCCAACTCGCGAAAATTGTGTTACTGTCCAAATATTTATGGCCCTAACTGTATATACTATAGACACTATATACAGAAGATCTTCCAATGATCTGTATTTCTATAAAATCTGGACACGTTTCGCGTACAGCACAGCCCTTCTTCAGGAGTTGCCATAACATGGTGATCAATTCAAATACAGACTGCGGCCATAAAGGAGGAAGGAGAGACATCATCAAAGCACCCAGGGAGTGGAGCTACGACTGAGCTCACCCCGGAGCAGGACCCCAGAGTCCTTGGCTGTGCTGGTGCTGTACACCCAACAGCTGTGTCTGGAGGGCAAGTCTCCTGGCCACACCGAACACCCGGCAGCACAGCAGCATGGTAATAGCTTGGAGGTGCTATCAGTAAGGTGGCACTGGAGAGAGGTTCGTGTTGCCTGCCATACGGGTCAGAACCATCGAACAGGAGAAGGGCCGCAGCGTAGCTACAAGATGCAGGGACCCAAAAGAGAGAGCGCAGCAGGAAGGCCTCCAATCCGGCCTGGTGACGGGCATCTACAAATGCTTCCAGGGTGTCCGGATCCCTCCTAACACCTGTAACCAGTGACTGCAATACCATCTACCAAGTAAAGGGAACTGCACCCTTTTGTGTCCTCCGATTATTGCTTGCGCCCTCAGTCCTGCACCCCAGCGATCATCATCACCATAGATGGTCCACACCCATCCCTGGGGCCCAGCTCCACATGTGGGATGCTTTACCATCCCGGCTGCATCACCATCTGCCCCGGCGGTCATATCCTGCAGCCTCGGCCACCCCTGGCTGACTACCACAGGTGGCGTCACAAACTATCCACTGTAAATAATCCCCTTTCACTGCACGCCCAGGGCCACGGAGCCGGGTTACCGCCACTTTGACTTCCCACCAAAACCACCAAACTGACTGGCCCAGTTATTGGGTACCCCACCGCACTTGCAGCCGTTGCAACCAGTGTCATGAACAGGATTTTGTAGCACGGTACCACCAGGTCCTGACTGCCATAGACTGTATTATTTCTGCCATTACCATGCCGGGCGGGAAGCCAAAGGACATGTCGTCATGGGTGGAACCCTACAAAGAGCCCGAAGAGAAACCCTGCCCCGCGCCCTGACGTCAGCAAAGCAGGAGGCCCCGACCCGCGAGCCCTGCGTGTTCCATCCATCCCGCCTGCGGAGCAGTCACCAAAGACTCAGAGCCTGGCTATGGTCCACTAGGGAGGAGGAAGATGTCCGTCCCAGATGAAGGCCCGGCGGTGAGCGCAGAAGTGGCCC
The DNA here is from genome assembly GCA_033576535.1 of Allobates femoralis. NCBI lineage: Eukaryota > Metazoa > Chordata > Amphibia > Anura > Aromobatidae > Allobates > Allobates femoralis. The sequence continues at coordinate 42,683,742 of JARQOC010000009.1, read as the reverse complement.
CATAATGCCACTATCGATGCCGCACATCCGAGGAGCAGCCTGATCACCGCTATACTGCAGTTATTGAGAAAGGAACTGAACTTTCCCCAGTGTTCCCTGCGGTCAGTGCTGACATGCGGCAGCTGCGCAGCCTTTAGGGTATGTGCACATCAGTCGTTTCTGCATCTGTGCAGAACGACCGGGAACCGGTGTAGAATGGCAGAACTGAGTTTTCTGCACTCGCCAGTGTCCCTGGTTTTGTTAGCGTTTTGCTAACGATTTGCGATCGGGTTCCGAGCGGTCGCACAGCGTGTTCTTGGCGATTTCCCCGGCGTGTTCCTTAGCGATTTCCAGACTGGTCTTTGCTGCACTTGTTCAGCTGAACCCGCTGGAAAAACGCTAAAAAGAAGTCGCTTGCTCTATCTTTGAGAACCGGTCGGAAACCGGTGAATAAACTGAAATCGTCAAGAAGAAAATCGTTGTAATGTACACAGCGTTTCCAAAACTCCATTGACTAGCATGTTAATCCAACCGGAGGGTAGGATTAACATAAATTAACATAAAACTCAGCGGGAACCGCCGACGGAAAACGTGCAAAACCAGCCCATAAACCGACTGATGTGCACATACCCTTACACTGCTGGGATCAGGGGAGGGGAAGTTTAGGATCATGGATAAGATTGTGAAATGCTGTGTGCGGTGTAACTAGAGTAGTTCCTGCGCTTCTGTACCAGGCAGGGCATATTGTAGGTAAATTTGCTGCACAAGTTCTGTGACATCCAGAGCTGCTGGGGCAGATGGCGGTCAGGGTCACTCCTGGCCGCTGGGGCAGATGGCGATCAGGGTCACTCCTGGCCGCTGGGGCAGATGGCGGTCAGGGTCACTCCTGACCGCTGGGGCAGATGGAGGTCAGGGTCACTCCTGGCCGCTGGGGCAGATGGTGGTCAGGGTCACTCCTGGCCGCTGGGGCAGATGGTGGTCAGGGTCACTCCTGGCCGCTGGGGCAGATGGAGGTCAGGGTCACTCCTGGCCGCTGGGGCAGATGGCGGTCAGGGTCACTCCTGGCCGCTGGGGCAGATGGCGGTCAGGGTCACTCCTGGCCGCTGGGGCAGATGGAGGTCAGGGTCACTCCTGGCCGCTGGGGCAGATGGCGATCAGGGTCACTCCTGGCCGCTGGGGCAGATGGCGATCAGGGTCACTCCTGGCCGCTGGGGCAGATGGCGGTCAGGGTCACTCCTGGCCGCTGGGGCAGATGGAGGTCAGGGTCACTCCTGGCCGCTGGGGCAGATGGCGGTCAGGGTCACTCCTGGCCGCTGGGGCAGATGGCGGTCAGGGTCACTCCTGGCCGCTGGGGCAGATGGCGGTCAGGGTCACTCCTGGCCGCTGGGGCAGATGGCGGTCAGGGTCACTCCTGACCGCTGGGGCAGATGGCGGTCAGGGTCACTCCTGGCCGCTGGGGCAGATGGCGGTCAGGGTCACTCCTGGCCGCTGGGGCAGATGGCGGTCAGGGTCACTCCTGGCCGCTGGGGCAGATGGAGGTCAGGGTCACTCCTGGCCGCTGGGGCAGATGGCGGTCAGGGTCACTCCTGGCCGCTGGGGCAGATGGCGGTCAGGGTCACTCCTGGCCGCTGGGGCAGATGGAGGTCAGGGTCACTCCTGGCCGCTGGGGCAGATGGCGGTCAGGGTCACTCCTGGCCGCTGGGGCAGATGGACGGTCAGGGTCACTCCTGGCCGCTGGGGCAGATGGCGGTCAGGGTCACTCCTGGCCGCTGGGGCAGATGGCGGTCAGGGTCACTCCTGGCCGCTGGGGCAGATGGAGGTCAGGGTCACTCCTGGCCGCTGGGCAGATGGCGGTCAGGGTCACTCCTGGCCGCTGGGGCAGATGGCGGTCAGGGTCACTCCTGGCCGCTGGGGCAGATGGCGGTCAGGGTCACTCCTGGCCGCTGGGGCAGATGGCGGTCAGGGTCACTCCTGGCCGCTGGGGCAGATGGCGGTCAGGGTCACTCCTGGCCGCTGGGGCAGATGGCGGTCAGGGTCACTCCTGACCGCTGGGGCAGATGGAGGTCAGGGTCACTCCTGGCCGCTGGGGCAGATGGAGGTCAGGGTCACTCCTGGCCGCTGGGGCAGATGGAGGTCAGGGTCACTCCTGGCCGCTGGGGCAGATGGCGTCAGGGTCACTCCTGGCCGCTGGGGCAGATGGCGGTCAGGTCACTCCTGGCCGCTGGGGCAGATGGCGGTCAGGGTCACTCCTGGCCGCTGGGGCAGATGGCGGTCAGGGTCACTCCTGGCCGCTGGGGCAGATGGCGGTCAGGGTCACTCCTGGCCGCTGGGGCAGATGGCGGTCAGGGTCACTCCTGACCGCTGGGGCAGATGGCGGTCAGGGTCACTCCTGGCCGCTGGGGCAGATGGCGGTCAGGGTCACTCCTGGCCGCTGGGGCAGATGGCGGTCAGGGTCACTCCTGGCCGCTGGGGCAGATGGCGGTCAGGGTCACTCCTGGCCGCTGGCGCAGATGGCGGTCAGGGTCACTCCTGGCCGCTGGGGCAGATGGCGGTCAGGGTCACTCCTGGCCGCTGGGCAGATGGCGGTCAGGGTCACTCCTGGCCTCTGGGGCAGATGGCGGTCAGGGTCACTCCTGGCCGCTGGGGCAGATGGCGGTCAGGGTCACTCCTGGCCGCTGGGGCAGATGGCGGTCAGGGTCACTCCTGGCCGCTGGGGCAGATGGCGGTCAGGGTCACTCCTGGCCGCTGGGGCAGATGGCGGTCAGGGTCACTCCTGGCCGCTGGGGCAGATGGCGGTCAGGGTCACTCCTGGCCGCTGGGGCAGATGGCGGTCAGGGTCACTCATGGCCGCTGGGGCAGATGGCGGTCAGGGTCACTCCTGGCCGCTGGGGCAGATGGCGGTCAGGGTCACTCCTGGCCGCTGGGGCAGATGGCGGTCAGGGTCACTCCTGGCCGCTGGGGCAGATGGCGGTCAGGGTCACTCATGGCCGCTGGGGCAGATGGCGGTCAGGGTCACTCCTGGCCGCTGGGGCAGATGGCGGTCAGGGTCACTCCTGGCCGCTGGGGCAGATGGCGGTCAGGGTCACTCCTGGCTCGGTGTCTGTTCATTTGTTGGAGATCCCTATCCAACACCCCTAGTTGTCCACACTGTCTGGACTTGATCTGATCTGTGACCCTTCGTGTCCTGGTATATAATTCTCAGATTAAAGCTGTACAAGGTGCAAATGTCCCTGGATTATTGTACCGAGTTCACACGAGCGGCGCTGTGCATGAGATGTTCATCAAGGCTCAGGTTGTCCCAGATGTTACTGTAAAGGCCCCGTTACACGCTTCAATGTTGTAATGATATCACTAACGATCTTGGGGCGCGCGGGTCGTTTCCGATATCTTTTTGCCACGGTTGGTGAGATGTCACGTGTAGATATCGTGCACAACGCACCAACAATGTAGTGAGCAGCGATCGATCACACAACCCCGCGACCCATCCCTGCTCATTGCTGTGAATGGGCAAAGTCATGATGACAGCGTTATCACGGTGTCACACACAACGATGCAGCAGATCGCTGATCCAGGATCGTCTGATTCCAGAACATGTTCTCAACTCTGCGATCACCGATCCAACGATTTATCGTAATTGAATCTCGGTGTCACACACAACGACGTCCTAACGATGTCGCTGGAACGACTCCAAACCTGTGACGTTTGAGAGATATCGTTCACGATCTCGTACTGTGTAACGGGGCCTTAAGTTTCACAATGACACATTGACTTCTGCTGCATCAGAAATGCCCTGGTGCGAAACAAACGAGGAAATCTGAAGCAGATCAGCCCCCGGATTCAGGGGCGTAACTACAATAGGTGCACATTATTCCGTATTAGTAGATAAAGGATTCATTGTCAATGGGACTGATGGAGAAAGCAGAGCGCAGCAATGTCCATCAATTCCATGGATCATGAATACACTGGAGGCGGCACATCTGCACCGCACAGTCTGTTCAGGCCTGCAGGACTCAGGGAACCAGAGGTCACAATGTCTGGGACCCCCAGTGTAGGATCCCCAATGATTAGTAGGATATCCTGCTGAGATGCCAGTCACTACATGGGAAAGAAATGAGGCCGCATAGTCAACCGTTCTGGGATCAGGGACCAGGAGATCACATCAAGGTTCAGGGAGTAGACAGAGGCGTATCAGGTCACAGTCTGAGGCAGAATACCTGGAGGGAGGCGGATCACAGCACAGGGACAAGACGATGGTGAAACTAAGTCAATAGGCAGAAAAAGATCAATTCCAAGAACAGATACAAGAGAGAACAAGTCCAACTGAACAGAAGATTAGGACTGGCGGTGACCTGGGACTGACTGCTCAGCTAAATAGCCGGGCAATCAAACTGAACAGGGCACATCAACAGCTCAGCACATCCCTGCACTGGACAACTGAGCTGTCAATCAACATAAACCCAGCTCTGCAGAGCCAGAATCTATTGTGCGGCAAACTGTGCCCAATTGTGTCCAAGATGCACAAGAGGAATCGTGACACCAATAACGTCTACCTTAGGACTTTGGACCTCTATGGACATTCTGTGCGTTTTGCCCCTTTATAAGATGGTGTCTATTGCTTCCCTCCTGATCCTCCCTCTGCCTTTATAAACCTCAGCCTCCCGACCACCTGCGCTCGAGTATTCAGTTTTGTATTCCAGGTTTTGTTGGTGTTGCTTCATCTCCTGCTGATCTGCTCCAGATTGTCCAGCTTCTGCCTTGGTCTCCAGTAATCTCACCAGTCTCAGCTCCTCTCCTGCTTGCAGCTGTCTGTGTTAAGCTTCTGCCATGGTCTCCAGCAATCTCACCAGTCTCAACTACTCTCTTGCTTGCAGCTGTCTGTGTTCAGCTTCTGCCTTGGTCTCCAGCAATCTCACCAGTCTCAACTCCTCTCCTGCTTGCAGCTGTCTGTGTTCAGCTTCTGCCTTGGTCTCCAGTAATCTCACCAGTCTCAGCTCCTCTCCTGCTTGCAGCTGTCTGTGTTCAGCTTCTGCCTTGGTCTCCAGCAATCTCACCAGTCTCAACTCCTCTCCTGCTTGCAGCTGTCTGTGTTCAGCTTCTGCCTTGGTCTCCAGCAATCTCACCAGTCTCAACTCCTCTCCTGCTTGCAGCTGTCTGTGTTCAGCTTCTGCCTTGGTCTCCAGTAATCTCACCAGTCTCAGCTCCTCTCCTGCTTGCAGCTGTCTGTGTTAAGCTTCTGCCTTGGTCTCCAGTAATCTCACCAGTCTCAGCTCCTCTCCTGCTTGCAGCTGTCTGTGTCCAGCTTCTGCCTTGGTCTCCAGTAATCTCACCAGTCTCAGCTCCTCTCCTGCTTGCAGCTCCTGACTTGCTCCAGCTCTACCAGCCCTGTCACGTAAGCTCCCTGTCCTCTGCCAGCACTAAATGAACTATTGTATAAAGTCTATGGACATCTGGACTCTCTAAAATAAAAGAACCACCTTCAGCAGCACCTATGCTACATTTTGTGAAGGTGGCTCTTATTCCCCTGACCCCCTGGGACACCTAAATAATAACTTTATTAAATACCCTACTACTCTACTCTGTATGCAAATGGTTACTTTATATCCGGGAGGTACGCTCCCTTCACTGGACCTGAACACCTCGGTGGTCACTCTCCTCCTCTTCTCTCCTCCTAGTGACGTCGTCACCGCCTGTGTACCGGGCATGCTCCGTGATCTCTGCCCGAGACCTCAGGTCACATGGTATAACGCAGGCACCAGATCCTGCCCTGTGTGGCCTTATGCTGTATACAGACTGTGGGGCTGGGAATCTGGCGCCTGCACAAACACCATGAGACCACACAGGGAGGGATCTGGTGCCTGCGTTATATCATGTGACCTCAGTTCTTGGGCAGAGATCATGAACAGGGATCTGCGCAGGCGCCGACGACGTCACTAGGAAGAGAAAAGAGGAGAACGATCAGCGAGGTGATCAGGTCCAGTGAAGGGAGCGGACCTCCCGGATCTAAAGTAACCATTAACATACAGGACAGGAAATGTTATACAGTCTTTATTCAGGTGTCCCGGGGGATTATAGCCACCGTCACACACTGCAGCAGGGGATACTTTATGTTTAATAAGCACAAAAGGGGTGACAGGTTCACTTTAACTTGTTTCATGGACTATACCTTAATCTGGCCACACTCAGTGTGCAGTGAGGGCACCGCTACACGACACAATATTGCAGCCAATGTCGCTGGCAATTCGCTGGCTGCAGTGAAATCATGGACACATTGTTACATTTTGCCTGCAATGTTGCGACGTGTGACGGTACCTGAGGACTGTGTGTGTGTTCCCCTTTTCTGTGTCAACAAGGATCTCAGGACTCGGCCCCTTCACACTGCGTTTGTTGCACATCAGTGCGGATCCTTGAATTTCCAGGACACACGGACAGGCCGGGATCCGTCACCGGAGATCAGGCTGGAGGAGCTGGACCCGCTGAGCTCAGGACAGCAAAACGGATCCCAGGAGAAGAGAAGACAAGGAACATATGGGGGCACCAATACGTCAATGTGGGGAAGAATAAAACCATGTAAGGCTGGGTTCACATTTGCGGACCCCTCCGCAGCGTTCTGGTGCGGGCAGGAGTGTGTGATTTGTGCGCAGGCGTCCGCCTGCGCACAGATCACATATGGGTGTGAATGGGTGCGCACGGTCCTGCACTGTCAAGCGCAGCACTGTGCGTCCCCATTCTAAACATAGGGGCTTGCGCTGGCTGCGCTCACATGGCGATTCCCCTCCGCAGAACGCTAAGGCCATGGGGCGCTCCATAGTGGTGAGCCGCATAGAGAACATATACAGAAGTGGATACTGTGGCGATATTATAAAGTGCCTGACATGGAAAGTACAGTACACATGGTGCTGATAGAACGAGCAGGAGAGATGGGTCATCAATGGAATTCAGTATACAATGTGTGAACATGAATCATTACTAACAGGCGGTGACCAGCAATTGGCGGTAAGAAAGTAACCAGGTCATCACCAGTTATAGGTGTGAGCATTAAATGTCGATTGTTCTAATACTCCGGGTCACTTGTGCTCATATTAAAGTGGTGACGGCCGTGATAATCTGCACACACCGGACAGGAGGACAAGGCACATTATATTCATCAAAAATCAATACATGTGAGTGGTGACACCGGCCAGAGAATGGGGTGTTGAGTCCAGACTTTGGGGTACTCGGGTATCGGGCTCCACAGATAGCGTCTGCTGTGTCACGGGGAGTGGTGGCTGCGCCTGATCCCGTGCCCTGGGTTATTATTTACAGGGGATTATATACAGTTTGTCGTGACGCCACCTGTAGTATCTGGTGAGGTGTCACCAGCGCTGCCACAGTCCACTGGGGGTAGATGGTAATGCGGCTAGTTGGCAAAGTCCTCTACAGGTAGGGCTGGACCTCCGGGGCAGAGTTCCTATATGGGGAACAAGTTCATGAAAGGAAATACAGGCAGAGGTAAAGTCACTTTCCTCCAGGTACTTTACTGTTCACTTGCATCGCATCATACAAAGTTCAGCACTTTAGATGTTACAAGAACAGGTAGCTGACGGGTGGCTCCAAGTGGATCCCAGGTGGTGTGGTGGATCCCTTGGTGTGGTGGATCCCTTGGTGTGGTGGATCCCTTGGTGTGTCTGTTCTTCCCAGCTCTCCAGTTTGGTGTGATGCCTGGTGATTTAGGATCCAGCCTGACCTCCGTTCCTCTCTCACCTTCACTGCCGTCTGGTGACCCTCTACTGGCGGCCGCTTGTACCCTTGGCGGTGCCTGGTGCCCTCTTGTGGATTTCTCTGCTGCCCGGGAGACTTGGAGACTCCCCAGTAATCCGGATTCTCTGCCGTGCATATAGCTCCAGCCGTCTGCGGGATCCGGTGCCTGGTGAGCTGTCTGGGGAGAACCTATCAGCGGCCTCCTCTTCCCAGACCGGCTGCTCTCCTGGAAAGCTCCTTTCTCCTTGAACCCTCTCTTCTTCCTCCATCTCTCCCTGGTCCCTCAGCCGAGCGACCGAGCAGCAAAAACAAAAAAGACCTAAAAGCTCCTCTTGTTCCCCCTAGAGGTGATTTTAACCCCCATGTTATGTCATATGGACGGAGACGGATCCGCTTGTGTCCGCTTTTTTCAAGGCAGACGACAATCCCAACAGCCTCCGATTCTGGGTGCAGACCCCCGGGGCCACTGAGGACCGGTCCGTGCCCAGAGGAGAACATGGGAGGCCATAACGGATCTGAGGCTACCAGTGTTACAAGGATACACTGATCACAAATCACGCAGTGTGAACGCAGCCTTATTGTGTACGGACTCTCGGGACTCAACGCTGCGGCCGCGCCTTGTTCTTGTATTTTCTGTATTGTAACCCATAACCCGTCTCTGGTCTCTGCCTGATTCTATCAGATTCTTCAAGTTTCTTACAAATGTGGCGTCCCTACGGTCCGGTCCATTATTAGTTTGCGGCAGCCGGGATCGGTAAGTCCGGTCACCCACAAACACACCCAACACACCCCGGTCCCAGAGCGAGCGGGTGACCCCAGGTAGTGGGGTGGCGCAGGCAGCTGTGGGACGGCGGGGGAGAAAGGTGGTGGGTGGGAAGTGAGGAGGAAGCGGTCAGGGAAAGGAAGACGACAAAGGGAAAAGACCACGGGAAGTGGGAGGTCAGAGAAAGGAGGACAGAGAAGACAGAGAGCACGGCCCCGGGGACCCAAAACACGATGAGGCCTAACCCGGGTCCTGGGGCTACAGACCACAGAAAGACAGAGGGAGTCCTAGAGGCGCGGGCAGTGAGCGATACACACGTGCGCCCCAATCAGCTGTGAGGCCTTGAAGGTGGCAGGATGAGAGCCAGGGGCCCGGCCCTGAAGGTGGCAGGATGAGAGCCAGGGGCCCGGCCCTGAAGGTGGCAGGATGAGAGCCAGGGGCCCGGCCCTGAAGGTGGCAGGATGAGAGCCAGGGGCCCGGCCCTGAAGGTGGCAGGATGAGAACCAGGGGCCCGGCCCTGAAGGTGGCAGGATGAGAGCCAGGGGCCTGAAGGTGGCAGGATGAGAACCAGGGGCCCGGCCCTGAAGGTGGCAGGATGAGAGCCAGGGGCCCGGCCCTGAAGGTGGCAGGATGAGAGCCAGGGGCCCGGCCCTGAAGGTGGCAGGATGAGAGCCAGGGGCCCGGCCCTGAAGGTGGCAGGATGAGAGCCAGGGTCCGGCCCCACGAGTTCTCCTAGAGCTGTGGCCAACTCCCTACACAGCGCAGTGAAGGCAGCCGTACTAGGGCCAGGGGACACAGCCGGTTGCCCAAGAATGTCCATGGCTGCCGGATCGGGGCTGTGTGTGTGGAGGCGCGCGAGCAGGAAGGAGGAGGACAGGCAGAGCTGAGAGAGGAAAACCTAAGAGGAGAGGAGCACAAAAAGGGGTGCACTGGACCCGCCATCCTGGGTGTCAAGGATTACCCGGCCGCCACTGTACTGGTGCTGGAACCTGAAGAACCGGATGAGAGAAGCCAAGTATACCGGATCTCAGACTGTGTGAGACTCTTATTTCTCACCCGCGCCTAGGAGCCGTAGACTGCTAGACCGCACAGACTGCAGGGCCCGGTAGCGGACCTGTCCTGACCCCACCAACCGCCAGCCCTGCCCCTCCATCACCCCCTATCACCATGATTCTGGATGCCCTGGGGAGCGGTAGACGGCAGGGCTCAGTAGGGGACCTGTCCTGACCCTGACAAATATCACGAATGGATGAAAATCCCTGAGAAGGCACCGTTACACAGCACGATGTTGCTGAATATTGCTGAACTTTTGCTGAGTCAGCGAAATTGCACCAACATTGCTGGTGTGTCGTGCTGTGTAACGGTGCGATACATCGCTGGTTGCCCGGTGTTTTAACATGTTGGATAACCTGGCGATGTTGCACCAGCGATTTGGCTGGATCTCGCTCTGTGACACCAATACCAGCAATGTGACCAGCGATTCCACTATTCGCTGCATTGCAGCGTATCACTCACTTGGTTGATTCCAGCCCAGCAAGCGATCGCTGCAGGAACATCTGCCTGTGTGACAGCTAAGCAGCGATGTCGTTAGCGAGCGCACACCTGCGGCATTGCTTCTGACATCGCAGCGATGTTGTACCGTGTAACGGGACCTAAACATGGACTGAAAGACTCTCAGCTGCTGCCAGAGCATTTACCAGCTGTGACCCCTGTGACCTGGCGCTACGAGGCGCTGACCGTGACGGGGGCACAAACTTTTGCATCGTCCAATTTTCCTTCTTGGAATTTTTGAAAAGCAAAAGATGAAAATATTTATTTTTTGCTCTAAAATATAAAGGAATTGAGTCGCCTTCACCTTTATACCTTTCATCATTTCATCTTCAACCTGCTTCACAATGACAGTGATTCTGACCAGGGGTGCACAAACTTTTGCATGACACTGTACATGGCGCTATTCTTAATATCCTTAGTGACACCCCATCGCTCCTTCTTAGACTCATATAGCAGGTTACAACAGCTCGGGCCTGCAGCAATCACTTTATTATTACAGACAGATCCGGTCGTGTGACACAGAAATAACGTTTTATATCGGGTCCGGGGCCCCCGGATCACATTATTCTCCTTTATATGGGGTCTGGGGCCCCCGGATGACATCATTCTCCTTTATATGGGGTCTGGGGCCCCCGGATGACATCATTCTCCTTTATATGGGGTCTGGAGCCCCCGGATGACATCATTCTCCTTTATATGGGGTCTGGGGCCCCCGGATCACATTATTCTCCTTTATATGGGGTCTGGGGCCCCCGGATGACATCATTCTCCTTTATATGGGGTCTGGGGCCCCCGGATCACATCATTCTCCTTCTTCGGCTCTAGGCTTCGATGGTGACGCTGCTGTTGGTCATCCGGGCCCCGTACCAGCCCTTCCAGAATACCGAGTCCTGTCCGCTGTGGGTGAACCTGATGAAGCGCACTCCGGGGCCGTATTCTGAGAAGGTATGGCTGACCTGCAGAATAATCATCAGTCAGTGACAATGGTGACTCCTCATCACCTCCTCTGCCCACAGCTCCTCAGCTGAACTAACCTGCGTCCCCCTCCTCCTCTCCCCTATTTACTCTCAGTACATTGATTGGTTTCTGCACAGTGAGCTCCATACTGGAAGGTGAAGAGACGAGGCTACATGATGCTGGGAATTATTATAAAATATTATATAATAATTAATATTAATATGGGAGCAGTGGTGTAATGTGTGACCCCCCGCTCTGTTCACCTCTATGGGAGCAGTGATGTAATGTGTGACCCCCGCTCTGTTCACCTCTATGGGAGCAGTGGTGTAGTGGGATGGTCAGTAGGATACACGGCTCTGGGGTATCACACATGATCGACATTAGATATTTTATAATGAAAACTTTCTCATATAACTTGTTCTACATTTCCTCAATGTTTCCCTGATCTCTGTGGCTGTCGTTCTTGCTGTTGTTCTGGCTGTCAGTCTGGCTAGCGGTTTGGTTGTCTGTCAGTCTGGCTGTCAATCTGTCTGGTTGCCGGTCTGGTTGTCTGTCTGTCTGCTTATCTGGCTGGCTGTCAGTCTGTCTGGCTGGCTGGTGGTCTGTCTGGCGGTAGGTCTGTCTGGCGGTAGGTCTGTCTGGCGGTAGGTCTGTCTGGCGGTAGGTCTGTCTGGCGGGCGGTCTGTCTGGCGGGCGGTCTGTCTGGCGGGCGGTCTGTCTAGCGGGCGGTCTGTCTGTCTGGCGGTCTGTCTGGCGGGCGGTCTGTCTGGCGGGCATTCTGGCTGGCTAGCGGTCTGCCTGTCAGTTGGTCTGGCTGGCGGTCGGTCTGGCTGGCGGTCAGTCTGGCTGGTGGTCAGTCTGGCTGGCGGTCAGTCTGGCTGGCGGTCAGTCTGGCTGGCGGTCAGTCTGGCTGGCGGTCAGTCTGGCTGGCTGGCATTCTGGCTGGCTAGCGGTCTGCCTGGAGGTCAGTCTGGCTGGCATTCTGGCTGACTAGCGGTCTGCCTGTCAGTTGGTCTGGCTGGCGGTCGGTCTGGCGGTCGGTCGGGCTGGCGGTCGGTCTGGCTGGCGGTCGGTCTGGCTGGCGGTCGGTCTGGCTGGCGGTCGGTCTGGCTGGCGGTCGGTCTGTCGGTCTGGAGGTCAGTCTGGCTGGCTAGCGGTCTGCCTGTCAGTTGGTCTGGCTGCGGTCGGTCTGGAGGTCAGTCTGGCTGGCTAGCGGTCTGCCTGTCAGTTGGTCTGGCTGGCGGTCGGTCTGGCTGGAGGTCAGTCTGGCTGGCATTCTGGCTGACTAGCGGTCTGCCTGTCATTGGTCTGCTGGCGGTCGGTCTGGTGGTGTCGGCTGGGTCGGTGGCGTCGGTCGGTCTGGCTGGTGTCGGTCGGTCTGGCGTCGGGTCGGTCGGCTGGCGGTCGGTCTGGCTGGCGGTCGGGTCTGGCTGGCGGTCAGTCGGTCTGGCGTGGTCGGCGGTCTGGCGGTCGGTCGGTTGGCTGGCGGTCGGTTGGTCGGCTGCGGTCTGGCTGGCGGTCGGTTGGTCTGGCTGGCGGTATGGCTGGCGGTCTTTCTGGCTGGTGGTCGTCTGGCTGGTGGTCGGTCGTCTGGCTGGCGGTCGGTCGGTCTGGCTGGCGGTCGGTTCGGTCTGGCTGGCGGTCGGTTGGTCTGGCTGGCGGTCGGTCTGGCTGGCGGTCTGGCTGGCGGTCGTGGTCTGGCGGTCGGTCTGGCTGGCGGTCGGTCTGGCTGTGGTCGGTCGGCTGGCTGGCGGTCGTGTCGGTGCGGTCTGGCGTCGGTCGGTCTGGCGGTCGGTCGGTCTGGCTGGCGGTCGGTTGGTCTGGCTGGCGGTCGTCTGGCTGCGGGTCGGATGGTCTGGCTGCGGTCGGTCGGTCTGGTCGGTCGGTGGCTGGCTGGCGGTCGGTCTGGCTGGCGGTGATGGCTCGGCGGTCTTTCTGGCTGGTGGTCGGTTCTGGCTGGTTCGGTCGGTCTGGCTGGCGTGTCCGTGGGGTCGGTCTGGCTGGCGGTCGGTTGGGTCTGGCTGGCGGTGGCTGGCGGTCATGGCTGGCGGTCAGTCTGGCTGGCGGTCGTCTGGCTGGCGGTCAGTCGGCTGGCTGGCCTGGTCGGTCGGTCTGGCTGGCGGGTCGTCCTGGCTGGCGTGTCTGGCTGGCGGTCGGTCGGTCTGCTGGCGTTGGTCTGGCTGGCGGTCTGGCTGGCGGTCGGGTCGGCTGGCTGGCGGCTGTCGGTCTGGCTGGCGGCTGGTCTGGCTGGCGGTCGGTCTGGCTGGCGGTCGGTCTGGCTGGTCGGTCGGTCTGGCTGGCGGTCAGTCTGGCTGGCGGTCGGTCTGCTGCGGTCAGTTGGTCTGGCGCTGGCTGGTCGGTTCTGGAGGTCAGTCTGGCTGGCTTGGCTGTAGCGGTCTGCCTGTCAGTTGGTCTGGCTGGCTGGTCGGTCTGGCGGTCGGTCTGGACTGGCGGTCTGGTCTGGCTGGGTCTGGCTGGTCGGTCTGGCTGCGGTCTGGTCTGGGGTCAGTTGGCTGGCTGCGGCTGGTCAGTCTGGTCTGGGCTGGCGGTCGGTCTGGAGGTCAGTCTGGCTGGCTAGCGGTCTGCCTGTCAGTTGGTCTGGCTGGCGGTCGGTCTGGCTGGAGGTCAGTCTGGCTGGCATTCTGGCTGACTAGCGGTCTGCCTGTCAGTTGGTCTGGCTGGCGGTCGGTCTGGCTGGTGGTCGGTCTGGCTGGCGGTCGGTCGGTCTGGCTGGCGGTCGGTCGGTCTGGCGGTCGGTCGGTCTGGCTGGCGGTCGGTCTGGCTGGCGGTCGTCTGGCGGCGGTCGGTCTGGCTGGCTGGTCAGTCGGTCTGGCGGTCGGTCGGTCTGGCGGTCGCGTCGTCTGGCTGGCGTCGCGGTTGGTCTGGCGGCGTCTGGCTGGCGGTCGTTGGTCTGGCTGCTCGGCGTCTGGCTTGCGGCGGTGGTCGGTGTGCGGCGTCGTGTCGGCTGGCGGTCGGTCGGTCTGGCTGGCGGTCGGTCCGGTCTGGCTGGCGGTCGGTCTGGCTGGCGGTCTGGCTGGGTCGTCTGGTCTGGCGGTCGAGTTCTGGCTGGCGTCGTGCTGGTGGTGCTGGCGTCGGTCTGGCGGTCGGTCGGTCTGGCTGGCGGTCTTGCGGTTGGTCTGGCTGGCGTCGTCTGCTGGCGGTCGGTCGGTCTGGCTGGCGGTTCGTTCTGGCTGGCGGTCGTGTCTGGCTGGCGGTCGGTCGTCTGGCGGCGGTCGTCGTCGGTCTGGCTGGCGTCGGTTCGGTCGGTCTGGCTGGCGGTCGGTCGGTCTGGCTGGCGGTCGTGGTCTGGCGGTCGGTCTGGTCTGGCTGGCGGTCTGGCTGGCGGTCGGTCTGGTCTGGCGGTCGGTCTTGGCGGCTGGCGGGTCTGGCTGGTGGCTGGTCGGTTGGCTGGCGGTCGGTCTGGTCGGTCTGTCTGGCGTGGTCGGTCGGTCTGGCTGGCGTCGGCTCGGTCTGGCTGCGCGGTCGGTCTGGCTGGCGCGGTCGTCTGGCTCGGTCGTGGTCTGGTCGGCGTCGGTCTGGCTGGCGGTCGGTCTGGCTGGCTCGGTCGGTCTGGCTGGCGGTCTGGCTGGTTCTGGCTGGTGTCGTCTGGCTGGTGGTCGGTCGGTCTGGTGCTGGCTGGTCGGTCGGTCTCGGTCTGGCTGGCTGGTCGGTGCAGTCGGCTGGCGTTGGCTGCGGTCTCTGGCGGTGTCTGGCTGCTGGTCGGTTGGTCTGGCTGGCGGTCGGTCGGTCTGGCTGGCTGGTCGGTCGGTCTGGTCTGGGCGGTTCGAGTCGGTCTGGCTGGTGTCGGTGTCTGGCTGCGGTCGGTCGGTCTGGCTGGCGGTCGGTCGTCGTCTGGCTTGGTGGTCGGTCGGTCTGGCTGGCGGTCGGTCTGGCTGGCGGTCTCTGGCTGGCGGTCGGTCTGGTCTGGCGGTCGTCTGGCTGGCGGTCTGCTGGCTGGCGGTCGTCTGGCTGGCGGTCGTCCTGGCTGGCTGGTTCTGGCGGTTGGCTGCTGGTCATTGGCTGGCGATGTCTTGTCTTGGTCTGGTGGTCGGTCTGGTGGCGGTCGGTCTCGGTCTGGTCTGGCGGTCGGTCTGGCTGGCGGTCGGTCTGCTGGCGGTCGGTTAGTCGTCTGGCTGCGCGGTCGTCGTCTGGTCTGGCGTCGGTCGGTCTGGCTGGCGGTCGGTGTTCTGGTCTGGTGGCGGTGCTGGCTGGCAGGTCGTCTGCGTCGTGGCTGGCGGTCGTTGGTCTGGCTGGCGGTTCGGTCTGGCTGGTCGGTCTGGCGGGGTCGGTCTGGCTGGCTGGTCGGTCGGTCTGGCTGGTGCTGGTCGGTCTCGGTCTGGCTGCGGTCGTGGTGGCGGTCGGTCTGGCTGGCGTCAGGTCTGGGTCGGTCGGTCTGGCGGTCGGTCTCGGCTCTGGCTGGCGGTCTGGTGCGGGTCTGGCTCGGTCGGTTGGTCTGCTGGCGGTATGGCTGGCGGTCGTTCTGGCTGGGGTCGGCTGCTGGCTGGTCGGTGGTCGGTCTGGTCGGTGTCGGTCTGGCTGGCGGTCGGTTTGGTCGTGGCTGGCGTGCGGTTCTGGTGCGGTCTGCGGCGGTCGGCTGCGTCGGTCTGGCTGGCGGTCGGTCTGGCTGGTGGTCTGGTCTGGCTGGCGGTCGGTGGTCTGGCGGTCGGTCGGTCGGTCTGGTCGGTCGGTCGGCTGGCGGTCGGTCGGTCTGGCGGTCGGTCTGGCTGGCGGTCGGTTGGTTGGCTGGCGGTGGTCGGTCTGGCTGGCGGTCGGTCTGGTCTGGCTGGCGGTCCGGTCTGGCTGGCGGTCGGTGTCTGTCGGTCTGGTCTGGTGGCGGTCTGGTTGGCGGCGGTTGGCTGGCGTCTTGGTGGGTCGGTCTGGCTGGTCGGTCGGTCGGCTGGCGGTCGGTCTGGCTGGCGGTCTGGCTGGCTGGCGGTCTGGTCTGGCGGTCGGTCTGGCGTCTCGTTTCTGACTGAGTTCTGAGTGGCGCGGTTGATGCTGGAAGTGGCGTTCTGGTTCCGGCCGGTCGTCTTATATGGACGCGGTGTGAATTCAGTCCCTGTCGGAGCGCGGTCTCGTCTTGGTCTGGCGTGCTCGTAGCTGGCGGTTGCGCAAGCGGCGGGGCGGTCTGGCTGGCGGTCGGTCGGTCTGGCTGGCGGTCGGTTGGTCTGGCTGGCGGTCGGTTGGTCTGGCTGGCGGTCGGTCGCTGGCTGGTCGGTCGGTTGGTCTGGTGGCGGTCGGTCGGTCTGGCGGTCGGTCTGCTGGCTGGCGGTCGGTCTGGCTGTCGGTCGGTTCTGGCTGCGGTCGGTCTGGCTGCGGTCGGTCTGGCTGCGCTGGTCGGCGGTATGGCTCGGGTCGGTCTGGCTGGGGTCGGTTGTCTGGCTGGCGGTATGGCTGCGGTCGGTCTGGCTGGTGGTCGTGTCTGGCTGGCGGTCGGTCGGTCTGGCGGTCGGTCTGGCTGGCTGGCGGTCGGTCTGGCTGTCGGTCGGTCTGGCTGGCGGTCGGTCTGCTGGCGGTCGGTCTGGCTGGCGGTCGGTCTGGTGGCCTGGATCGGTCGGTCTCGGGGTCTGTCTGGCTGGCGGTCGGTCTGGTCGTGGTCTGCGCGGTATGGCTGGCGGTCGGTCTGGCTGGTGTCGGTCTGGCTGGCGGTCGGTCGGTCTGGCTGGCGGTCAGTCGGTCTGGCTGGCGGTCGTGGTTCGGTCTGGCTGGCGGTCGGTCGGTCTGGCTGGCGGTCTGGCTGGCGGTCGGTCTGGCTGGCGGTCTGGCTGGCGGTCGGTCTGGCTGCCTATTCTCTGACACTGAAGCTTCTGATGGCGCCAGGATTAGAATAGCTGAGAAGGGCAGTTCTGGTAACACAAGACACAGGACGCCATTAATAATGGACGCGGTGTGAATATTTCATCCTTGTCCCCAGGAAGCCGCAGATCATCACGTCTTAAAGGTACCTTCACACGCTGTGACACCGCTAGCGATGTTGCAGCAACGTCACAGGTTTTGTGATGTCATAGCGACCTCTCCAGTGATGTCACAGCGTGTGACACGCACCAGCGATCAGGCCCTGCTGTGAGGTCGCTGGTGGCTGCACGTTGCTCAGGACCATTGTTTGGTCCTTGATCTCCCGCTGGTCAGCGCACATCCGCACATGTGACCGCGAGCGATGAGCCAACCAGCGACCTCACAGGCTGGTAACTGTGATAAACAGCGGGTAACTAAGCAGTGCTACCGAGATACCCGGTGTTTATCACAGTTACCAGCCTGTGAGGTCGCTGGTTGGCTCATCGCTCGCGGTCACATGTGCGGATGTGCGCTGACCAGCGGGAGATCAAGGACCAAACAATGGTCCTGAGCGACGTGCAGCCACCAACGACCTCAGCGGTGTGAAGGTGGCGCTCTGCAAGACTGTGGGAAGACGTGAGAGGTGAGCGGGGCAGTAATACAGACATCATTAGGGGGGGGCACTGTGCAGTTAACCCCTGCACTGCTAATACACAAAAAGAGCAGTCACGTGTAGAACTAATAGGAGCATAGAGGAACTTGTGACATAGACCACAGTCATTGTACTATAGAAGGATATTGTGTGATTCCACAGGTTGTGCCACATTATAGTGGCTGAGTGCACTCATATATCAAATATTATATGTAGATATAGATTGTATGTAATTATTGTAACTATATTTGCTTATAACTGGAACCTGAATAAATTGTGATAGAATCGAGTTCCGAAGATAAAGCTGAATGTCTATGTCCAGTGTTGTGGCTTCCTGTGTCCTCAGAGCCCCTCAGGGGAGGGAACACAGATACATTGATACATTGTGAAACGAACGTTATTGGACCGTTTGATTTTAGTGTAGAATAACCAACCTGGCGTTATAGGGGGTGAAATAAATATTCACAGCAATTATAAGTCCAGCCCGATGAAGGCAGACGGCTGTGAGCGGCCATCCTCAGCTGCCTCATTTTCCCTTTGCTGGCAATAAAAAAAAAAATGCTTGGGATTTGCCCTATTATTTATTGCCAGCCAAGGTAAAACTAGGCAGCTGAGGGCTGGTATTCCCAGCGGGGTGAGGGCCCATTGTTATAGGGCCCCCGACACTAAAGAGCAACAGCCCCTGAAAATGGAGCATTAATAAGCTCCACTTTCAGACGCCTCACCAAGCTCTCCCAGCGGCCCTGGTGGTGGTGGCACGCTAGGTAATAAAGGGGTTAATGCCACCTTTACCGGATCAGTCAGAATACAGAACACAGCACTGATCTCCCCATCTCCATATATGAGACTTCACTGTGTATTCCTCCAGGATGATGTGATGATAACGTTTCTCCACTAGGTGTCGCTGGTGCAGCCTATTCTACCTTTATACCCATTAGGTGCAGACATTGTTGACTTCTGTATCTAAGCCAGTAGTGTGATACCTCCCCACAGCCATGAAGCTGCACCCCGTCCTCCAGGGGGCGCAATCTCACCTGGTTCCAGGCGCCGTCCGTGTCTCCGGGGATGGTGATGTTCTCACTGTCGTACTCATTGATGACGTCACGGCTGTCAGACAGGAGCTGCACTCTGAGCTCATACACACATCCGCAGTCAGTGCGGGCCCCGTACCTGCAACCACAGACAGTCAGTGCGGGCCCCGTACCTGCAACCACAGACAGTCAGTGCGGGCCCCGTACCTGCAACCACAGACACTCAGTGCGGGCCCCGTACCTGCAACCACAGACACTCAGTGCGGGCCCCGTACCTGCAACCACAGACACTCAGTGCGGGCCCCGTACCTGCAACCACAGACAGTCAGTGCGGGCCCCGTACCTGCAACCACAGACACTCAGTGCGGGCCCCGTACCTGCAACCACAGACACTCAGTGCGGGCCCCGTACCTGCAACCACAGACACTCAGTGCGGGCCCCGTACCTGCAACCACAGACACTCAGTGCGGGCCCCGTACCTGCAACCACAGACACTCAGTGCGGGCCCCGTACCTGCAACCACAGACAGTCAGTGCGGGCCCCGTACCTGCAACCACAGACAGTCAGTGCGGGCCCCGTACCTGCAACCACAGACAGTCAGTGCGGGCCCCGTACCTGCAACCACAGACAGTCAGTGCGGGCCCCGTACCTGCAACCACAGACAGTCAGTGCGGGCCCCGTACCTGCAACCACAGACAGTCAGTGCGGGCCCCGTACCTGCAACCACAGACAGTCAGTGCGGGCCCCGTACCTGCAACCACAGACAGTCAGTGCGGGCCCCGTACCTGCAACCACAGACAGTCAGTGCGGGCCCCGTACCTGCAACCACAGACAGTCAGTGCGGGCCCCGTACCTGCAACCACAGACAGTCAGTGCGGGCCCCGTACCTGCAACCACAGACAGTCAGTGCGGGCCCCGTACCTGCAACCACAGACAGTCAGTGCGGGCCCCGTACCTGCAACCACAGACAGTCAGTGCGGGCCCCGTACCTGCAACCACAGACAGTCAGTGCGGGCCCCGTACCTGCAACCACAGACAGTCAGTGCGGGCCCCGTACCTGCAACCACAGACAGTCAGTGCGGGCCCCGTACCTGCAACCACAGACAGTCAGTGCGGGCCCCGTACCTGCAACCACAGACACTCAGCTTTCCCAGACCCCGTACCTGCAACCACAGACACTCAGCTTTCCCAGACCCCAGAATGGCAGATCTATCTGATTATACACTCCCGGACAGAAGGGTACCTGTACAAGAACAATATCGGGGCCCTTGGCCATCAATATACACAATTCCTCCTGCTCTGGAGCTGGTAGTGGCCCCATCACCTCTTGGGCCCCAGGTTGCCCCAATCATATGTCCACCCCAGCCCCCCATACATAGCAGGTAACAGTCATCCTCCAATGGCGCCATGCTGACGGCACCCAGCCTGGTCACAGATCATCTCACCAGTCGCTGACCACGATGGCGGGTTGGGCGTCCAGCGCTTCCTCCGTAAATCCTTCCTGAAGGAGATCGATCACTTGGGATTTACTGCACAACCTGAGAGGAGAAGATCTCCATCACATGGATTATACAGGGAAATATCTGCTTGATTCTCAACACAGCGCCCCCTGCGTGCACAGGCTGAGTGTGGTAATGCAGATCAGCATTGAACAGAAAGTAGCAGAGCTGCAATACCAGACACGACCTGTGGACAAGGGTGGCGCTGTTCCTGTACAATCTCTTTAAATCTTAAGACAAGGGTCAGTCACTTACTCAAAGGACGTCACAAAGTACTTGGAGGCCTCGTCAGACGGAAACTGAGCCCCGCAGTCCCCAGGCAGATCCTCCACCCTCCAGCCGTCTCCTCCGTTCTCATCCACCTCCCAATGCTCCAGATCCTCTGTATACAGAGAGCACACAATACACAGGTATCGGGAGAATGCAATAGGGCATCAGAATCTGTAATGTTTAGGGGTCCGGTCCGGGGTCTGTAGATATTTAGGGGTCCGGTCTGGGGTCTGTAGATATTTAGGGGTCCGGTCTGGGGTCTGTAGATATTTAGGGGTCCAGTCTGGGGTCTGTAGATATTTAGGGGTCCAGTCTGGGGTCTGTAGATATTTAGGGGTCCAGTCTGGGGTCTGTAGATATTTAGGGGTCCAGTCTGGGGTCTGTAGATATTTAGGGGTCCGGTCTGGGGTCTGCAGATATTTAGGGCTCCGGTGTGGGGTCTGTAGATACTTAGGGGTCCGGTCTGGGGTCTGTACATATTTAGTGGTCCGGTCTGGGGTCTGTAGATATTTAGGGGTCCAGTCTGGGGTCTGTAGATATTTAGGGGTCCGGTCTGGGGTCTGCAGATATTTAGGGGTCCGGTCTGGAATCTGTAGATATTTAGGGTCCAGTCTGAGGTCTGCAGATATTTAGGGCTCCAGTCTGGGGTCTGTAGATATTTAGGGGTCCGGTCTGGGGTCTGTAGATATTTAGGGGTCTGTAGATATTTAGGGGTCCGGTCTGGGGTCTGTAGATATTTAGGGGTCCGGTCTGGGGTCTGCAGATATTTAGGGGTCTGGTCTGGGGTCTGTAGATATTTAGGGGTCCAGTCTGGGGTCTGTAGATATTTAGGGGTCCGGTCTGGGGTCTGTAGATATTTAGGGGTCCGGTCTGGGGTCTGTACATATTTAGTGGTCCGGTCTGGGGTCTGTAGATATTTAGGGGTCCAGTCTGGGGTCTGTAGATATTTAGGGGTCCGGTCTGGGGTCTGCAGATATTTAGGGGTCCGGTCTGGAATCTGTAGATATTTAGGGGTCCAGTCTGAGGTCTGCAGATATTTAGGGCTCCAGTCTGGGGTCTGTAGATATTTAGGGGTCGGTCTGGGGTCTGTAGATATTTAGGGGTCTGTAGATATTTAGGGGTCTGGTCTGGGGTCTGTAGATATTTAGGGGTCCGGTCTGGGGTCTGCAGATATTTAGGGGTCTGGTCTGGGGTCTGTAGATATTTAGGGGTCCAGTCTGGGGTCTGTAGATATTTAGGGGTCCAGTCTGGGGTCTGTAGATATTTAGGGGTCCAGTCTGGGGTCTGTAGATATTTAGGGCTCCGGTCTGGGTCTGCAGATATTTAGGGCTCCGGTCTGGGGTCTGCAGATGTTTAGGGGTCCGGTCTGAGGTCTGCAGATATTTAGGGCTCCGGTCTGGGGTCTGTAGATACTTAGGGGTCCAGTCTGGGGTCTGTAGATATTTAGGGGTCCAGTCTGGGGTCTGTAGATATTTAGGGGTCCAGTCTGGGGACTGTACATATTTAGGGGTCTGGTCTGGGTCTGTAGATATTTAGGGGTCCAGTCTGAGGTCTGCAGATATTTAGGGCTCCGGTCTGGGGTCTGTAGATACTTAGGGGTCCGGTCTGGGGTCTGTAGATATTTAGGGGTCCAGTCTGGGGTCTGTAGATATTTAGGGCTCCGGTCTGGGGTCTGCAGATGTTTAGGGGTCCGGTCTGAGGTCTGCAGATATTTAGGGCTCCGGTCTGGGGTCTGTAGTATTTAGGGGTCCAGTCTGGGGTCTGTAGATATTTAGGGGTCCAGTCTGGGGACTGTACATATTTAGGGGTCTGGTCTGGGGTCTGTACATATTTAGGGGTCCGGTCTGGGTCTGTAGATATTTAGGGGTCTGGTCTGGGGTCTGTAGATATTTAGGGGTACGGTCTGGCAAGAAGCATAGTAACAGCGAAACAAGCCGTCACAATGGATTGGCAAAATAAAGGGCGCCAACCTGCGGTGACGCCTGCGCTGCACCTTATATACATGTGTGTGTATATATATATATACTGTGGACTCTGCTATAAGCTCCCCTATCTCGGCCTCTCTGTGCCCCGGGGGGCGGGATATTTCGGCTGTGGTATGTCGTTTCGCACTCACCTTCTCCGCTCGGGTTCTTCAGGAGATTTTCTCGCCATTCTTCGCTATTCGTGGTGTTGGATCTACGGTTGGAGAATGAAGGGTAGTAGCACTGTATAACGTGGGCTCAGTGGTTTAGCACTGTATACGGTGGCTCAGTGGTTAGCACTGTATATGGTGGCTCAGTGGTTAGCACTGTATATGGTGGGCTCAGTGGTTGCACTGTATATGGTGGCTCAGTGGTTAGCACTGTATATGGTGGCTCAGTGGTTAGCACTGTATATGGTGGCTCAGTGGTTAGCACTGTATATGGTGGCTCATGTGGTTAGCACTGTATGGTGGCCTCAGTGGTTAGTACTGTATACGGTGGCTCAGTGGTTAGCATGTATATAGTGGCTCAGTGGTTAGCACTGTATGGTGGCTCAGTGGTTAGTACTGTATACGGTGGCTCAGTGGTTAGCATGTATGTATGTGGTAGCTCAGTGGTTAGCACTGTATATGGTGGCTCAGTGGTTAGCACTGTATATGGTGGCTCAGTGGTTAGCACTGTATGTGCTATGGTTGGTACAGTGGCTTAGCACTGTATATGGTGGTCGTGGTTCAGTTACACTGTATATGGTGGCTCAGTGGTTAGCACTGATATGGTGGCTCAGTGGTTAGCACTGTATATGGTGGCTCAGTGGTTAGCACTGTATATGGTGGCTCAGTGGTTAGCACTGTATAGGTGGCTCAGTGGTTAGCACTGTATATGGTGGCTCAGTGGTTAGCAGTTTGCACTGGTCTATATGGTGGCTCAGTGGTTAGCACTGTATACGGTGGCTCAGTGGTTAGCACTGTATACGGTGGCTCAGTGGTTAGCACTGTATAGGTGGCTCAGTGGTTAGCACTGTATAGGTGGCTCAGTGGTTAGCACGATATGGTGGCTCAGTTTAGCACTGTATATGGTGGCTCAGTGGTTAGCACTGTAATGGTGGCTCAGTGGTTAGCACTGTAGTATGGTAGACTATGGTTATAGCACTGTATAGGTGGCTCAGTGGTTGCACTGTATAGGTGGCTCAGTGGTTAGCACTGTATATGGTGGCTCAGTGGTTAGCACTGTATATGGTGTGCTCAGTGTGGTTAGCACTGTATATGGTGGCTCAGTGGTTAGCACTGTATAGGTGGCTCAGTGGTTAGCACTGTATATGGTGGCTCAGTGGTTACACTGTAATACGGTGGCTCAGTGGTTAGCACTGTATATGGTGGCTCAGTGGTTAGCACTGTATAGGTGGCTCAGTGGTTAGCACTGTATAGTGTGGTCTCAGTGGTTAGCACTGTATAGGTAGGTTAGTGGTTAGCACTGTATACGGTGGCTCAGTGGTTAGCACTGTATACGGTGGCTCAGTGGTTAGCACTGTATACGGTGGCTCAGTGGTTAGCACTGTATACGGTGGCTCAGTGGTTAGCACTGTATTGGTGGCTCATTAGCACTGTATAGGTGGCTCAGTGGTTAGCATCTGTATATGGTGGCATGTGCGTAGTGCAGTGGTTAGCACTGTATATGGTGGCTCAGTGGTTAGCACTGTATATCGGTGGCTCAGTGGTTAGCACTGTATACGGTGGCTCAGTGGTTAGCATGTATAGTGGCTCAGTGGTTAGCACTGTATATGGTGGCTCAGTGGTTAGCACTGTATAGGTGGCTCAGTGGTTAGCACTGTATCGGTGGCTCAGTGGTTAGCACTGTATATGGTGGCTCAGTGGTTAGCACTGTATAGTAGGTGGCTCAGTGGTTAGCATGACAGTGCTCAGTGTTAGCACTGTATATGGTGGCTCAGTGGTTAGCACTGTATATGGTGGCTCAGTGGTTAGCACTGTGTGCTATGGTTGCCTGTATAGGTAGTGTTAGCACTGTATACGGTGGCTCATGGTTAGCACTGTAGGTGGCTCATGGTGAGTTAGGGCTCAGTGGTTAGCACTGTATACGGTGGCTCATGGTTAGCACTAGTATGGTGGCTCAGTGGTTAGCACTGTATACGGTGGCTCAGTGGTTAGCACTGATGCTTGTTACACTGTATATGGTGGCTCAGTGGTTATGCCAGTGTTACAGTAGGTGGCTCAGGTAGCTGTATTGTGCTCACTGGTTAGACTGATGTGGCTCAGTGGTTAGCACTGTATATGGTGGCTCAGTGGTTAGCACTGTATACGGTGGCTCAGTGGTTAGCACTGTATATGGTGGCTCAGTGGTTAGCACTGTATAGGTGGCTCAGTGGTTAGCACTGTATATGGTGGCTCAGTGGTTAGCACTGTATATGTGGTCATGGTAGCTACTGAGGTCAGTGGTTAGCACTGTATAGGTGGCTCAGTGGTTAGCACTGTATACGGTGGCTCATGGTTAGCACTGTATATGGTGCTCGTGGTTAGCACTGTATATGGTGCAGGCTTCAGTGGGTTAGCACTGTATGGTGGCTCAGTGGTTAGCACTGTTACGGTGGCTCAGTGGTTAGCACTGTATATGGTGGCTCAGTGGTTAGCACTAACGGTGTATTTGACTGGTGGGCTCAGTGGTTAGCACTGTATAGGTGGCTCAGTGGTTAGCACTGTATATGGTGGCTCAGTGGTTAGCACTGTATATGGTGGCTCAGTGGTTAGCACTGTATATGGTGGCTCAGTGGTTAGCACTGTATATGGTGGCTCAGTGGTTAGCACTGTATAGGGGGCTCAGTGGTTCACGAATGGTGGCTCAGTGGTTAGCACTGTATATGGTGGCTCAGTGGTTAGCACTGTATATGGTGGCTCAGTGGTTAGCACTGTATATGGTGGCTCAGTGGTTAGCACTGTATATGGTGGCTCAGTGGTTAGCACTGTATACGGTGGCTCAGTGGTTAGCACTGTATATGGTGGCTCAGTGGTTAGCACTGTATACGGTGGCTCAGTGGTTAGCACTGTATATGGTGGCTCAGTGGTTAGCTCTGCAGTTTTGCAGCACTGGTTTCCTAGGTTCTAATCCCACCAAGGACATCTGTATGTTCCCCCGGGGTCTATGGTTTCCTCCCACTCTCCAAAGACTGATATGGAAATTAGATTGTGAGCTGTGATGGGGACAGTGATGATGAATGTAAAGTGCTGTGGAATTAACAGTGTTATAAATAATGAGATCAATAAGTAAACTCGCTCTGCCGCATCTTCCAGGCAATGATTAATAGTGCAGCGTACCACGGTCAGTGTAGTGGATCCCAGGGTCCGGGGCAGCAGAGGTGGATCTCAGGGTCCGGGGCAGCAGAGGTGGATCTCAGGGTCCGGGGCAGCAGAGGTGGATCTCGGGTCCGGGGCAGCAGAGGTGGATCTCAGGGTCCGGGGCAGCAGAGGTGGATCCCGGGTCTGGGGCAGCAGAGGTGGATCTCAGGGTCCGGGGCAGCAGAGGTGGATCCCGGGGTCTGGGGCAGCAGAGGTGGATCCCAGGGTCCGGGGCAGCAGAGGTGGATCCCAGGGTCCGGGGCAGCAGAGGTGGATCTCAGGGTCCGGGGCAGCAGAGGTGGATCTCAGGGTCCGGGGAAGCTCCGTCCTCTCTCCTCTCCGGTCTGGAGCTGTAATGACACATGAAGCTGCATCATCCTGCAGTCACAGCATCTGCATAGGCGAGGCCGGGGCTGTGCACCCTCCTCATATTGATGAGAGGCCAAGAACTCCACCGCAGTGGCCCCCGCAGGGCCCCGGACACCACATCTGACCGGAAAAACCTGTTCTCTCTGAAACCAGATAGGACCACAGAATGCCGAAAATGAAAAACGCCCAATACCGCCTCACCCCGAACAACAGCGCTCTGTTCTGGGAAACAAGTAACCTGGCCCCAGGCGGCTCCCCGGGGCCCGGAGGGACCAGTCACATTTATTACTTCACCTCGACAAAGATTAAAATAAGCGAGTTTGGTTGGAACTAGAAATGTGTAATAAATCTACAATCACCTACGACGTCCTGCGGCAGGGAGCGGCCATCTCTCTACACACATTACCTGTTCTTCACTCTCTAGATGTCTGGTGATACATTATCGAGGGTCAGTAACGTCGGCCATGCCCACAGGGCCCCGCCAATGATCGTACTGATACTGGTGAAATAATGATGAGAGAGGGAGCGGTGCGCTTGCTCTCATCATTCACCCGCTGTGGCTGCAGCTCTGACATCAGCACGGATAAGCGCTCGCTCTCTCATCATTCTCCTGACATCTCAGCACAGCAGGGCGCGATGACATCACTACTGTGAGCCCGCTGTGCTGAGATGTCAGAGCTGCAGGACACTCGCACAGAGACCAGAGCAACAGGGACCCAGGAGAGGTGAGTATATTATTATTAATTCTGTGAATACACAGTGGCCAGAGAACTATGGGGGTGCATTATTCTATATGAAAGTGTATGGGGGTGCACTATACAATGTGGAAAACTATGGGGGTGCCATATACTATATGGAGGACTACGTGGGGGTGCATTATAGTATATAGAGGAGTTTGGGGTGCATTATAATATATGAAGGACTATGTAGGTACATTAAATTATATGGAGGACTATGGGGCTGCGTAATACTATATATGGAGGACTATGGGGGTGCATTATACTATATGGAGGGTGCATTATACTATATGGAGGACTATGGGGGTGCATTATACTATATGGAGAACTATGGGGGTGCATCATACTATATGGAGGACTATGGGGGCTGCATTATACTATATGGAGAACAATGGGGGTGCATTATACTATATGGAGGACTATGGTGCTGCATCATATTATATTGAGGACTATGGGCTGCATCATACTATATTGAGGACTATGGGGTGCATTATACTATATGAAGGACTATGTGGGTGCATTATACTATATGGAGGATTATGGGGCACATTATACTATATGGAGGATTATGGGGTACATTATACTATATGGAGGACTATGTGGTAGGTGCATTATACTATATGGAGTACTACATGGGTGCATTATACTATATGGAGGACCATGGGGGTGCATTATAATATATGGAGTATGTGGGTGCATTATACTATAGGGAGGACTATTGGGTGCATTATACTATATGGAGGACTATGGGGGTGCATTATAATATATGGAGGACTATGGGGGTGCATTATACTATATGGAGGACTATGGGGTGATTTATACTATATGGAAGACTATGTGGGGTGCATTATACTATATGAAGGACTAAAGGGTGCATTACATTATATGGAGGACTATGGGGGCTGCATTATACGATACGGAGGACTATAGGGGCTGCATTATACTATATGGAGGACTATGGGGGTGCATTACACTATATAGAGGACTATGTGGGTGCATTATACTATATGGAGTACTATGTGGGTGCATTATACTATATGGAGTACTATGTGGGGCTGAATTATACTATATGGAGGACTATGGGGTGTATTATAGTGTATGAAGGACTGTGGGGTGCATTATACTATATAGAGGACTATGGGGGTGCATTATACTATATGGAGGACTATGGGGGTGCATTATACTATATGGAGGACTGTGGGGTGCATTATACTATATGGAGGACTATGGGGGTGCATTATACTATATGGAAGACTATGGGGGTGCATTATACTATATGGAGGACTATGGGGGTGCTTTATACTATATAATAATAATAATAATAATTTATTCATTTATATAGCGCTATTAATTCCATAGCACTTTACATACATCAGTAATGCTGTCTCTCTTGGAGCTCACAATCTAAATATCCTATCAGTCTTTACAATGTGGGAGGAAACCGGAGTACCCAGAGGAAACCCACACAAACACGGGGAGAACATACAAACTCCTTGCAGATGTTGTCCTTGGTGTCCTTGGTGGGAATTGAACCCAGGACTTCAAGACCCCAGTGCTGCAAAGGCTACAGTGCTAACCACCTGAGCCACCGTGCTGCTCATATATGGAGGACTATGGGGGTGCATTACACTATATGGAGGACTATGGGGGTGCATTATACTATATGGAGAACAATGGGGTGCATTATACTATAGTATTATTATTATTAATTTTATTTATATCGCACCATTAATTCCATGCATGAGAAGGGGTTACATACAAAATGATAGTTTGTTTACAGTTAACTATATCTAACAGTGACAGACTGGTACAGGGGGGAGAGGACCCTGCCCTGGGGGCTTACATTCTACAGGACAATGGGGAGGAAACAGTAGGTCAGAGGTGCAGCAGATGTGGTGGTGGAGAAGCGGCAGCTCTGATGGCGGTGGGGCGGCAGCTCCGGTGGCGGTGGGGCGGCAGCAGCTCGGTCATTGCAGGCTGTAGCTTTCCTGTAGAGATGGTTTTCAGGTTCCGTCTGAAGGATCCGATCGTGGTGGATAATCTGACGTGTTGGGGCGCAGAATTTCAGAGGACGGGGGATATTCAGGAGAAATCTTGCAGGTGGTTGTGTGAGGAGCGGATAGGTGTGAAGGAGAGGAGGATCAAAGATTACGTGAGGGAAGATAGTGGGGGATAAGTTCAGAGATATATGGGGGGGTCAGATCATGGACGGCTTTGTAGGTCAGTGTTAGTAGCTTGAACTGGATTCATTGGGGAATTGGGAGCCAGTGGAGGGATCTACAGAGGGGAGATACAGGGGAGCAGCGAGGAGAGAGGGGGATTAGGTGGCAGCAGAGTTAAGGACAGATTGGAGAGGTGCAAGTGTTAGCAGGGAGGCCACAGAAGAGGAGGTTGCAGTAGTCTAGGCAGGAGATGATGAGGGCATGTACAAGAATTTTGGTAGATTGAGGGCTGAGGAAAGGACGGATTCTGGAATATTCTTGAGTTGGAGGCGACAGGAGGTGGTGAGAGTTTGGATGTGCGGTTTGAAGAATAAGGCAGAGTCAAGAGTTACTCCAAGGCAGCGGATTTGAGGTGTGGGAGAGTGTGATGCCATTTACCATAATAGAGAGATCAGGTGGTGAAGATGAAAGATGGGATGGAGGAAAGATGAGGAGTTCGGTTTTGTCTACGTTGAGTTTTAGGAAGCGACAGGAGAAGGAGGAGGATATGGCTGATAGACACTCCAGGATTCTGGACAGCAGAGAGGTGACGTCTGGGCCAGAGAGGTAGATCTGAGGGTCATCAGTGTACAGGTGATACTGGAGGCCATGGGGCTGTATGAGATGTCCTAGAGTCTAGACCAAGGGCATTGTAGAGAGCAGTGGCCCTGTCTGTCATGCAGTGAAGATACAGAGGTAGGAGAGAGTCTGACAGTCTGTGAATGGCTGGGGTCACACAAGCCAATCCGCTTTTTTAGAGACCTTAGAAAAACGGATCAATTTTTCTAAGGTGCCAACTTCTTGTAAGGGCGCCCTGGGGTCCTGGACGTTCTTTGGAAATGTTTGGACTTAGTCATTTTTTCACCAAAAACGCATGCGTCTCCCATAGGGCCCCATGTTAAAAAAACTCATGCACCCAAAAAGGCTGGTCACAGTGGGATGCTGCACAAAAACACATGCATTTTTGTAAACCGCACACACACACGTGTTAATGCAGATGAGTTTTTGGACTTTGAAAAAAAAAATGAGAAAATGATCCCAAAAATGGATTTAAGCCAAAAACAGATGGTATATGTGACCCTGGCCAATGAGTAGGTGTGCGAGATGTCTGCGAGGATGAGCTAGTGACTGGATATGGGGGACCAGTGAGGAGGACGAGGATGAGAAGGTGAGGAGATGGTGGTCAGATAGGGGGAGGTTGTGAGATTAGATAGGGAACAGAGGCGGGTGAAGATGAGGTATAGGGTGTGTCCGTCTGTGTGGGCGGCTCTGGAGGACACGGAGTGAGGCCAAGGATGAGGTAAGTGACAGGAGTTTGGAGGCCGCTGGCTGGCGGGTGTGAGTAGGGATATTAAAGTCACCCATGATGATGGTGGGAATGTCAGCAGAGAGAAAGTGAAGAAGCAGGTGGAGGATTGGTCAATAAAGGCAGTGGCAGAGGCCGGAGGTCAGTGTATGACGGCCAATTGGAGATTGGAAGGAGAGTAGATACGGACGGAGTGAACTTCAGAAGAAGGGTGGATAAGGGAGCCCACTCCTCCGCCATGTCTGTTGCCAGGGCGAGGAGTGTGGGTAAAGTGGAGGCCGCCATAGCTCAGTGCAGCAGGGGAGGCCGTGTCAGAGGCTGTCAGCCAGGTCTCAGTGAAGCCCAGGAAGGAAAGGTTCTGGGAAGTAAAAAGGTCATGGATCATGTGGAGCTTGTTGCAGACAGAGCGGGCGTTCCAAAGTGCTCCAGAGAGAGGGAGCAGGGGGTGGGGGTCAGAGGCACGGGTTTTACATGTGAAGGATTGCAATACTTTATCTTACTTTGGAGGTGAGGATAGATGAGACATATGGGGTGGGGGGGAAACCAGGATTGGGAGATATGTCACCAGCAGTGAGAAGTAGTAGAGAAAAGGAAATCAGGTGAGAGAAGAGTGTCCGCTTGGTTTATATTTCAGTAGGAGAGGTCTGAGGATAAGGAGTAGGTCTGTGAATGAGGTAAGGTGGGGGGTAAGAGAGAGGGGGAGACCCCAAACTTCTGCACCCTCTAACCAGATAACTATGAGGGAAAATGTGAGCATAGTGAGAGAGCAGGGTGAGTAAAGAGAGGCAGGTATGAGAAGACCGTGGTATCTCTCACCTTCTGGCCAATTTCTGGAATATTTCTGCTGTACACTTTAAAGATATCACTTCAGACCAAGGTCATTCAGACCAGTCTCTCCACATTTATATCATTCAAAATGAGTCCAGGTGTGGGCAGAGGAGAGGAGGGAGGAGGAGGAGGAAGACACCACACAGCAGGGGAAATTAACTGATTGGAGTTAGGCCACGTGCCCACGTTCAGCATTTGTTGAGTTTTTTACCTCAGGATTTGTAGACAAAACCAGGAGTGGTGATAAATACAGGAGTGGAGCACTTGTTTCTGTTAGACTTTTCCTCTGATTGCTCCATTCCTGGGTTTGGCTACAAATCCTGAGGTAAAAATCTCATCAAATACTCAGCGTGTGCACGAGGCCTTAGGCGGCCGTCACACGGAACGATATCTTGCCCGATATCGTTTAAGCGATCTCCTTTTTGATCGCTTAAGCGATATCGGGCAAGATATCGTTGCATGTAATCAAGCGATTTACGATGGTAAATCGCTTGATCGTGACATCGCTGATCTGAGCTCCGGTTCTCAGATCTAGCGATGAACGATGCAACGATCTGCATCATCGTGGTGTATAACACCACGATGATCCATCTCCCAGCGACCGAGCCTATGCTGGGAGATGGTAACTATGGTACACGTCGGGTAACTAAGCGACGCGCGGCGCCTAGTTACCCGATGTGTACCATAGTTACCAGCGAGATCGCGGCTCCACATCGCTGGTGAGTCTGTCTGTGTGACAGCTCACCAGCGATGTGAGCGATATTGTAAGCGATTGCGCGTGCACGTGATCGCTAACAATATCGCTAAAGATATCTGTGCGTGTGACGGCCGCCTTACATATACTGAGGTAACAACTCCCCAAATACTCAGCGTGTGCACGAGGCCTTACAGATACTGAGGTAAAAACTCACCAAATACTCAGTGTGTGCACGAGGCCTTACAAATACTGAGGTAACAACTCACCAAATACTCAGCGTGTGCACGAGGCCTTACAGATACTGAGGTAAAAACACCAAATACTCAGCGTGTGCACGAGGCCTTACATATACTGAGGTAACAACTCCCCAAATACTCAGCGTGTGCACGAGGCCTTACAAATACTGAGGTAAAAACTCACCAAATACTCAGCGTGTGCACGAGGCCTTACAGATACTGAGGTAACAACTCACCAAATACTCAGCGTGTGCATGAGGCCTTACATATACTGAGGTAACAACTCACCAAATACTCAGCGTGTGCACGAGGCCTTACAGATACTGAGGTAAAACTCACCAAATACTCAGCGTGTGCACGAGGCCTTACATATACTGAGGTAAAATCTCACCAAATACTCGGCGTGTGCACGAGGCCTTACAGATACTGAGGTAAAAACTCACCAAATATTCAGTGTATGCACGAGGCCTTACAGATACTGAGGTAACAACTCACCAAATACTCAGCGTGTGCACGAGGCCTTACAGATACTGAGGTAAAACTCACAAATACTCAGCGTGTGCACGAGGCCTTACATATACTGAGGTAAAACTCACCAAATACTCAGCGTGTGCACGAGGCCTTACAGATACTGAGGTAAAACTCACCAAATACTCAGCGTGTGCACGAGGCCTTACATATACTGAGGTAAAATCTCACCAAATACTCGGCGTGTGCACGAGGCCTTACAGATACTGAGGTAAAAACTCACCAAATATTCAGTGTATGCACGAGGCCTTACAGATACTGAGGTAAAACTCACAAATACTCAGCGTGTGCACGAGGCCTTACATATATTGAGGTAAAATCTCACCAAATACTCAGCGTGTGCACGAGGCCTTACAGATACTGAGGTAAAACTCACAAATACTCAGCGTGTGCACGAGGCCTTACATATACTGAGGTAAAATCTCACCAAATACTCAGCGTGTGCACGAGGCCTTACAGATACTGAGGTAACAACTCACCAAATACTCAGCGTGTGCATGAGGCCTTACATATACTGAGGTAACAACTCCCCAAATACTCAGCGTGTGCACGAGGCCTTACAGATACTGAGGTAACAACTCACCAAATACTCAGTGTGTGCACGAGGCCTTACAGATACTGAGGTAAAACTCACCAAATACTCAGCGTGTGCACGAGGCCTTACAGATACTGAGGTAACAACTCACCAAATACTCAGCGTGTGCACGAGACCTTACAGATACTGAGGTAACTACTCACCAAATACTCAGCGTGTGCACGAGGCCTTACAGATACTGAGGTAACAACTCACCACATACTCAGCGTGTGCACGAGGCCTTACAGATACTGAGGTAACTACTCACCAAATACTCAGCGTGTGCATGAGGCCTTAGGCGGCCGTCACACGCAACGATTTCTTGCCCGATATCGTTTAAGTGATTTCCTTTTTGATCGCTTAAACGATATCGGGCTTAAAATCGTTGCATGTAATCAAGCGATTTACGATGTGAAATCGCTTGATCGTGACATCGCAGATCTGAGGTCCGGAGCTCAGATCTAGCGATTTACGATTTAGCGATCTGCTTCATCGTGGTGTATGACACCACGATGAACGATCTCCCAGCGGCAGAGCCTATGCTGGGAGATGGTAACTATGGTACACGTCGGGTAACTAAGCGACGCGCGGCGCCTAGTAACCCGATGAGTACCATAGTTACCAGCGAGATGGTGGATCCACATCGCTGGTGAGTCTGTCTGTGTGACATCTCACCAGCGATGTGAGCGATATTGTAAGCGATTGCGCGTGCACGTGATCGCTTACAATATCGCAAGAGATATCTGTGCGTGTGACGGCCGCTTTACAGATACTGAGGTAAAACTCACCAAATATTCAGCGTGTGCACGAGGCCTTACAGATACTGAGGTAACAACTCACCAAATACTCAGCGTGTGCACGAGACCTTACAGATACTGAGGTAAAAAGCTCATCAAATACTCAGCGTGTGCACGAGGCCTTACAGATACTGAGGTAAAAAGCTCATCAAATACTCAGCGTGTGCACGAGGCCTTACAGATACTGAGGTAAAACTCACCTAATACTCAGCGTGTGCACGAGGCCTTATAAATCCTGAGGTAAAAACTCACCAAATACTCAGCGTGTGCACGAGGCCTTACAGATACTGAGGTAACAACTCACCAAATACTCAGCGTGTGCACGAGGCCTTACAGATACTGAGGTAAACACTCACCAAATACTCAGCGTGTGCACGAGACCTTACAAGGAACATTTGGCCTGCGTCAAAGCAGAAGAATGGGAAAAGACAGAAAGGGAAGATAAGTCAATGCAAAGAGAGAGACAGATATGACATATGAATTCAGTGGATATAATACACAGGAATACCGCCACGTACCAATGCAAAGGAAGGACTATATGAAGGACTAAAGGATGTATTATACTATATGGAGGATTATGAGGTGCATTATACTATATGGAGGACTGTGGGGTGCATTATACTATATCGAGGACTATGGGGGTGCATTATACTATATGGAGGACTATGGGGGTGCATTATACTATATGGAGGATTATGGGGGTGCATTATACTATATGGAGGATTATGGGGGTGCATTATACTATATGGAGGAATATATGGGGGTGCATTATAGTATATGGAGGACTATATGGGGTGCATTATACCATATGGAGGACTATAGGGGGTGCATTATACTATATGGAGGACTTCTATTACTGGAGGATCTCGGCCTTCTGTCACTGGAGGAGTCAACTGAGTCTCAGGGTACCGTTACACGTTGCAACATTGCATTTGCAACTTACTGGTTGCAGTGAAATCATGGACACATTGTTCTATTTTGTGGCTGTGTACAAATGTAACAATGTGTCCATGATTTCACTGCAATCAGTAAGTTGTCAGTGACATTCCATGCAATGTTGAGACGTGTATCGGGGCCTGAGGCACAAAATAACACAGAACATACAATAATGAATTGAGCATTAACAAAGCTGCAGAACTTGTACCCGCACATTTGTGTATCAGGAAGCCACAGGTGCAGGGGCTGCAATCACCCCGGGCCCTGGAGCCTGGGGGCCACACAATGCACAGCTGTCTATAGAGAATGACTAATGAGAGTAAAGATTTGCAATAATTGGGGCCCTGAGCTTCATCACAGCAGAGTCAGGAGATCTCACCCCTGTGTGATGATGATGATGATGATTATTGTCTTCCTGTCACTGCCCCTTTAAGGCCTCTGATGCTTGTAGTCACCTGACTCTGATGACGTCATTGGGCTTTTCCAGGAAGGAGCAGAGCAAGGAGTCCACACACAGGAGGTAACAGACAGGGGCCCCTGGGGCCAGGGAGGATGGAGCAGTGCTGGCCTTGTTAACTCTTTCCAAGCTGCACTCCTGTGTCTGGATTGTGCAGGGGCCCCTCCTGGGTTTTGCTGTATATTTGGGTGTGGAGCTGGTGCAGATGACGCAGGTGTCCCTGTGCAGGGTGATGGCTGCAGATCCGCACTCAGCCCTGTTCACACCTGCGGTAAAGGCTCGGGGGTGTCTTGGAATCCTGTTCTTTATTCAGGCATTTGAGTGTTTTTATTTGCTGTAATTTTACCCATAAAACACTGGAAAATGCAGAAATGAACTGAGGCCCCGGAGCTGTGAGGTCATCAGGGTCATACTGTCATGTGTCTAATACATCAATATTCTATTCCCCCTTTGATGTCTGGTGGAATACGGCAGCGCGGTGTTTAACCCTTCATCCTCCCTACTTTAATTTTCTGAGATAATGACCTTTGGGTTTTCATTAATCATCAACATTAACAGAAATAAACACATGACATAGCTCCCTCTGTGTAATGACTCTATATAATAGATGTGGTCACTTATTGATGATCTTCTGACCGCAGACATTGATGTTTCAGGAGTTTTCTCTGAATCTCCGGTTTTGCTGGGAATCCTGAGCGCAGGATCAGATTATCCTAAACCCAAGAGAAAAACTGATCCCAGGATCCCGGTGTGAACACGGCCGATCACCGGACTGGAAATCAATCAGACAAGTCTGAGGTCGTGCCGTCACCGTCCTTCACGTTACAGGTCACTATATGGCGGGCAGTGACATCACTATATGGCGGGCAGTGACGTCACTATATGGCGGGCAGTGACGTCACTATATGGCGGGCAGTGACATCACTATATGGCGGGCAGTGACATCACTATATGGCGGGCAGTGCCGTCACTATATGGCGGGCAGTGACATCACTATATGGCGGGCAGTGACGTCACTATATGGCGGGCAGTGACATCGCTATATGGCGGGCAGTGACATCGCTATATGGCGGGCAGTGACGTCACTATATGGCGGGCAGTGACGTCACTATATGGCGGGCAGTGACATCACTATATGGCGGGCAGTGACATCACTATATGGCGGGCAGTGCCGTCACTATATGGCGGGCAGTGACATCACTATAT
Organism: Allobates femoralis; assembly: GCA_033576535.1. Classification (NCBI taxonomy): domain Eukaryota; kingdom Metazoa; phylum Chordata; class Amphibia; order Anura; family Aromobatidae; genus Allobates; species Allobates femoralis. Next base: position 42,647,348 of record JARQOC010000009.1, on the reverse strand, counting down.
GGCGGGCAGTGCCGTCACCGCCTTTCACGTTACAGGTCACTATATGGCGGGCAGTGACATCACTATATGGCGGGCAGTGCCGTCACTATATGGCGGGCAGTGCTGTCACTATATGGCGGGCAGTGACATCACTATATGGCGGGCAGTGACATCACCGCCTTTCACGTTACAGGTCACTATATGGCGGGCAGTGACATCACTATATGGCAGGCAGTGACATCACTATATGGCGGACAGTGACATCACTATATGGCGGGCAGTGACATCACTATATGGCGGGCAGTGACGTCACTATATGGCGGGCAGTGACGTCACTATATGGCGGGCAGTGACGTCACTATATGGCGGGCAGTGACGTCACTATATGGCGGGCAGTGACGTCACTATATGGCGGGCAGTGACATCACTATATGGCGGGCAGTGCCGTCACTATATGGCGGGCAGTGACATCACTATATGGCGGGCAGTGCCGTCACCGCCTTTCACGTTACAGGTCACTATATGGCGGGCAGTGACATCACTATATGGCGGGCAGTGCCGTCACTATATGGCGGGCAGTGCTGTCACTATATGGCGGGCAGTGACATCACTATATGGCAGGCAGTGACATCACTATATGGCGGACAGTGACATCACTATATGGCGGGCAGTGACATCACTATATGGCGGGCAGTGCCGTCACTATATGGCGGGCAGTGCCGTCACCGCCTTTCACGTTACAGGTCACTATATGGCGGGCAGTGACATCACTATATGGCGGGCAGTGACATCACTATATGGCGGGCAGTGCCGTCACTATATGGCGGGCAGTGCCGTCACCGCCTTTCACGTTACAGGTCACTATATGGTGGGCAGTGACATCACTATATGGCGGACAATGACATCACTATATGGCGGACAATGACATCACTATATGGCGGGCAGTGCCGTCACTATATGGCGGGCAGTGCCGTCACTATATGGCGGGCAGTGCCGTCACTATATGGCGGGCAGTGCCGTCACTATATGGCGGGCAGTGCCGTCACTATATGGCGGGCAGTGACATCACTATATGGCGGGCAGTGACATCACCGTCCTTCACGTTACAGCTCACTATATGGCGGGCAGTGCCGTCACTATATGGCGGGCAGTGACATCACTATATGGCGGGCAGTGACATCACTATATGGCGGGCAGTGCCGTCACTATATGGCGGGCAGTGACATCACCATCCTTCACGTTACAGCTCACTATGTGGCGGGCAGTGCCGTCACTATATGGCGGGCAGTGACATCACTATATGGTGGGCAGTGACGTCACTATATGGCGGGCAGTGACGTCACTATATGGCGGGCAGTGACGTCACTATATGGCGGGCAGTGACGTCACTATATGGCGGGCAGTGACGTCACTATATGGCGGGCAGTGACGTCACTATATGGCGGGCAGTGACGTCACTATATGGCGGGCAGTGACGTCACTATATGGCGGGCAGTGCCGTCACTATATGGCGGGCAGTGACATCACCGTCCTTCACGTTACAGATCACTATATGGCGGGCAGTGACATCACTATATGGCGGGCAGTGACATCACTATATGGCGGGCAGTGCTGTCACCATATGGCGGGCAGTGCCGTCACCGTCCTTCACGTTACGGCACACTATATGGCGGGCAGTGCCGTCACCGTCCTTCACGTTACAGATCACTATATGGCGGGCAGTGCCGTCACCGTCCTTCACGTTACAGATCACTATATGGCGGGCAGTGCCGTCACCGTCCTTCATGTTATAGCTCACTATATGGCGGGCAGTGCCGTCACCGTCCTTCACGTTACGGCTCACTATATGGCGGCAGTGCCGTCACTATATGGCGGACAGTGCCGTCACTATATGGCGGGCAGTGCTGTCACTATATGGCGGGCAGTGCTGTCACTATATGGCGGGCAGTGCTGTCACTATATGGCGGGCAGTGCTGTCACTATATGGCGGGCAGTGACATCACTATATGGCGGGCAGTGACATCACTATATGGCGGGCAGTGCTGTCACTATATGGCGGGCAGTGCCGTCACCGTCCTTCACGTTACAGCTCACTATATGGCGGGCAGTGCCGTCACCGTCCTTCACGTTACAGGTCACTATATGGCGGGCAGTGCCGTCACCGTCCTTCACGTTACAGGTCACTATATGGCGGGCAGTGCCGTCACTATATGGCGGGCAGTGCCGTCACTATATGGCGGGCAGTGACGTCACTATATGGCGGGCAGTGCCGTCACTATATGGCGGGCAGTGACGTCACTATGTGGCGGGCAGTGACGTCACTATGTGGCGGGCAGTGACGTCACTATGTGGCGGGCAGTGACGTCACTATGTGGCGGGCAGTGCCGTCACTATGTGGCGGGCAGTGACGTCACTATATGGCGGGCAGTGACATCACTATATGGCGGGCAGTGACGTCACTATGTGGCGGGCAGTGACGTCACTATGTGGCGGGCAGTGACATCACTATGTGGCGGGCAGTGACGTCACTATATGGCGGGCAGTGACGTCACTATATGGCGGGCAGTGACGTCACTATATGGCGGGCAGTGACATCACTATATGGCGGACAGTGACGTCACTATATGGCGGGCAGTGACGTCACTATATGGCGGGCAGTGACGTCACTATATGGCGGGCAGTGACGTCACTATATGGCGGGCAGTGACGTCACTATATGCGCGGGCAGTGACGTCACTATATGGCGGGCAGCGCCTCTATACCTCTTCACTATCTGACCTCCTGTTTGCACATTGTCTCGTTCCCAGGGTGGAGGATGGGCAGTATGGACGCCGTCCCGGAGGGGGTGTTGCTGGAGATCCTGTCGGCGGTTCCTGCGGTGGATGTGATCCGGCGCTGCCGTCCCGTCTGCTCCCTCTGGAGAGACACTATAGACTCCCCGGCTCTATGGAAGAAGAAGTGTCAGCGGGACGGGTTCATATCGAGCCGCTGCAGCCGGAGCCCCCCGAACTGGAGGATCTTCTACTTTCTGCATCTGCGGAAGAAGAATCTCCTGAAGAACCCGATGGCAGCAGGTCAGAGGCGGCCTGAGGTGGGGGAGGGGCGGCCAATGCGCCACAGGGGAGCCGGACTCATTTATTGTCCCCAAAATAATTTCGGGGTTCTGGCTCAGATCTATAGTTTTGGGGTCAAGAAGTTTTGGAAAATCCGGCACATCACAATGAGAAGTGTCGCTGTATCACGGGGGTATGCGCCCCTATAATGTCCGCGTTATACCGTATGTGATAATGGCGAAACCAGCAGAAGCGGTGGTCAAATACCCAAATAGCATCACCATACACTAACAAATACCGCCATACATTACCCCAAATAATACCGCTATACATGAGCCAATGATGGTATAGAGCCCCAGAAAATACCGCCATATATTACCCCATATAATACCGCTATACATGAGCCAATGATGGTATAGACCCCCAGAGCATACCGCCAGGTAGATACCAGATATGATGACTGCACACGGGCAGCCGAGAACCCAAGAAATGCCGCTATGTATTCTCCTATATCGCCATATAGTGCACATAAATCTTAAGGATACGGGGAGGGGGACATATACTGTGATGTAGATTCACATTCTTCCTGGAACTGTCCTGAAGGCGGATGGCGCCAGTATGGCCGCAGCACAGTGTATAGTGGATCTGCCACCCGTCTATATACTGCCCCCCCATTATCATGTATCTCCGGGGAGCGCGGGCAGCGTCGGTCGTGTTCATGTGGGTTTTCCTAGGATCAGGTATTCCTTGTGCCGTCCTGTCAGGGAGGGGTTAATTTCCGCTCTTTTTCCATCCTCCAGACGTCTCTTCTGTGTTTTATTTCCTGGCAGAAAACTTCAAGCACTGGAATAAGGAGCAAGATGGCGGCGACCTGTGGAAGGTGGAGAAGCTGCCGGGGGCGCACGGGCGGCCGCTGTCAGACGCCAAAGTCAAGAAGTATTTTGTCACCTCTTATGGGTAAGTCATGTCCTCGTCACGCTCCTCCGACACATTGCAGGGTCGTGCACATCTCCATCCCTGTCCTCCTCCCCCAGCAAAGCCACATCCCCATCCCTGTTCTCCTCCCCAGCAAAGCCACATCCCCATCCCTGTCCTCCTCCCCCAGCAAAGCCACATCTCCATCCCTATCCTCCTCCCCCAGCAAAGTCACATCCCCATCCCTGTCCCCCCCCCCCCCAGCAAAGTCACATCTCCATCCCTGTCCTCCTCCCCCAGCAAAGCCACATCCCCATCCCTGTCCTCCTCCCCCAGCAAAGCCACATCCCCATCCCTGTTCTCCTCCCCCAGCAAAGCCACATCCCCATCCCTGTCCTCCTCCCCCAGCAAAGCCACATCTCCATCCCTGTCCTCCTCCCCCAGCAAAGCCACATCCCCATCCCTGTTCTCCTCCCCCAGCAAAGCCACATCCCCATCCCTGTCCTCCTCCCCCAGCAAAGCCACATCTCCATCCCTGTCCTCCTCCCCCAGCAAAGCCACATCCCCATCCCTGTCCTCCTCCCCCAGCAAAGCCACATCCCCATCCCTGTCCTCCTCCCCCAGCAAAGCCACATCCCCATCCCTGTCCTCCTCCCCCAGCAAAGCCACATCCCCATCCCTGTCCTCCTCCCCCAGCAAAGCCACATCCCCATCCCTGTCCTCCTCCCCCAGCAAAGCCACATCCCCATCCCTGTCCTCCTCCCCCAGCAAAGTCACATCTCCCTCCCCAGACCAGCGCCATCTACGATGATTCATAATGAAGACAGATATATTGTTTTTCCCATTATTTCCATTTTTTATACTTTATTTATTTTTTTTTTTAAATTATTATTATTAATTTATTTAAAAATAAACCAAAAAACATTTTTTGTATACTAAATCTATGTAAACGCCCCCAAAAATTAATATGTAACAGAAAAAAAGTAAAAAATTCAATATAACCTGATGATTTTGTATTTTTACATTTATTCTTGGGGGCGTGGATCTTTCATTTATATTTTGGTGGCGGTATCTCAGGGTTTCATAGGAGCCAGTAACGTGGCGGTGGTAATGGGGGGCCATCAATACGCCCCGGTTCCCATGGTGACCCGACCCCCCCGATCTCCGGAGCTATTATACAGCGCAGTTGTTGTATTGTAACGCCGCTATCACCGTGGTTACGAGGGTTTACAGCTTCCTGCAGTCGGACAGCGGCAGCCGCCATCTTGTACCGCTATAGACGCTCATATACTCCTTGATTTTCCAGGCTCCAGAGATCCAGTTTTCCTTCTTGCTCCTCCCCTTGTTGACTCCTCCCATTTGACACTTTTAATGGTTTCCAGGTTGTGTTTGAAGTCGCAGACCATCGATCTGAAGAAGGAGGGTTACCCCGCTGAGTTCATGGACGTCGTCCGCCCCAATATAATCATCAGGGACTGGTAGGTGATCACTGGGTTTATGGATTTCCTTTCTGTTGCCATGACAACACTTTAATGAAGGGCCCGGTCCCCGCAGGTACGCCGCCAGACATGACTGTGGGAGCCGGTACCAGATCCTCGTACAGCTGCTGTCACATGACAAGACGGTGATGGAGACGTTCCAGCCGGAGCCGGTGACCATCGAGCAGTGGAGTGCCGCCGAGTGGGCCCAGGTACTGTTACCGGGGAGCCATTACCCATAGCAACCAATCAGAGAGCAGCTCTTATACTCCACACCTCCTCTGGGGAATGAGAGCTGGAATCTGATTGGTTGCTCTGGGTCCTCTGGTTGCTGAGGCTTCCTCTTGGGGCCCGGGGCCACAGATCATCAGATTTAGTGATTTGATGAAGGAATTACAGGTTTTTCTTCTCTTTTTCTTCCTCAGACTGAACACACCTTCAGGAATTACGGGCCTGGGGTTCGCTATATATATTTCCAACATGGCGGACAGGACACCCAGTTCTGGGCGGGCTGGTATGGGATCAGGGTGACGAACAGCAGTGTGACCATCGACCCCGGTGACCTCAGCGCGTGACGCCGTGGACTGGACCCTAAAGATGAGCAGCGGAGGCGATCTGGTGTTCTCTGTTATCAACCAAAGACTGACTATAGAATGAGTGATGGGAAGTCCCCAGACCTCCCCGACCCGGGATCTTCTCTTAGGTCACATCTCCATGGCGGACGACCTGTAGGATCTCCCCTCCCCCACACACTCCGTGTACACGGGCTGCGAGGTCAGAGAAGGGTGAATAAAATAACGCCCTGATGTCTGCGATTCGATATTTTATTCCAGAGAAATCAACATTTTTCCTAATATGTAAATGAGCTTTTAAAAATCTATGGGCGGGGCACAGATCTAAGACTCCGCCTCCAGAGATTAATGTATATGTAAAGGGGCGTTACCAGTGTGAGACATGTAACAACCGACATCTGCTCTCCGGATCTACATGTCTCGCACTGACAAGGTCTCTGCTCATTTACAATAATCGCTGGAGGCGGAGTCTCGGGGAGATCTATGTCCCGCCCATAGATCTTTAAAAGCTCATTTACATATTAAGAATAATGTGGATTTCTCTGGAATAAGACATCGGATCGCGGCCATCAAGGCGTCACTTTATTAAGATTTCTATGAGCGGAGGGTGGATCCTTCCCATAAGTGAGTGCAGATGGGTGACGCCCTTCTCACATGGCCTATACAGACTATACGGTCATTTCCGGCACATCCTCCATTTACATGGGGGCGATGTGCTGCCAAGAGCTGAGATTTCACAGCCTGCAAGACTGATCCAACCAGCCGCTGATTGTCATCATTTCTACAAGGGTTAATGATTGGGCAGAATGCTCCTATCAATGCTGGTTATTGCCTATTGTCACTGGGCCTTTAGTGATCTCAGACGATCCTCTTATAACACTTCTATGCAATAATAATTTCCTATCTAAGGCTGCTTCCACACTGCAGTTTTTTCACTGATCAGTGTCCATCAGATTTGGGTGCCAAAACCCGGAGAGAAACCAGGAGAGGAACTTGCAGAGAAAAACTATAATTGAAAGATTGACACCTGTTCTGAGTTTTGGAGACACTCCTGGTTTTGGCACACAAATCTGATGGACACTGATCAGTGAAAAAACTGCAGTGTGGAAGCAGCCTTAAAGGGTTAAATGTGGCCTGTTTTACTTAATTTCTGTGTTTCCATTTTTCGTGTTATCCGCCCTATGGTTACAGAGATCCCGGCGTTTTTTAAATTAACAATTCTTAGGTTCTTTACAAGGAGGTGGAGCTGAGTAATTGGACACGCCCCCGAGGAGCTGGTCAGCAACACCTGTTTATACAGACCATAAAATTAGCACCAAGTGGGAAGACCCAGGTTTGTGTAACCAGATGGCGGATTGCAGAATATGAGTGGAGCAAACTGTGGAGGTAATCTGACCTATCCATAGGTTCTTCTTAGGGGTCACTGCCACTATGGAAACTATTTATGGGAATATCACATATATGGCTGTTCTATTTTATAATACTGACACTTTCTACTAATTCTTCTCTGTCAAAAATACTCTATTACTGGAACGTTGGTGGCGTCCTGTACAGCTGCCACCGTCTCCCATTAAATATAATATACAAATATGGTGGTGTCTGGGGCTGATGGTGGTGTCTGGGGCTGATGGTGGTGTCTGGGGCTGATGGTGGTGTCTGGTGGTGTCTGGGGCTGATGGCTGTTGTCTGGCAATTAACCCTCTCACAGCTGGAGCATTCTCGGAGAGCTGATGTTACTGTGGTCACCACCATCTTGGTCCTCCTGGGATGCAGCGTCCGGCTCCACTACATGTGAGATATTGTGAATGTTGTGTATAATACAAGAGACCACACCCCTGCAGGGTCTATTATTATTATTTTCATTTTCAATAACCAATAGAAAAAAAATTTGATTTGAGTATAATTGGAATCTCTGCATCCGATCCATGAAAATATACAAATGTTTAATCCGTCCGGTTCCCCTGCACAGGACACTCAGTCCACCTTGCTTTGCTTTCACATTGTGATTTGGGCACCATCCGTTGTTGTCAGCTGTTCTGATGGTTCCACAATCGCACCCTGCAATGACTTTGGTGTCCATCAGAAAAATTGGATACAAACGGAGCGTCGCGGTCCACCGGCCTTTAAAGAGGAGCTGTCCCCTCCCAGGCAGGGTTAACATGGAGCAGGGCGGGTACAAGCAGTGATGTCACCGCAGGAGGCGGGGCAATGCGGCCACAACAAGCGATCGCTCTCCTGCCTTTAGCTTGGCATGCAGCAGGTGAGGGAGAGAATGAGTGACAGGAGGGAGGTGCGGAGGGCGGAGAAAAGATCCAGGGGCGTGAATCTGCCCTGAGAGCCGGCTCCAGCCACTAGACCCCCTCCGATCCGGCTCCAGCCTCTAGACCCCCTCCGATCCGGCTCCAGCCTCTAGACCCCCTCCGATCCGGCTCCAGCCTCTAGACCCCCACCGATCCGGCTCCAGTCTCTAGACCCCCTCCGATCCGGCTCCAGCCTCTAGACCCCCTCCGATCCGGCTCCAGCCACCAGACCCCCTCCGATCCAGCTCCAGGCTCTAGACCCCCTCCGCTCCGGCTCCAGCATGTAAGTTTTCAAATTAAATTATCTTGGGGTACAGGGGGGGATTAAAGGGAACCAACCACCTCAGATGACGACTATAAGCTGTTAATACATGTCCCTGCACCCTACCTACACCGTTCCAGCTATGTTTTTGCTAAGAATATTGATAAATGCAAACCGAAATATACACTTTGTAAAATGACGCCTGTGTACTTCTGGGCGTCTCCCTGTGTGTGCTGGCACTTGTGGGCTGTGCTCATCATGTCTGCTCTCCCCCTCCTTATGCACGCCCCCTCTCAGCCTGCTATAGTGTGTGAGGCTGATTGCGTCATAAAGGGGCGGGGCTACCGGGATGCCGCGATTTATAAAGTGTATATTTCGGTTTGCATTTATCAATATTCTTAGCAAAAACATAGGTGGAATGGTGTAGGTAGGGTGCAGGGACATGTATTAACAGCTTATAGTCGTCATCTGAGGTGGTTGGTTCCCTTTAAGGAATGGGGGAATTAGATCACCATGTATGGGAGGTGACAGGTCCTCTTTAACATAACATTGGAGTCTATGGACATCAGATCCAATGTCGGCTCTGTTATGTACTGAGCATGCTCAGAAGCTGTGCTCCATACACAACTGCTCTCTCCCTCTTCTCCTGGCTCCTCCCTCCCGTCTGTGCTCCCCGCTCTCTCTCGGAGGGTGAGGAGGATGAAGAAGATGATGATGATGATGATTGATTCTGGTTACGCGATAATGAGGAGCAAACACATAAAATAAATCACATTTTCTGCTTTACAGATTTTATAAAAACAAACAAACACCCAAATGTCTGTAATACAATTGTCTATTCCAAGTGGTGGATCCACGGAATCCACTGGGTCACGTCCGAGCTTTGCTCCAGGGGGCGACGCCTTCATGGATTTACATTCTGCTTTTTCACACAAACAATTAAATATCAGCACAAAACAAAGAAACGAGGAGAAAGGTAAGAGGGGGAGACGTCATCCTGCAGAGTCCGGAGCGAGGGGCCGAGTGTACGAGGGGTGCAACATCGTAATATTAATCACCCCGTCTGGCATAGGGGGAGCGTCACGTACCTCCACCTGGTGAGGGAGGAGCCATACAGGGGTGGAGCTTCACATACCTCCACCTGGTGAGGGAGGGAATACAGTGGGCAGAGATTCTGATACATCCACCTGGTGAGGGAGGAGCCATACAGGGGGTGGAGCTTCAGATACCTCCACCTGGTCAGGTGACATTCATGAGTCCACAGTGCAGTCATCTTCCCGCCGGGACGTCATGTGCTCTTTTGTGCCCTCTCTTCTACATAAAGCTGCATCTATAAAACAGAGGAGCCGTCGTTACAATGTGATGGACAATCACAGGCGAAGCTACGAAGAGAGAAAAATCATGGAGGAAAGGAAAAGTAAATCCACCAACATAGAATAGATCCATTACTGCACATTGTTACAACATAACTAAAGTGACTCACTGATACTAAGGAGAAGAGCTGGAAGCGTATGGAGGTGACGGGTGGCAGCCACTATGTGAGATGCACACGAGTATCTGACATACATCTCACATGAGTCACCCGGTCTGACAGGGACCACGGTGCTGATTGTGTTTTCTTTGGAGCTCTGCAGTCGGGCTGGGTGACTCATGTGAGATGTATGTTAGTCACATTTCATAGTAGCTCTCACCCTTTGTATCAGCTTCTGTGGATGAAGCTGTTTCTTAACAATGTGCAGTACTGGACCTTTTGTATCTTCCTCTGTATTTTTTGTGCTTCTTCCCATTGTTGCGGTTCAGTTCTTTTTCCTACTTTATGAAGTGCCGTTGTATCTGGGTCGTCTCTGACACACCAGCTGTGGGGGGGGGGTTAATAAATATTCAGCATCAGAGGTTTGGTTATTTTATTGTTCTCAGCAGGAAGTTTATTCTTTTACCATCTTGCAATCTGACATCCACCACTAGGGGGCGCAGCCTCTGGGTCATCAGTAGCTGCAGAGATCTGTGTATCTCCAGCTCCCCCTGGTGGTGGCACAAATTCCTTGAGAATGAGGCGTCCCGCACACACAGCCTTACCCCGGAGGTAGGGGAATAGCTGGGACTTTAGGAACACGTTGCCCAAACTAAAATGATAAGTTTTTCTGTGCCATCAGTACTAATAGGTGAGTGTAAGGGGAGAAGGCTGGACCTGCAGCAGTGGAAAGCCTGTCCCTCCCTGCACAGTTTGGGATAATTAGGCGAGGCCTTAAAGGGGTCGTCCATAATAGGATTTTATTTTCCACCTTTACAGGAAAAAAATATCCTTATATTTCCAGTCACCCATTCTGGAGATCACATGATCATGTGCCTGGTGCTGTCAATCACCATCCTCCGCGGTCCAGAGCCGTCATGGCTGCCATCAGTGTTCCCTATATACTGAACAGGTACTTCCTCTTCATTATATAGCGCCAACACATTGTGCAGCGCAATATGGCGACGGTCCGTACTAGAGATCTCCAACCCAGAGTGGAAAAATCTCAGACGTCATCAAGATGTTTTATCAGAGCCCGGAGGCTGCACAGAGTATAGAGGATAGAGGTACCGGAGGCTGCACAGTGTATAGAGGACAGAGGTACCTGGGGTTGCACAGTGTATAGAGGACAGAGGTACCGGGGGCTGCACAGTGTATAGAGGACGGAGGTACCGGGGGCTGCACGGTGTATAGAGGACGGAGGTACCGGGGGCTGCACAGTGTATAGAGGACGGAGGTACCGGGGGCTGCACGGTGTATAGAGGACGGAGGTACCGGGGGCTGCACGGTGTATAGAGGACGGAGGTACCGGGGGCTGCACGGTGTATAGAGGACGGAGGTACCGGGGGCTGCACGGTGTATAGAGGACGGAGGTACCGGGGGCTGCACGGTGTATAGAGGACGGAGGTACCGGAGACTGCACCGTGTATAGAGGACGGAGGTACCGGAGGCTGCACGGTGTATAGAGGACGGAGGTACCGGAGGCTGCACGGTGTATAGAGGACGGAGGTACCGGAGACTGCACCGTGTATAGAGGACGGAGGTACCGGAGACTGCACCGTGTATAGAGGACAGAGGTACCGGAGGCTGCACAGTGTATAGAGGACGGAGGTACCGGGGGCTGCACAGTGTATAGAGGACGGAGGTACCGGGGGCTGCACGGTGTATAGAGGACGGAGGTACCGGAGGCTGCACAGTGTATAGAGGACGGAGGTACCGGGGGCTGCACAGTGTATAGAGGACGGAGGTACCGGAGACTGCACCGTGTATAGAGGACGGAGGTACCAGGGGCTGCACGGTGTATAGAGGACGGAGGTACCGGAGACTGCACCGTGTATAGAGGACGGAGGTACCGGAGGCTGCACAGAGTATAGAGGACAGAGGTACTGACCTTCAGTATGTCGGACGTCATGGTCTTCAGAGGTATGAGACGCGGCTCCTGCATGTGGACGTCCTGCTCATCCGCCAGAATCCAGGGAAAATCCTGGGGAGAAAAACAGTCCAAATATACACAGCGGCCGTGACACCCGTCCTGCACTGAGGGGCAGCGTCCACCAGGTGGCGCCTCTGTCCTTCATATAGAGATCACCACACTCTCAGGACCAACCAATCCCACACTCTCAAGGTTGGGCCGATCCCACACTCTCAGGATCAGCCGATCCCACACTCTCAGGATCAGCCGATCCCACACTCTCAGGATCAGCCGATCCCACACTCTCAGGATCAGCCGATCCCACACTCTCAGGATCAGCCGATCCCACACTCTCAGGATCAGCCGATCCCACACTCTCAGGATCAGCCGATCCCACACTCTCAGGATCAGCCGATCCCACACTCTCAGGATCAGCCGATCCCACACTCTCAGGATCATTCACTACGGGACTAGTTATATCCCGAACAACAGAATTACAGGAACACTTGACCCCAGGTTACACTGAGATCGGATCACACGTCCAGTGATCATCGGTAGATCGGATCCAGCACAATCCATTCTACAAACACAACTTTTTTCTCTGCCTTAAATTGATTTCTGCAGGATCCGTTTTTGTAACATTGGAGTCTATGGAGACCGGATCCGGTAACTGATCACTATTCATCTTCCATGTGAAACTGATCCAGTAAAAAAAAAATAGGATCCTTTATAAATGACACAAAAAATGGAAGATCAACAGTGATCTGTTACCGGATCGGTTCTCCATAGACTCCAATGTAACAAAAACGTATGCTGCACAAATTAATTATTGAAAAACGGAAGTTGTGTTTCCAGAATGGATCATGCTGGATCCGATGTAACGGGCGATCACTGGATTGCAGGATTTACTGCACTATAAAGTGTTGGTGTGATCTATGCAGATGATCACTGTAAAGAATATTGCAACATTCCCCAGCAATCATTGTGTCTCAGATGTTGCCATGTCTCACCCCTAGGAGAGGAAGCCCCCACCTTTGCCCCACGGGCTAATCAAGTCACCTAATTAATTAGGAACACAAAAGGGCTTATTCCTCTCCTGTGATATGCTAATTAACCTGAGGAAATTGCCTTCCTAGCCACAATGGAATCTCCCTGTCATTATACAAAGGACCCTGTGAGACTGGAGAGGTGAGAAAACAAGTTTCTCTCCCCCTGCAAAGTCAACAGAGAACCAACTACAGCCTAGACTGAGAGGCGCCGAGAGTATAACTTTTAATATTTCATGAACCTTCTGTCTATAAACAGGTCAAGCATAAGTATGCAATCCAGACATGCAGACAATCATCACACATATTTTTACATGTGTGCGATGATCGTAAGCAACCTAACCTTAACATGGGCTAGTGAGGGACCAGCAAAGGAGTCATGTGTCATATCATTGCAAAGCTAAAATCATGACTGAAAATATGAGAGTATTGTCTTCCGCATATGACACTCCCGGGTAAAGTTATGGCCAATAATAACTTTTGGATAGTTCATATCTCAACTCAGGGGTGTGAACAAGGAGACAGCCCAGGGGTGATGGATGTGGACAGGGGAAAGCCTCATACTGTATAATAGGCTGCCCCTTCTCCATATTGTATTTCTTCTGAAGAGGCATTATTATTCCACCAAAGCCAGAGATTACCCAGGAACAGATTGGCATCACGCCGCCCTTGTGGTGCCATCAGCATTAAGGTAACTGACTACATTTCTCTGTAACTCTGTGTATTCCATTATCTTTGATTTGCATAGCTGACTGTAATATTTGTAACATCTTAATACCTGTAAATATCAATTTTAGTGTACCAATAGGGTGATTAAATATATCAATTTAATCTTGAGTTGTCCCCACGTCCGTGTGCTCATTTAACGCTACATGGGTTGGTTTATGACCCAATATAAACCCGGGGTTATTCAGGGCCTCTATCAGTGACGGGGTGGAGGAGGTTATTGTATGTGCTCCTGGTCATGGATCAGAAGGCATATACCACACTCACTGAGAGGTGCCTTAATAAACCACTGATAGGGCAGCGGCGGCTCTTCTTTTATCCTCAGGTAGTTCCCTGACTAGCCTGAGTTTAACAAGAGGCGCTGCAGAGCTGCCAGGTTCAGTGGCCGATTCACCACAATCACATTTCCCCAATTGAGGATACCTAGTAGTTTTTCTGCAAATCAATTCCCAGGATGAAGTGAGCGGTGGCGTCAATGATCAGTGGAGTAGATCCACCTCATACCGACCACCTCTGTGGCTCTTCTCATCAGCCGGGGCCCAGAGGAACATCACCAGCCACCAGAAAAATCAACAGAGGAGTCACAGCTGCCGTCAGGTAGGAGGCAGATACAGGGCTCCGTCCTGCAGACACAGATCACAGACGCTGGACCAGATCCTGGGGATCAACCAGCTCTAATCCGGAGTAATGAACAGATCCGGGCCGGCCGTCCAGGCTGCGTTACCTTTATAACCTGGATCTTCTCCATGTTCCTTGTCGCCGCTTCTCTCGTGTGAACCAGTAAAGTGAAGGTGCAGCCTGCAAAAGGCAAAAATAAAGTGATGACGGCGAAGTGTCCGGACCAAAAACAGCGGAAAAAACAAACTCGGGCTCCACACATTGTCTCCTGTCTCCACACATTGTCTCCTGTCTCCACACATTGTCTCCCGTCTCCACACACTGTCTCCTGTCTCCACACATTGTCTCCCGTCTCCACACACTGTCTCCTGTCTCCACACATTGTCTCCTGTCTCCACACACTGTCTCCTGTCTCCACACATTGTCTCCCGCCTCCACACACTGTCTCCCGCCTCCACACACTGTCTCCCGTCTCCACACATTGTCTCCACACACTGTCTCCTCTCTCCACACATTGTCTCCCGTCTCCACACATTGTCTCCCGGCTCCACACATTGTCTCCTGTCTCCACACATTGTCTCCTGGCTCCACACATTGTCTCCTGTCTCCACACATTGTCTCCTCTCTCCACACATTGTCTCCCGTCTCCACACATTGTCTCCTCTCTCCACACATTGTCTCCCGTCTCCACACATTGTCTCCCGGCTCCACACATTGTCTCCTGTCTCCACACATTGTCTCCTGTCTCCACACATTGTCTCCTGTCTCCACACATTGTCTCCTGTCTCCACACATTGTCTCCTGTCTCCACACATTGTCTCCTGTCTCCACACATTGTCTCCACACATTGTCTCCTGTCTCCATACATTGTCTCATGTCTCCACACATTGTCTCCACACATTGTCTCCCGCCTCCACACACTGTCTCCCGCCTCCACACACTGTCTCCCGTCTCCACACATTGTCTCCACACACTGTCTCCTCTCTCCACACATTGTCTCCAGTCTCCACACATTGTCTCCCGTCTCCACACATTGTCTCCCGTCTCCACACACTGTCTCCTGTCTCCACACATTGTCTCCTGTCTCCACACATTGTCTCCTGTCTCCACACACTGTCTCCTGTCTCCACACATTGTCTCCTGTCTCCACACATTGTCTCCAGTCTCCACACATTGTCTCCTGTCTCCACACATTGTCTCCAGTCTCCACACATTGTCTCCCGTCTCCACACATTGTCTCCCGTCTCCACACACTGTCCCCTGTCTCCACACATTGTCTCCTGTCTCCACACACTGTCTCCTGTCTCCACACATTGTCTCCTGTCTCCACACACTGTCTCCTCTCTCCACACATTGTCTCCTCTCTCCACACATTGTCTCCTGTCTCCACACATTGTCTCCTGTCTCCACACATTGTCTCCTGTCTCCACACATTGTCTCCTGTCTCCACACATTGTCTCCTGTCTCCACACATTGTCTCCTGTCTCCACACATTGTCTCCTGTCTCCACACATTGTCTCCTGTCTCCACACATTGTCTCCTGTCTCCACACATTGTCTCCTGTCTCCACACATTGTCTCCTGTCTCCACACATTGTCTCCTGTCTCCACACATTGTCTCCACACATTGTCTCCTGTCTCCATACATTGTCTCATGTCTCCACACATTGTCTCCTGTCTCCACACATTGTCTCCACACATTGTCTCCTGTCTCCACACATTGTCTCCTGTCTCCATGCATTGTCTCCTGTCTCCACACATTGTCTCCACACATTGTCTCCTGTCTCCACACATTGTCTCCTGTCTCCACACATTGTCTCCAGTCTCCACACATTGTCTCCCGTCTCCACACATTGTCTCCCGTCTCCACACATTGTCTCCCGTCTCCACACATTGTCTCCCGTCTCCACACATTGTCTCCAGTCTCCACACATTGTCTCCCGTCTCCACACATTGTCTCCTGTCTCCACACATTGTCTCCCGTCTCCACACATTGTCTCCTGGCTCCACACATTGTCTCCCGTCTCCACACATTGTCCCCTGTCTCCACACATTGTCTCCTGTCTCCACACATTGTCTCCCCTCTCCACACATTGTCTCCTGGCTCCACACATTGTCTCCTGTCTCCACACATTGTCTCCTGTCTCCACACATTGTCTCCTGTCTCCACACATTGTCTCCACACATTGTCTCCTGTCTCCACACATTGTCTCCACACATTGTCTCCTGGCTCCACACATTGTCTCCTCTCTCCACACATTGTCTCCAGTCTCCACACATTGTCTCCGGGCTCCACACATTGTCTCCTGTCTCCACACATTGTCTCCTGTCTCCACACATTGTCTCCTGTCTCCACACATTGTCTCCTGTCTCCACACATTGTCCCCTGTCTCCACACATTGTCCCCCGTCTCCACACATTGTCCCCCGTCTCCACACATTGTCTCCTGTCTCCACACATTGTCTCCTGTCTCCACACATTGTCTCCTGTCTCCACACATTGTCTCCTGTCTCCACACATTGTCTCCTGTCTCCACACATTGTCTCCTGTCTCCACACATTGTCCCCTGTCTCCACACATTGTCTCCTGTCTCCACACATTGTCTCCTGTCTCCACACATTGTCTCCTGTCTCCACACATTGTCTCCTGTCTCCACACATTGTCTCCTCTCTCCACACATTGTCTCCTCTCTCCACACATTGTCTCCACACATTGTCTCCCGGCTCCACACATTGTCTCCTGTCTCCACACATTGTCTCCTGTCTCCACACATTGTCTCCTGTCTCCACACATTGTCTCCTGTCTCCACACATTGTCTCCTGGCTCCACACATTGTCTCCTGTCTCCACACATGGTCTCCTGTCTCATATTGCTTCTTTTCCAGCGTTTGCTCTGCAGATTAGCTTTATATTTTGGCCTTTACACAGGTGCTCATTCACAATAGAATTATTTTTGGGATGATCTAATCTTTAAATGTTTTTAAGAAGGGGGGGGGGGGACCTACAACAGATTGATTTTTTTTGCAATGTATAAGGTAATAGAAGGTTTCCTAAGACTGCGGCCTATGGCTTCACAGAAGTATTGAGGGCAGTGATAGGTCCAGGCCCCTCAGCACCCCATGATCGCACTCCCCACAATGCTCTCCCAGAGATCAGACCCCATCATCATTAAGTGATGACGTATTTATTATAATCCTCACCCCAGTGATACGTCGCTCTGGTCCTGTGTCTTCAGCTCCCCTGAACAGTTTCTGCACCGTGTGTTTAATGAACATGACTGAAGAAAGTGACCGGTGAGTGCGCCTCTGTTCCTTCTATCTTGTATGATCTTACCCTAATCGTGTCCACCTATCACACGATTGGCCAGAAAAAGTTGCAGGCGCCATATTTGAACACCCAAGTGATGGGAGTTCAAACACGGCGAGCACTAGCGGTGCCCCCGACGCCAGAATCTTGCCACTCTCGCTGCCTGAACCCCAAAACCCACAACCCCTCATAAACCCCATGCCGCAACCCTGCAGCCCAATACACAACTAAAAGAGGCCCTCCAGGACCTGTGGTGATGTCATGGTCATGGGCAGAGTCACAGATCACATGACCGTGACATAACCAAAGGTCCTTTAGCAGTCGCTGCCATCTTAATATGCCATACGTCTCAAAAAGGAGACTAACCCCTCTAACAGGCTGCACTAAATTCTTTTAAAGTTCTCCCACATCCCCAGTGACCCCAGCTGGGCACCACCACATTACTGCCCCCTAGTGGATCAGGAGCTCCCGGCGGGCTGTAGGCGGGGGTACCTGGCGGGTTGTATGCGGGGGTACCTGGCGGGTTGTATGCGTGGGTACCTGGCGGGTTGTACGGGGAGCACCTGGCGGGCTGTACGGGAGCTCCCGGCGGGCTGTAGGCGGGGGTACCTGGCGGGCTGTACGGGGAGCACCCGGTGGGCTGTACGGGGAGCTCCCGGCGGGCTGTATGCGGGGGTACCTGGCGGCCTGTACGGGGAGCACCCGGCGGGCTGTAGGCGGGGGTACCTGGCGGGTTGTTGTCCAGGACGGCATCGCAGACGCTGATCTTGAGGATGAAGGCTCGCAGTAACTGCTCCACATGAGACAGCAGCGAATCAGAGCTGAGGACAAAAGAACAATGAAGATGAAGACGTCACATGTAACCACTCACTATGACACGGTGATCTGCCGTCACACAGGAGCTGAAGTCTTTCCATGTGATAGATTTCTTTCTGTCACTTCTTAGACTCGTCTGAAATTTTGCCTTTTTTAATGCTAATTTGCAGAATATTTATAAGTCAAATAAACTGCAAAATAGTTTTTGTTCATGGAGTCGCCCGAAGGCAAAAACCCTCATCAGAGTCTCAAAAAGAACATTTACTGCAATCAGCAATGAGTGTTTAGCTGCGGAGTGATCACAAATGTGTGAACTACGGCCACTGCCCAGACTGCAGCGATTGCTACTCAAGCGTCATCTGAGGCCTCCTAATAAGACACGTAAATATGGTACTGGTGCCCCCGACCTCCGCGCCCCTCTCCAGCGCACCCGGCCCCCGCGCCCTGCTCCAGTGCACCCGGCCCCCTGACAGCAGGGGGAGGCTGCGCTACACCCGATCGACAGCAGGGGGAGGCTGCGCTACACCCGATCGACAGCAGGGGGAGGCTGCGCTACACCCGATCGACAGCAGGGGAGGCTGCGCTACACCCGATCGACAGCAGGGGGAGGCTGCGCTACACCTGATGGACAGCAGGGGAGGCTGCGCTACACCTGATGGACAGCAGGGGGGCTGCGCTACACCTGATGGACAGCAGGGGAGGCTGCGCTACACCTGATGGACAGCAGAGGAGGCTGCGCTACACCTGATGGACAGCAGAGGAGGCTGCGCTACACCTGATGGACAGCAGAGGAGGCTGCGCTACACCTGATGGACAGCAGAGGAGGCTGCGCTACACCTGATGGACAGCAGGGGGGCTGTGCTATACCTGATGGACAGTAGGGGGGCTGCGCTATACCTGATGGACAGCAGGGGGGGCTGTGCTATTTCAAACACGAATCTCTCCACCGGGTGATGCTCTTTATCCAGGATCATGACCACAACCTTCTCCACATCGTTCTGCAAATGTACCGGAAATAGTGGGGTTACAGGAGGGAGAACTACATGTAACAGACCCCCCCAAGAGCCAGGAGAGGAGGGGGAACTACACATAACCACAGACCCCTGGGAGCCCGGACCGGGGCCCTCACCTTCTCTATGAGCGGCTTCACGCAGTGCAGGGTGTCCTGGATGTAGCGGTTCAGCTCGGGGTGACCGGACATCTACAAGAGGAAGACACAACATTGGACTCATTTCAGTGTGATTTGTCCTCTTCCGGTTTATTGTCCTTCTATGGAGGATTTGATCCAATTCTGATACACAGCAGCTTTTGTCAGTGAGCAGAGATGTAGTGTAAAGCATGAGGGCGACTGGTGCTACCGTCAGTGGTCATTGATCATGCTCCAGTGCACAGGAGAGGAGGCAACAGGTCAAACAACTTGTCACCCTCGAAGCCGCTGGATACCGGAGTTACAGACCCCGACACCTCGAGTCTGAATAGAGAATATGAGGTCAAAGTAACTGATTAATATATCTGAGGACACAATGCAAAGTGCAATTGTATCATTAGGCTAAAATCAGATCTGTTCTCTCTCACATAATAACACTGTGGCTTTAAGAAGCAAAGATGCCGAGTGTAATTACAACCCTTCTCATGAGGATCCATTCACATTGTATCCGCAACATTAAATGCTCGATTGCTTTACCTTTTCTCTACAGGTGAGATACTAACTGCAGCATCAGCATCAGGATCATATCCACAAAGAGGGACGACCAAACGAGGATCCTCTGCCCCACAGCAGATCACAGATCAGAACGAGCCGAGGATCCTCTGCCCCACAGCAGATCACAGATCAGAACGAGCCGAGGATCCTCTGCCCCACAACAGATCACAGATCAGAACGAGCCGAGGATCCTCTGCCCCACAGCAGATCACAGATCAGAACGAGCCGAGGATCCTCTGCCCCACAGCAGATCACAGATCAGAACGAGCTGAGGATCCTCTGCCCCACAGCAGATCACAGATCAGAACGAGCCGAGGATCCTCTGCCCCACAGCAGATCACAGATCAGAACGAGCTGAGGATCCTCTGCCCCACAGCAGATCACAGATCAGAACGAGCCGAGGATCCTCTGCCCCACAGCAGATCACAGATCAGAACGAGCTGAGGATCCTCTGCCCCACAGCAGATCACAGATCAGAAAGAGCTGAGGATCCTCTGCCCCACAGCAGATCACAGATCAGAACGAGCAGAGGATCCTCTGCCCCACAGCAGATCACAGATCAGAATGAGCCGCACGAGGATCACAATGTGACCAGAGACTGGTGGAGATCACCCTGATCTAGATAATGCCAGGAGGCAGGACCCCCCTCCAGCAGCAATTACTCATCCTCCATCCAACCCCTTCCCCCCCCCCGGGCAGCGGTTATCCTGACCCCTCCCCAGGCAGAGGTTACCTGCACTGGGACGTTGTACTTCTTCCTCTTCTGGAAGATCCCGGTGGGATAAACTTCTCTGACGTACAGGATCAGATGGACGGCGACTTCCAGAAACTCACACAGTATGTCCGCCACCACTGAGGAGCACAGCAAGGAAAGGGTCAATGATACATCCCAGATATATAACTGCACCCCGAGGACTGAAGCCTTCATCTCCAGCACCTCTGACCTCTGCACTGCACTCACCCTGCCCCCGCACACACACCTGTCCTGCACTGCCCATCCTCCACACACACCTGCCCTGCACCTACCCTGCCCTGCACCTACCCTGCTCCCGTACACATCTGTCCTGCCTTGCACCAACCCAGCCCAGCCACCCCACACACCTACCCTGCCCGAAGTTCAGGTCCTGCCGTGTGATGGTCGTCATTATTCCATCTGTGAAGTAAAAGAGGCCACAGGTTACACGGGAGCTCTGCCGCCTGTCACTGAGTGGAAACCTCCTGCTCACACCCCTGCATGTAATACCCACACCGCCCAGGAGGGGGCTCTGTGCACACAGCACTGATCACTCATAGGGTTTCTATTAGTCAGTGATTGCCACCTGCTGAGCAGAAATCAGCCGCTCTCAGAAGTGAAGGAACCGTCACACGCTCCGATCTAGTGAACGACATCACTAACGAGGTCATGTGACCGCCATCCTTCTGACATCGTTACTGCGTTGTCAACACATGGATATCATTAATGATCTTAAATTTGGCAACACTCCGACTATTTGCGAACTTAGTGAACGATGTTACAAAACGGCAGGAACAGGAGAAATATGAAGGACATCGTCCATCATGGCGTCACACTGAGCCACGCAGCGGGTTCACAGGACGTTGGCGTCACACTGAGCCACGCAGCGGGTTCACAGGACGTTGGCGTCACACTGAGCCACGCAGCAGGTTCACAGGACGTTGGCGTCACACTGAGCCACGCAGCGGGTTCACAGGACGTTGGCGTCACACTGAGCCACGCAGCGGGTTCACAGGACGTTGGCGTCACACTGAGCCACGCAGCAGGTTCACAGGACGTTGGCGTCACACTGAGCCATGCAGCGGGTTCACAGGACGTTGGCGTCACACTGAGCCACGCGGCGGGTTCACAGGACGTTGGCGTCACACTGAGCCACGCGGCAGGTTCACAGGACGTTGGCGTCACACTGAGCCATGCAGCAGGTTCACACGACGTTGGCGTCACACTGAGCCACGCAGCAGGTTCACAGGACGTTGGCGTCACACTGAGCCACGCGGCAGGTTCACAGGACGTTGGCGTCACACTGAGCCATGCAGCAGGTTCACACGACGTTGGCGTCACACTGAGCCACGCGGCAGGTTCACAGGACGTTGGCGTCACACTGAGCCATGCAGCAGGTTCACACGACGTTGGCGTCACACTGAGCCACGCAGCAGGTTCACAGGACGTTGGCGTCACACTGAGCCATGCAGCGGGTTCACAGGACGTTGGCGTCACACTGAGCCACGCGGCAGGTTCACAGGACGTTGGCGTCACACTGAGCCACGCAGCAGGTTCACAGGATGTTGGCGTCACACTGAGCCACGCAGCGGGTTCACAGGACGTTGGCGTCACACTGAGCCACGCAGCGGGTTCACAGGACGTTGGCGTCACACTGAGCCACGCAGCAGGTTCACAGGACGTTGGCGTCACACTGAGCCACGCAGCGGGTTCACAGGACGTTGGCGTCACACTGAGCCACGCAGCAGGTTCACAGGACGTTGGCGTCACACTGAGCCACGCAGCGGGTTCACAGGACGTTGGCGTCACACTGAGCCACGCAGCAGGTTCACAGGATGTTGGCGTCACACTGAGCCACGCAGCGGGTTCACAGGACGTTGGCGTCACACTGAGCCACGCAGCAGGTTCACAGGACGTTGGCGTCACACTGAGCCACGCAGCGGGTTCACAGGACATTGGCGTCACACTGAGCCACGCAGCAGGTTCACAGGACGTTGGCGTCACACTGAGCCACGCAGCGGGTTCACAGGACGTTGGCGTCACACTGAGCCACGCAGCAGGTTCACAGGACGTTGGCGTCACACTGAGCCACGCAGCGGGTTCACAGGACGTTGGCGTCACACTGAGCCACGCAGCGGGTTCACAGGACGTTGGCGTCACACTGAGCCATGCAGCGGGTTCACAGGACGTTGGCGTCACACTGAGCCACGCGGCAGGTTCACAGGACGTTGGCGTCACACTGAGCCATGCAGCAGGTTCACACGACGTTGGCGTCACACTGAGCCACGCGGCAGGTTCACAGGACGTTGGCGTCACACTGAGCCACGCAGCAGGTTCACACGACGTTGGCGTCACACTGAGCCACGCAGCAGGTTCACAGGACGTTGGCGTCACACTGAGCCATGCAGCGGGTTCACAGGACGTTGGCGTCACACTGAGCCACGCGGCAGGTTCACAGGACGTTGGCGTCACACTGAGCCACGCAGCAGGTTCACAGGATGTTGGCGTCACACTGAGCCACGCAGCGGGTTCACAGGACGTTGGCGTCACACTGAGCCACGCAGCGGGTTCACAGGACGTTGGCGTCACACTGAGCCACGCAGCAGGTTCACAGGACGTTGGCGTCACACTGAGCCACGCAGCGGGTTCACAGGACGTTGGCGTCACACTGAGCCACGCAGCAGGTTCACAGGACGTTGGCGTCACACTGAGCCACGCAGCGGGTTCACAGGACGTTGGCGTCACACTGAGCCACGCAGCAGGTTCACAGGATGTTGGCGTCACACTGAGCCACCGCAGCGGGTTCACAGGACGTTGGCGTCACACTGAGCCACGCAGCAGGTTCACAGGACGTTGGCGTCACACTGAGCCACGCAGCGGGTTCACAGGACGTTGGCGTCACACTGAGCCACGCAGCGGGTTCACAGGACGTTGGCGTCACACTGAGCCACGCAGCAGGTTCACAGGACGTTGGCGTCACACTGAGCCACGCAGCAGGTTCACAGGATGTTGGCGTCACACTGAGCCACGCAGCGGGTTCACAGGACGTTGGCGTCACACTGAGCCACGCAGCGGGTTCACAGGACGTTGGCGTCACACTGAGCCACGCAGCAGGTTCACAGGACGTTGGCGTCACACTGAGCCACGCAGCGGGTTCACAGGACGTTGGCGTCACACTGAGCCACGCAGCAGGTTCACAGGACGTTGGCGTCACACTGAGCCACGCAGCGGGTTCACAGGACGTTGGCGTCACACTGAGCCACGCAGCAGGTTCACAGGATGTTGGCGTCACACTGAGCCACGCAGCGGGTTCACAGGACGTTGGCGTCACACTGAGCCACGCAGCAGGTTCACAGGACGTTGGCGTCACACTGAGCCACGCAGCGGGTTCACAGGACGTTGGCGTCACACTGAGCCACGCAGCAGGTTCACAGGACGTTGGCGTCACACTGAGCCACGCAGCGGGTTCACAGGACGTTGGCGTCACACTGAGCCACGCAGCAGGTTCACAGGACGTTGGCGTCACACTGAGCCACGCAGCGGGTTCACAGGACGTTGGCGTCACACTGAGCCACGCAGCGGGTTCACAGGACGTTGGCGTCACACTGAGCCATGCAGCGGGTTCACAGGACGTTGGCGTCACACTGAGCCATGCAGCGGGTTCACAGGACGTTAATTGAATGATGGATTTGAGGTCCGGATCACAAATTTTTGATGATCGACACAACGATTTATCATTTCAAGTTCGCACATTTACATGCAACAACTTACAAACAATCTCAAAAACCTGACGTGTCAACAATGTCATTAACGAGATCGCACCGTGTAACGGCAAAAAGTGTCAATATCTTGTCTGTTTGAGCTGCGTTTTCCCATTGACTCCAATCCTAACCAAAGCACCAAATTCACAGCACAAAAGCCCAACAGCCACAGAATAGACAGGGGCCAGACAGTGCCAGAGAGGGGGGGGGTACATGGTGCCGGAGGGGGGAGGGGAGGCAGACGGTGCCAGAGGGGGGGGGGGGGGGTACATGGTGCCAGAGGGGGGGGGCAGACGGTGCCAGGGGGGGGGGGGGGTACATGGTGTCGGAGGGGGGCAGACGATGTCAGGGGGGGGGGGGGGGGGAGAGAGAGGACACAGGAGAGGAGATCCAGGGAAGGGAACTAGGAGGGGGTTGCCGGGAAGGGGGGAGCCAGGAGAACACTCAGTGATCTGAAGGATCAGTGCACCACTGTATGTATCATTATCATGGAGGGCAGATACCGGCCTGTGTCCCCGGTGTGCCTCCTCCTCCCCCGGTGTCTCTGTGCACGGACCTGTGTCTCGGTCTCCGGTTCTCCTTAGTCTGTGTCGCCCTGTGATGACGTCAGGCTCTTGGCTCCGCCTCCTCTGTCTCTCGGGTCTCAGCGCTAAGAGGGATCCCGGGTATCTAAGCCTGCGGTGGATCACATGTGGCTGCAGGCGGACTGGCCCAGGTGACAGGGGGGCAAGTGCCCCCCGGGCTGTTGGTTTTGCCCTAATTTAGGGCTGCCCCTTTAATGAAGCAGGTCCGGCCGGGCTCGGTTTACGGCCGCAGCTGCTGTAATGTGACAGCGGTGAGTGAGAGCCGGGGACTGACAGCAAACGCCCCCCCCCTACCGCTCCTCCCCCTCTCCATAGGCCCCCCCCCCTCTCCTCCTTTGTCCCCCCTCTCCTCCTCCTTCCCTCTCCTCCTTTCTCAGCTGTGTGATACCTCTGCAGAGTGCGGAGTGTCCTGTGTATCTCAGCAGTGTGATACCTCTGCAGGGAGCATAGTATCCTGGTGTATCTCAGCAGTGTGATACCTCTGCAGAGTGCGGAGTGTCCTGTGTATCTCAGCAGTGTGATACCTCTGCAGGGAGCATAGTATCCTGGTGTATCTCAGCAGTGTGATACCTCTGCAGAGTGCGGAGTGTCCTGTGTATCTCAGCAGTGTGATACCTCTGCAGAGTGCGGAGTGTCCTGTGTATCTCAGCAGTGTGATACCTCTGCAGGGAGTGGAGTGTCCTGTGTATCTCAGCAGTGTGATACCTCTGCAGAGTGCGGAGTGTCCTGTGTATCTCAGCAGTGTGATACCTCTGCAGGGAGCATAGTATCCTGGTGTATCTCAGCAGTGTGATACCTCTGCAGAGTGCGGAGTGTCCTGTGTATCTCAGCAGTGTGATACCTCTGCAGAGTGCGGAGTGTCCTGTGTATCTCAGCAGTGTGATACCTCTGCAGGGAGTGGAGTGTCCTGTGTATCTCAGCAGTGTGATACCTCTGCAGAGTGCGGAGTGTCCTGTGTATCTCAGCAGTGTGATACCTCTGCAGAGTGCGGAGTGTCCTGTGTATCTCAGCAGTGTGATACCTCTGCAGGGAGCATAGTATCCTGGTGTATCTCAGCAGTGTGATACCTCTGCAGAGTGCGGAGTGTCCTGTGTATCTCAGCAGTGTGATACCTCTGCAGAGTGCGGAGTGTCCTGTGTATCTCAGCAGTGTGATACCTCTGCAGGGAGTGGAGTGTCCTGTGTATCTCAGCAGTGTGATACCTCTGCAGAGTGCGGAGTGTCCTGTGTATCTCAGCAGTGTGATACCTCTGCAGAGTGCGGAGTGTCCTGTGTATCTCAGCAGTGTGATACCTCTGCAGAGTGCGGAGTGTCCTGTGTATCTCAGCAGTGTGATACCTCTGCAGAGTGCGGAGTGTCCTGTGTATCTCAGCTGTGTGATACCTCTGCAGGGAGCGGAGTGTCCTGTGTATCTCAGCAGTGTGATACCTCTGCAGGGAGCATAGTATCCTGGTGTATCTCAGCTGTGTGATACCTCTGCTCATCCCATATACTGAATATAACTATAATTGGCGGTGAAGCCACGCCCAATTAACAAGGTAACCGCCGCTGTTACCATAGTAACCGCTGGCAGATTCCACCGCTCGTCTCCGTCCAGCAAAAATAGAAAAATCGCAGCCGGACGCCAAAATGTGAGAACAGCGCCATTAACCCCCGAGAGCCCAAACTGCGCCAACACTGCCCTACAGATATCACTCCCCCCCTGACACGTGACCCCCAACTCATCACCCCCAACACTGCCCTATAGATATCACACCCCCAACACGTGACCCCCGGCTCATCACCCCCAACACTGCCCTACAGATATCACCCCCCCCCTGACACGTGACCCCCAACTCATCACCCCCAACACTGCCCTACAGATATCACCCCCCCCTGACACGTGCCCCCGGCTCATCACCCCCCCCCCAACTCATCACCCCCCTATCACCCTTTGACGTGTCACCCCCCCCTCCCCCTCATCATCCTCTGACACGTCACCCCCTGACATAGCTCCTAAAAGACCCCAATGCTCTGTATGCAGGGTGTCAGAGCCCCTGGGCTGGGGCGAGCGGTGACGTCCCCGGGGGTCCGGCCTGTTCCCCATTTTTGGTGTCTGGATAGTGAATGCGGCTCGGACCCCCAGGACAACCGGTCAGCAGGACAGGGGCCTTGTCCCCCCCATCAGGATATCAGCACTGACACCCACAGATGGAAAAGGGCCCCTGTGCAAGAACAATACAAGGGCCCTGTGCAGTCCAGTCGCTCAGCATGATGCACCGTCCCACCTGATGTGGAGGTAGAAAGGGGCCCCTATGTGGCCCCATAGGTTGCACCATGATCTGTCCTATCATTGCTGAGGACAGGCAAACTCCACACCAGGCTGCAGGGCTTGTGTTTGACCACTGGGTGGCAGCACTTGTGAATTTTGCAGGGGAAGAAGGTATTTGCACTATTATTTACTATTGCTGCAAAAATCAAAGTTCTGCCTTTAATGCTGCATTCTGATAAGACAGAGCGTGAAGATGTGATTCCTGATAAGGCAGAGCATGAAGATGTGATTCCTGATAAGGCAGAGCATGAAGATGTGATTCCTGATAAGGCAGAACGTGAAGATGTGATTCCTGATAAGGCAGAGCATGAAGATGTGATTCCTGATAATGTAGAGGCTGAAGATGTGATTCCTGATAAGGCAGGGCATGACGATGTGATTCCTGATAAGACAGAGCATGAAGATGTGATTCCTGATAAGACAGAGCATGACAATATGATTCCTGATAAGGCAGAGCATGACGATGTGATTCCTGATAAGACAGAGCATGACGATGTGATTCCTGATAAGACAGAGCATGAAGATGTGACTCCTGATAAGACAGAACATGAAGATGTGATTCCTGATAAGACAGAACATGAAGATGTGATTCCTGATAAGACAGAGCATGAAGATGTGATTCCTGATAAGACAGAGCATGACAATATGATTCCTGATAAGACAGAACATGAAGATGTGATTCCTGATAAGACAGAACATGAAGATGTGATTCCTGATAAGACAGAACATGAAGATGTGATTCCTGATAAGGCAGAGCATGAAGATGTGATTCCTGATAAGACAGAACATGAAGATGTGATTCCTGATAAGACAGAACATGAAGATGTGATTCCTGATAAGACAGAACATGAAGATGTCATTCCTGATAAGACAGAACATGAAGATGTGATTCCTGATAAGACAGAACGTGAAGATGTGATTCCTGATAAGGCAGAGCGTGAAGATGTGATTCCTGATAAGACAGAACGTGAAGATGTGATTCCTGATAAGGCAGAATATGAAGATGTGATTCCTGATAAGGCAGAGCGTGAAGATGTGATTCCTGATAAGGCAGAGCGTGAAGATGTGATTCCTGATAGACAGAGCGTGACAATATGATTCCTGATAAGACAGAGCATGACAATATGATTCCTGATAAGGCAGAGTATGAAGATGTGATTCCTGATAAGGCAGAGCATGAAGATGTGATTCCTGATAAGGCAGAGCATGACGATGTGATTCCTGATAAGACAGAACATGAAGATGTGATTCCTGATAAGACAGAACATGAAGATGTGATTCCTGATAAGACAGAGCATGACAATATGATTCCTGATAAGGCAGAGCATGAAGATGTGATTCCTGATAAGGCAGAGCATGAAGATGTGATTCCTGATAATGTAGAGGCTGAAGATGTGATTCCTGATAAGACAGAACATGAAGATGTCATTCCTGATAAGGCAGAATATAAAGATGTGATTCCTGATAAGGCAGAGCGTGAAGATGTGATTCCTGATAAGGCAGAGCGTGAAGATGTGATTCCTGATAATGTAGAGCGTGAAGATGTGATTCCTGATAAGGCAGAGCGTGAAGATGTGATTCCTGATAAGACAGAGCATGAAGATGTGATTCCTGATAAGGCAGAGCGTGAAGATGTGATTCCTGATAAGACAGAACATGAAGATGTGATTCCTGATAAGGCAGAACATGAAGATGTGATTCCTGATAAGGCAGAGCGTGAAGATGTGATTCCTGATAAGGCAGAGCGTGAAGATGCGATTCCTGATAAGGCAGAGCATGAAGATGTGATTCCTGATAAGACAGAACATGAAGATGTGATTCCTGATAAGACAGAGCATGACAATATGATTCCTGATAAGGCAGACCGTGAAGATGTGATTCCTGATAAGGCAGAACGTGAAGATGTGATTCCTGATAAGGCAGAGCGTGAAGATGTGATTCCTGATAAGGCAGAGCGTGAAGATGTGATTCCTGATAAGGCAGAGCGTGAAGATGTGATTCCCGATAAGGCAGAGTGTGAAGATGTGATTCCTGATAAGGCAGAGCGTGAAGATGTGATTCCTGATAAGGCAGAGCGTGAAGATGTGATTCCTGATAAGGCAGAGCATGAAGATGTGATTTCTGATAAGACAGAGCATGAAGATGTGACTCCTGATAATGTAGAGGCTGAAGATGTGATTCCTGATAATGTAGAGGCTGAAGATGTGATTCCTGATAATGTAGAGGCTGAAGATGTGATTCCTGATAATGTAGAGGCTGAAGATGTGATTCCTGATAAGACAGAGCATGAAGATGTGATTCCTGATAAGGCAGAGTATGAAGATGTGATTCCTGATAAGGCAGAACATGACAATGTGATTCCTGATAAGGCAGAACATGAAGATGTGATTCCTGATAAGGCAGAGTATGAAGATGTGATTCCTGATAAGGCAGAACATGACAATGTGATTCCTGATAAGGCAGAGCGTGAAGATGTGATTCCTGATAAGACAGAGCATGAAGATGTGATTCCTGATAAGACAGAACATGAAAATGTGATTCCTGATAAGGCAGAGTATGAAGATGTGATTCCTGATAAGGCAGAGCGTGAAGATGCGATTCCTGATAAGACAGAACATGAAGATGTGATTCCTGATAAGGCAGAACATGAAGATGTGATTCCTGATAAGACAGAACATGAAGATGTGATTCCTGATAAGGCAGAACATGAAGATGTGATTCCTGATAAGGCAGAGCGTGAAGATGCGATTCCTGATAAGACAGAACATGAAGATGTGATTCCTGATAAGACAGAACATGAAGATGTGATTCCTGATAAGACAGAACATGAAGATGTGATTCCTGATAAGACAGAGCATGACAATATGATTCCTGATAAGGCAGAGCGTGAAGATGTGATTCCTGATAAGGCAGAGCGTGAAGATGTGATTCCTGATAAGGCAGAGCGTGAAGATGTGATTCCTGATAAGGCAGAGCGTGAAGATGTGATTCCTGATAAGGCAGAACATGAAGATGTGATTCCTGATAAGACAGAGCATGACAATATGATTCCTGATAAGGCAGAGTATGAAGATGTGATTCCTGATAAGGCAGAGTATGAAGATGTGATTCCTGATAAGGCAGAACGTGAAGATGTGATTCCTGATAAGGCAGAGCGTGAAGATGTGATTCCTGATAAGGCAGAGCGTGAAGATGTGATTCCTGATAAGGCAGAGCATGAAGATGTGATTCCTGATAAGACAGAACATGAAGATGTGATTCCTGATAAGGCAGAGTATGAAGATGTGATTCCTGATAAGGCAGAGCATGAAGATGTGATTCCTGATAAGACAGAACATGAAGATGTGATTCCTGATAAGGCAGAGCATGAAGATGTGATTCCTGATAAGGCAGAGTATAAAGATGTGATTCCTGATAAGGTAGAGGGTGACGATTGTGTGTTCTTCCTTCCCAGAGTGCACAGAGGACAGTACAGGGCTCTTAAGATGGGATTCTTTAGCAGGAAAATCATGAAGATTAATAAGGTCGATCATAAAGATGTGATTTCTGGGCATGAAGACATTTATGGTCAGTGATGATTATCCCATATAAATCAGGGTCAGGGGTCAGCTCTGCCTGGTGTTTAATGGCCTTTATCCTGCTGGAGAGATCCAGAAGGTCTCCAGGTCACTGTCCAGATGTCCGGACAGAGGTGCAGCCCTAAGCCCTCCACACAGCACAGGGAGATACAGGACAGAGGAGATACAGGGACAGGGGAGATACAGGGACAGGGGAGATACAGGGACAGGGGAGATACAGGGACAGGGGAGATACAGGGACAGGGGAGATACAGGGACAGGGGGGATACGGGGACAGGGGAGATACAGGGACAGGGGAGATACAGGGACAGGGAAGATACAGGACAGGGGGGATACAGGGACAAGGGAGATACAGGACAGAGGAGATACAGGACAGGGAGATACAGGGACAGGGGAGATACGGGGACAGGGGAGATACAGGGACAGGGGAGATACAGGGACAGGGGGGATACGGGGACAGGGAGATACAGGGACAGGGGAGATACAGGGACAGGGAAGATACAGGACAGGGGGGATACAGGGACAAGGGAGATACAGGGACAGGGGAGATACGGGGACAGGGGAGATACAGGGACAGGGGAGATACAGGGACGGGAGATACAGGACAGGGGGGATACAGGGACAGGGGAGATACAGGGACAGGGAGATACAGGGACAGGGGAGATACAGGGACAGGGGAGATACAGGGACAGGGGGGATACGGGGACAGGGGAGATACAGGGACAGGGAGATACAGGGACAGGGAAGATACAGGACAGGGGGGATACAGGGACAAGGGAGATACAGGGACAGGGGAGATACGGGGACAGGGGAGATACAGGGACAGGGGAGATACAGGGACGGGAGATACAGGACAGGGGGGATACAGGGACAGGGGAGATACAGGACAGGGGGATACAGGGACAGGGGAGATACAGGGACATGGGAGATACAGGGACAGGGCAGATACAGGGACAGGGGAGATACAGGGACAGGGGAGATACAGGGACAGGGGGGATACAGGGACAGGGGAGATACAGGGACAGGGGAGATACGGGACAGGGGAGATACAGGGACAGGGAGATACAGGGACAGGGAAGATACAGGACAGGGGGGATACAGGGACAGGGGAGATACAGGGACAGGGGAGATACGGGGACAGGGGAGATACAGGGACAGGGGAGATACAGGGACGGGAGATACAGGACAGGGGGGATACAGGGACAGGGAGATACAGGACAGGGGGGATACAGGGACAGGGGAGATACAGGGACATGGGAGATACAGGGACAGGCAGATACAGGGACAGGGGAGATACAGGGACAGGGGAGATACAGGGACAGGGCAGATACAGGGACAGGGGAGATACAGGACAGGGGGGATACAGGGACAGGGGAGATACAGGGACAGGGGAGATACAGGACAGGGGAGATACAGGGACGGGGGAGATACAGGGACAGGGGAGATACAGGACAGGGGAGATACAGGGACAGAGGAGATACAGGGACAGGGGAGATACAGGACAGAGGAGATACAGGACAGGGGAGATACAGGGACAGGGGAGATACGGGGACAGGGGAGATACAGGGACAGGGAGATACAGGGACAGGGAAGATACAGGACAGGGGGATACAGGGACAGGGGAGATACAGGGACAGGGGAGATACGGGACAGGGGAGATACAGGGACAGGGGAGATACAGGGACGGGAGATACAGGACAGGGGGGATACAGGGACAGGGGAGATACAGGACAGGGGGGATACAGGGACAGGGGAGATACAGGGACATGGGAGATACAGGACAGGGCAGATACAGGGACAGGGGAGATACAGGGACAGGGGAGATACAGGGACAGGGCAGATACAGGGACAGGGGAGATACAGGACAGGGGGGATACAGGGACAGGGGAGATACAGGGACAGGGAGATACAGGACAGGGGAGATACAGGGACGGGGGAGATACAGGGACAGGGGAGATACAGGACAGGGGAGATACAGGGACAGAGGAGATACAGGGACAGGGGAGATACAGGACAGAGGAGATACAGGACAGGGGAGATACAGGGACAGGGAGATACAGGACAGAGGAGATACAGGACAGGGAGAATACAGGGACAGGGGAGATACAGGGACAGAGGAGATACAGGACAGAGGAGATACAGGGACAGGGGAGATACAGGACAGAGGAGATACAGGACAGGGGAGATACAGGGGGAGGCACTATGTCCAGATCTTGACATCTTTTGTCTTCCTCCATTTCTCTTTTTTGTTAGTGTTATTTTATTCTTTTTAGCAGCAGAGAAGCACAAAGGTCTGAACCCACCTGACCCCCTGATCTCACCATTATCTGTCCCTCTGTCTGTCCCTCTGTCTGCCCCTCTTGTCTGCCCCTCTTGTCTGTCCCTCTTGTCTGCCCCTCTTGTCTGCCCCTCTTGTCTGTCCCTCTTGTCTGTCCCTCTATCTGTCCCTCTGTCCTCTTATCTCTCCATCCATCTCCTGACCTCCTTTGCTCTCTGATCCCTGTGACTTTGATGTGTCCTGAACTCTCTTGAACTCTTCTCCATCTCTGGAGTCTCCTCTTCTCCTCAGGCACCTGGTGATGATATTTTAGGGTCCAGCCCCCCATGTCCTCCCATCCTCCTCCTCCTCCTCTCCTCCTGTCCCTCCTCCATCTCTCCCCTCTTTTCTGATGATGCTGGAGAGGATTTTAGTGGAGCAGAAGAAGAAGAAGACGAGAAAGAGGAGGAAGAGGAAGAAGAGGAAGAGGAGGACAGGTAGAAGGAGCAGACAGAGGACTCCGGCACCTCCATTCCCAGGTATAGTCATGGCTTTGCCTCTATTTGTTCTTTCCCCCTCAGCCTGGCAGAGGGGGCAGAGGGGGCAGAGGTGGCAGAGGGGGCAGAGGAGGCAGAGGGGGCAGAGGTGGCAGAGGTGACAGAGGTGGCAGAGGTGGCAGAGGTGACAGAGGTGGCAGAGGTGGCAGAGGTGACAGAGGTGGCAGAGGTGACAGAGGGGGCAGAGGTGGCAGAGGTGACAGAGGTGGCAGAGGTGGCAGAGGTGACAGAGGTGGCAGAGGTGACAGAGGAGGCAGAGGGGGCAGAGGTGGCAGAGGTGACAGAGGTGGCAGAGGTGGCAGAGGTGACAGAGTGGCAGAGGTGGCAGAGGTGACAGAGGTGGCAGAGGTGACAGAGGTGACAGAGGGGGCAGAGGAGGCAGAGGTGGCAGAGGTGACAGAGGTGGCAGAGGTGACAGAGGTGGCAGAGGGGGCAGAGGTGGCAGAGGTGACAGAGGTGGCAGAGGGGGCAGAGGTGACAGAGGTGGCAGAGGGGGCAGAGGTGGCAGAGGTTGCAGAGGTGGCAGAGGGGGCAGAGGTGGCAGAGGAGGCAGAGGTGACAGAGGGGGCAGAGGTGGCAGAGGGGGCAGAGGTGACAGAGGTGACAGAGGGGGCACAGTGCAGCTTCTATGACATCCAGTCACTATCACATACAGTCACTTATTGTCGCTACATTGTAGAACTGATGTCTCTTCTGTCCTTTGTATAGATGGAGGGGGGGAATTCAGGAAATCTAAGTGTTATTCCTCTATGATCAGAGCCGGCATTTATCATTCACTGACATATTCCTGTCCTATAATGCTGTAGACTTGTATGTGCAGTCCCATGTAAGACCAAGACAGAGCCATGTGCTGTGCTGGGAATTTGTTTTGAATAACGATCTCAGCTCTGCTACATCTGATGGCATAAATCAATGCTGGGGATGAGATCTGCACCTAGGAGATGTATTGTATATATACTGTATATTTAAGCTATATCATTTATGTATTCATATATATGTATATTAACGTTTTTATTATTTATTATTATTTTATTATCATCTATATTATATTTTATTTTCATTTTAATTGTCATTGTTAATTTAGTTTTTATTTATAACTACAACCGATGTATAGAGTAAGCTGTATATATAATATACACACTCTCCTCTATCTATACATTGTTGTAGCTGTAAATTAAAAAAATAAAGTGAAATGTAAAAAATATAATGAAAATATATATTATTTTTCTATTTTGCTTACATATATATGAAATATGTATTCAGTTAATTTTGTCATTATTTTATTTTATATTATTTATTTTAATTTTTATTCACTTATTCAAAGCTGTAACAGATGTATAGATAGATGTGGATATATATATATACATACAGGAGCATCTGAATGATTAGAAGATCATCAATAAGTGACTTTATCTCAGTAATTCAATCTATAAAGTGACCACATCTATTATATAGAGTCATTACACACAGAGGGATCTATGTCATGTGTTTATTTCTGTTAATGTTGATGATTAATGAAAACCCAAAGGTCATTATCTCAGAACATTAAAGTAGGGAGGATGAAGGGTTAAACACTGCGCTGCCGTATTCCGCCAGACATCAAAGGGTGAATATAATATTGATTTATTTTAAAACATGACAATATGACATAGATTTTTTATGACATTCTAATTCATCGAGCTGCTGTACTATTTATATATACATAAATAAGAATAATGCTATATACACCCACAGAGGTGCGCAATCACCAGGAATGTGAGGAATCATTAATAATGGATCCTGCTGTGATATGAACTTTTTACCTGCATCAGAGGACAGAGATATTGAATATATTTTTGTAATAAATGATAAATTATGATGAAAGTTAACCTCTATAAATTAAATTCGGTGAAGATATATCAGTTATATACAGTGTAACCTTTACCATCAGTGTAATAAGCCCCCGGACTCTGTGTCTCCCCTGCCTCATTGTAAAGGCCAGTTTACACGTAGCGAGATCACCGGTTTACACGTAGCGAGATCACCGGTTTACACGTAGCGAGATCACCGGTTTACATGTAGCGAGATCACCAGTGTACACGTAGCGAGATCACCGGTTTACATGTAGCGAGATCACCGGTTTACACGTAGCGAGATCACCGGTTTACACATAGCGAGATCACCGGTTTACACGTAGCGAGATCACCGGTGTACACGTAGCGAGATCACCGGTGTACACGTAGCGAGATCACCGGTTTACACGTAGCGAGATCACCGGTTTACACGTAGCGAGATCACCGGTTTACATGTAGCGAGATCACCGGTTTACACATAGCGAGATCACCGGTTTACACGTAGGGAGATCACCGGTTTACACGTAGCGAGATCACCGGTGTACACATAGCGAGATCACCGATTTACACGTAGCGAGATCACCGGTTTACACGTAGCGAGATCACCGGTTTACACGTAGCGAGATCACCGGTTTACACATAGCGAGATCACCGGTTTACACGTAGGGAGATCACCGGTTTACACGTAGCGAGATCACCGGTGTACACGTAGGGAGATCACCGTTTACACGTAGCGAGATCACCGGTTTACACGTAGGGAGATCACCGGTTTACACGTAGCGAGATCACCGGTGTACACGTAGCGAGATCACCGGTTTACACGTAGCGAGATCACCGGTTTACACGTAGCGAGATCACCGGTTTACACGTAGGGAGATCACCGGTTTACACGTAGCGAGATCACCGGTGTACACGTAGCGAGATCACCGATTTACACGTAGCGAGATCACCGGTTTACACGTAGCGAGATCACCGGTTTACACGTAGCGAGATCACCGGTTTACACATAGCGAGATCACCGGTTTACACGTAGGGAGATCACCGGTTTACACGTAGCGAGATCACCGGTGTACACGTAGGGAGATCACCGGTTTACACGTAGCGAGATCACCGGTTTACACGTAGGGAGATCACCGGTTTACACGTAGCGAGATCACCGGTGTACACGTAGCGAGATCACCGGTTTACACGTAGCGAGATCACCGGTTTACACGTAGCGAGATCACCGGTTTACACGTAGCGAGATCACCGTTTACACGTAGCGAGATCACCGGTGTACACGTAGCGAGATCACCGGTGTACACGTAGCGAGATCACCGGTTTTGTGACGTAGCGAGATCACCGGTTTTGTGACGTAGCGAGATCACCGGTTTTGTGACGTAGCGAGATCACCGGTTTTGTGACGTAGCGGTGATCTCGCCGGCGATCTCTGTACGTGTGACACTTAGCAGTGATCGGCCCCCGCTGCGAGATCGCTGATCTTTATTGAATGGCCCGGACCATTGTCTTATCGGTGATCTCCTGCTGGCCAGGCTGCATCGCTGTGTGTGACAGGCAGATCCCACCAGAGATCCCCAGTCTGTGCCCGAGACCCTGAACGATCCCAACGACCGTCAGGTGTCAGCACATCGCTGGGTGATCCCTGGTGGGATCTGCCTGTCTGACAGCTCACCAGTGACCACGTAGCGAGGCACCAGCGATCCCGGCCAGGCAGGATCATTGTCAGGATCGCTGGAGCATCGCTACGTGTCAATCAGCCTTTAGATTGTCAGCTCTTGTGAGCCGGGCTGTCACTACCGTGCTCTGATTATTATATTGTATTATGGTTTGTATTGAATTTTCTGATAATTGTTTCTTATGACTGATTGTATCTGATCCTCTGAATTGTGAAGCTGCGGAATTGTTTGGCCCTATATAAAGATCATTATTATTATTATTACTATTATTATTATTATTATTATTACCTTAAATGACTAAATACAGAGATAAAAATATGAAATTGTGTCCATATAAAATACATCATAGAAAACAAAAAATAAATAAATGAATAAGTAAATAAAACATTAGAGTTCATCCATATAATAACCATAATATTATACAAGAAAAGAGGAAAAACTAAATGAATGAACGAATAAATAGAAGATGGAATGAATAATGCTGATTCTGTCTGATGATGGGGCGCGGTGCTGCTCGGACCGGTTCTCTGTCTGATGATGGGGCGCCGTGCTGCTCGGACCCGTTCTCTGTCTGATGATGG
The DNA here is from genome assembly GCA_033576535.1 of Allobates femoralis. NCBI lineage: Eukaryota > Metazoa > Chordata > Amphibia > Anura > Aromobatidae > Allobates > Allobates femoralis. The sequence continues at coordinate 42,609,286 of JARQOC010000009.1, read as the reverse complement.
GGTGCGGTGCTGCTCGGACCCGTTCTCTGTCTGATGATGGGGCGCGGTGCTGCTCGGACCCGTTCTCTGTCTGATGATGGGGCGCGGTGCTGCTCGGACCCGTTCTCTGATGATGGGGCGCGGTGCTGCTCGGACCCGTTCTCTGTCTGATGATGGGGCGCGGTGCTGCTCAGACCCGTTCTCTGTCTGATGATGGGGCGCGGTGCTGCTCGGACCCGTTCTCTGTCTGATGATGGGGCGCGGTGCTGCTCAGACCCGTTCTCTGTCTGATGATGGGGTGCGGTGCTGCTAGGACCCGTTCTCTGTCTGATGATGGGGCGCGGTGCTGCTCGGACCCGTTCTCTGTCTGATGATGGGGCGCGGTGCTGCTCGGACCCGTTCTCTGATGATGGGGTGCGGTGCTGCTCGGACCCGTTCTCTGTCTGATGATGGGGTGCGGTGCTGCTCGGACCCGTTCTCTGTCTGATGATGGGGCGCGGTGCTGCTCGGACCCGTTCTCTGTCTGATGATGGGGCGCGGTGCTGCTCGGACCCGTTCTCTGTCTGATGATGGGGCGCGGTGCTGCTCGGACCGGTTCTCTGTCTGATGATGGGGCGCGGTGCTACTCGGACCCGTTCTCTGTCTGATGATGGGGCGCGGTGCTGCTCGGACCCGTTCTCTGTCTGATGGTGGGGTGCGGTGCTGCTCGGACCCGTTCTCTGTCTGATGATGGGGTGCGGTGCTGCTCGGACCGGTTCTCTGTCTGATGATGGGGCGCGGTGCTGCTCGGACCCGTTCTCTGTCTGATGATGGGGCGCGGTGCTGCTCAGACCCGTTCTCTGTCTGATGATGGGGCGCGGTGCTGCTCGGACCCGTTATCTGTCTGATGATGGGGTGCGGTGCTGCTCGGACCCGTTCTCTGTCTGATGATGGGGCGCGGTGCTGCTCGGACCCGTTCTCTGTCTGATGATGGGGTGCGGTGCTGCTCAGACCCGTTCTCTGTCTGATGATGGGGTGCGGTGCTGCTCGGACCCGTTCTCTGTCTGATGATGGGGCGCGGTGCTGCTAGGACCCGTTCTCTGTCTGATGATGGGGCGCGGTGCTGCTCGGACCCGTTCTCTGTCTGATGATGGGGCGCGGTGCTGCTCGGACCCGTTCTCTGTCTGATGATGGGGTGCGGTGCTGCTCGGACCCGTTCTCTGATGATGGGGCGCGGTGCTGCTCAGACCCGTTCTCTGTCTGATGATGGGGTGCGGTGCTGCTCGGACTTGTTCTCTGTCTGATGATGGGGTGCGGTGCTGCTTGGACCCGTTCTCTGATGATGGGGTGCGGTGCTGCTCGGACCCGTTCTCTGTCTGATGATGGGGCGCGGTGCTGCTCGGACCCGTTCTCTGTCTGATGATGGGGCGCGGTGCTGCTCGGACCCGTTCTCTGTCTGTTGATGGGGTGCAGTGCCACCAAACATTTCAGGGGGCAGGAAACCTCTTGGCCTTCACCAATCATGAGATGGTGCAGAATATATATGCAGGGTCTCACACCGGTCCGGCCAGGGTTTGGTATCATGTGGGGGTCTGTCGGGGGCTTGTGCTTGACGCTGATCCAGAGACCCTAATGCACAAAGATTCTAATAAGGAGCTGATGTGAGTTCTGGGAATGGGCAACGCTATCGGGACTTGTTAGCCGAGGTGCCATGGTGGCGCAGCACCACTCCAGGGTAACCTCCTGCATTGTATGTACCTGATAGATTGACATACGTTGCTCCTGTATGTTTTACTGTATGTGTCCATATGTCCTGTCATCTGCTCCATCCAGGTCATTGATCTTGTGTGACCCCATTGATGGGGATGGTCACAACCCCTGTCCTAAAAACCGGCTTATAGGTCCCCTGATGTCAGCCTATGGTTTATGGCTCTGGTCTCCTGGGTCTTCTGCTAATATTCCCTGCAGTGGAGCCATATTGTGCCAACAAAAGGATCTGATGGGAGCTGGAGGCTGCTGTTCACATCTTGCATTTTTGATGTTCTTTTCTTCTGCCAAAACTTGTTCTCTTGACAATAAAAAAAAGCTGCTTCTGAAAAGTCGGATTTGATGGTTTTTTGCTGCTTTTTTGTTTTTGTTTTTTCTACTTTTTTGTTTTTGTTTTTTCTGCTTTTTTTCTGTATTTTTGCTTTTTTGTTATGTTTATTGCTGCAATTCTGCTGCTTTTTTGCTGTTTTTGGCACATTTTGCTGTCATTTGTCTACACTACATGTTAATAAAGTTAGTTTTATTCACCACAAAAGCAGCAAACACTCAGCGGTTACATTTTTGCACTTTCTCGTTGCTTTCAATGGTGAAAAGTGCAAACTCTGATAGAAGCGACTTTCTGCTTCTCTCCAGATTCCATTTCAGTCAGGAATAACGTTAAAGTGCAGAAGATTTCTGGAATCTCATAGATAAAATGTGCATAAAACGCATGAAAAAGCCCCAATGTGTGCACATGGCCGCGCTCTGGACTCAGGGCTGTGACTTTTCATATTGGAAGATAATTCACGCTGGAATCCTCCCCTTTATAGGGAGAGTGATGACGGTCAGTGATCGATGACCTATCACACGTCTATGCTCCACTTCTGGGTGCGTTTCCCCTTTAAGAAGAAATTGGAGCAAAGGCGACGTCTCCCCTGACAAAACCTCAATGGATCTGACAGCGAAACAGCAAATTGCTGAACTCAGCGTCAACATCTGCCCCCCCCCATCATCATCACATCCCCCCCCCCCCACCCCGTCCTTCTGCTACAAAGTCATGGCAGAATTGCTTACACAGATGATCCGCACCCCTCCCCCACTCTGTGCCGCCACGTATTGATTATGGAGATGTCAGGGTGATATTGGATGTGTCTGTGTAATTACTGTATTATGTGCGGCCCCCGGGGGTCACACTGTAGCAATGAGGTCCGGGGTGCAGACCCCAAATCCACAAGCGTCTCCTGGCTCCATCCTTATAGATTTCTTGGCTTTGTATAGAATTGCTACAGTGTCAGATATGGCGGATATGTGTGTCAGATATGGCGTATATGTGTGTCAGATATGGCGGATATGTGTGTCAGATATGGCGGATATGTGTGTCAGATATGGCGGATATGTGTGTCGGATATGGCGGATATGTGTGTCAGATATGGCGGGTATGTGTGTCAGATATGGCGGGTATGTTTGTCAGATATGGTGGGTATGTGTGTCAGATATGGCGGATATGTGTGTCAGATATGGCGGATACGTGTGTCAGATATGGCGGATACGTGTGTCAGATATGGCGGATACGTGTGTCAGATATGGCGGATACGTGTGTCAGATATGGCGGATACGTGTGTCAGATATGGCGGATATGTGTGTCAGATATGGCGGATATGTGTGTCAGATATGAAGGGGGGCAAACATGGCGCAGACGTTGGCTTTGTACCATAGGTGTCAATAATGGGGGCGATGCTGTGATGGGTGCGGGGGCTGCAGATAAATCGACTATAGACCCTTGATAGTTGGGGCCCCCATTGGGATTATGTATTGGGGCCATAAAGTGCGATAATGCACAGCGTGATCTCACTGGCCATAAGCGGGTGGGGGGGATTTCCCAGGATGCACTGTCCATGTGATGGGACGCGCCATGTTTAATGCCGGGGGCTGCTGTGATTTGGGGCCAATATAATCTGATTTCTTATTGTTCGGTTCGTTGTGTAAATTTAGTGGAGATTTTGATGTTATGGAGAAAATACTGTATGAAGGTGGAAAGCTGCAATGTCCCCCCCCCCGGATCATACACACTGCGCCCCCCCCCCCCCCCCGGAATCATACACACTGCGCCCCCCCCCCCCCCCCGGATCATACACACTGCGCCCCCCCCCCCCCGGATCATACACACTGCGCCCCCCCCCCCCCCCCCCGGATCATACACACTGCGCCCCCCCCCCCGGATCATACACACTGCGCCCCCCCGGATCATACCCACTGCGCCCCCCCCCCCCCGGATCATACACACTGCGCCCCCCCCCCCGGATCATACACACTGCGCCCCCCCCCCCCGGATCATACATCATACACACTGCGCCCCCCCCGGATCATACACACTGCGCCCGGGGCCGCGCACTATTAATAAGTAATGTGTGTCATCTGGGGCCCGGGGTCACTGAGGGCTCAGATTCTCCACCACTTTCCATTATTATAAAGGCAGAAAGTGCAAGAGGCAAATCAATGAGCCTCAGTCTGGGGGGGGGGGTGTATATATATATAATATATACGTGTCCAGTCCAGGGGCGGAAATATCATTGGTGCAACTGCTCAGGGGCCCAAGAGGGAACGGGGCCCATTACCACATCTAAAGCAGATGGAATTGTGTATTTTGATGAGCTATAGGACTGCACAGGGGCCCCGTATACTGTTCTTGCACAGGGGCCCCGTATACTGTTCTTGCACAGGGGCCCGTATACTGTTCTTGCACAGGGGCCCCATATACTGTTCTTGCACAGGGGCCCCCGTACACTGTTTTTGCACAGGGGCCCCCGTATACTGTTCTTGCACAGGGGCCCTTGTATACTGTTCTTGCACAGGGGCCCCCGTATACTGTTCTTGCACAGGGGCCCCCGTATACTGTTCTTGCACAGGGGCCCCTGTATACTGTTCTTGCACAGGGGCCCTTGTATACTGTTCTTGCACAGGGGCCCTTGTATACTGTTCTTGCACAGGGGCCCTCGTACACTGTTTTTGCACAGGGGCCCCCGTATACTGTTCTTGCACAGGGGCCCTTGTATACTGTTCTTGCACAGGGGCCCCTGTATACTGTTCTTGCACAGGGGCCCCCGTATACTGTTCTTGCACAGGGGCCCCTGTATACTGTTCTTGCACAGGGGCCCTTGTATACTGTTCTTGCACAGGGGCCCTTGTATACTGTTCTTGCACAGGGGCCCCCGTATACTGTTCTTGCACAGGGGCCCTTGTATACTGTTCTTGCACAGGGGCCCCGTATACTGTTCTTGCACAGGGGCCCCCGTATACTGTTCTTGCACAGGGGCCCTTGTATACTGTTCTTGCACAGGGGCCCCCATATACTGTTCTTGCACAGGGGCCACGTATACTGTTCTTGCACAGGGGCCCCGTATACTGTTCTTGCACAGGGGCCCCCATATACTGTTCTTGCACAGGGCCCCCGTATACTGTTCTTGCACAGGGGCCCCCGTATACTGTTCTTGCACAGGGGCCCCCGTATACTGTTCTTGCACAGGGGTCCCCGTATACTGTTCTTGCACAGGGGCCCCCTTGTATACTGTTCTTGTACAGGGGCCCCCGTATACTGTTCTTGCACAGGGGCCCCCGTATTCTGTTCTTGCACAGGGGCCCTTTTTTGTCTGTGTCCGCCCCCGAGGTCCACTCCGATCTTCTACTTTCTCACTTTCCGCAGCTTCGCTTGTTGTCAGTGAATGGAAACTTTACATCCAGATTTTGATGACTGTTCTGACCTAACACTTCTCACAGCTGAGGGTTTGTCACAATTGTATCTGGTCTAAACAATCCTCAGAGATCGAAAGAAAACATCGATATTTAACCACAAATCTCTTTCCTGTTTTGATAGTTTGTTACAATGTATCGGCGCAGGTTCAGAGGCCTAACTCCATCAGGAGCCGATCACACCCGGCCCGGGAGTCATTGTGCCTGTAGAAAAACACTAAGGGCCGCTTTACATTGTTCTATTTTGTGGCTGTGTACAATGTAACAATGTGTCCATGATTTCACTGCAGCCAGAGATCTGTTCAGATATTGGTCACAGATATCTGTGTGTGTAAAGCGGCCCTAAGGCTATTAAAGATTTGTAATAATCGGGGCCCATGAGCTTCACGTTACTCCACTGCGCAGGTGAACTACCGTATATTAGTCTGAATGAGATGAAAAGAGTCGACTTGTTCAGCAGCACAGAGTGTTTCAGGAGAGGAGGACGCTGATCTTGATATGTTGGTGTGGACAGGGCAGTGTCCTCATGTGAGGGGTGCACAGCAGCACAGAGTGTTTCAGCAGAGGAGGACGCTGATCTTTGATATGTTGGTGTGGACAGGGCAGTGTCCTCATGTGAGGGGTGCACAGCAGCACAGAGTGTTTCAGCAGAGGATGCTGCCTGTCCTGTTGGAGGCCATCTCATGTGATGATCTTGGTCATGTCGGGGCTGCTCATCATTGGGGCAGAGTCATAATAGGAGATACATATCCAAATGAACGGAACGAAGCAGGGCTTAATAGCAGCACAGAGGATTTCAGGAGAAAAGTGATCAGAACTGCAGAGAGCTCCTCCCCGTTGTCCATGTGTGATAGAAGGCAGTTTAGTTCACCCCTGGGTGTCTCTGTGCTCAGACAGATGGACGGACCCCCAGCCATTCCCCATTTGTCACACATTGAGGCCCCTTTGTGTGGTCCGGGGCTGGCGGCATTATCTGGTCCAGCACCATGTGTGATCACACATCTAATTACCAGTGTAATTAATCATCCGCCGCTGACGGGGCATCCATCACCTTTATTATTAAAATGCCGATTTTTGCATCTCCGATAGAGAACAGGCTCAGGAGGAATGTCAGCGCCATCGGGGGGGCGTTATATAGGGGCGCGCGGCGGTGGTGGGGACCCGGGGGGCCGCGCTGACAGCGGGTGGCATTACACTTTCCATAATAATGAAATAAAAACTGCATAAATCACAGATGTCAAAACAGAAATCCTATTAATGGCAACAGGCGGCCGTGACTGCGGTGCGGGGGCTTGTGACTGCGGTGCGGGGGCTCGTGACTGCGGTGCAGGGGCTCGTGACTGCGGTGCGGGGGCTCGTGACTGCGGTGTGGGGGCTCGTGACTGCAGGGGCTCGTGACTGCGGTGCGGGGGCTCGTGACTGCAGTGGCTCGGGACTGCGGTGTGGGGGCTTGTGACTGCGGTGCGGGGGCTTGTGACTGCGCTGCGGGGGCTCGTGACTGCGGTGCGGGGGCTCGTGACTGCAGTGGCTCGTGACTGCGGTGCGGGGCTCGTGACTGCGGTGTGTGGGGCTCGTGACTGCGGTGCGGGGGCTCGTGACTGCGGTGCGGGGGCTCGTGACTGCGGTGCGGGGGCTTGTGACTGCGATGCGGGGGCTTGTGACTGCGGTGCGGGGGCTCGTGACTGCGGTGCGGGGGCTTGTGACTGTGGTGCGGGGGCTTGTGACTGTGGTGCGGGGGCTCGTGACTGCGGTGTGGGGGCTCGTGACTGCGGTGTGGGGGCTCGTGACTGCAGGGGCTCGTGACTGCGGTGCGGGGGCTCGTGACTGCAGTGGCTCGGGACTGCGGTGTGGGGGCTCGTGACTGCGGTGCAGGGGCTCGTGACTGCAGTGGCTTGTGACTGCGGTGCAGGGGCTCGTAACTGCGGTGCGGGGGCTTGTGAGTGCGGTGCGGGGGCTCGTAACTGCGGTGCGGGGGCTCGTGACTGCAGGGGCTCGTAACTGCGGTGCGGGAGCTCGTGACTGCGGTGTGGGGGCTCGTGAGTGCGGTGCGGGGGTTTGTGACTGCGGTGCAGGGGCTCATAACTGCGGTGGCTCAGGTTGCTAGACCCAGTTCTGTGCCCGGTAAGGACTTGGTCCATGGATGTTATGGTGGACTAAGTGTGCTATGTATATGTATGCTCGGCAGGCATAGCCGCCATGATGTATTTATATGCCTACGGGAGGCAGATGTTATGTGTTTATGATGTAAAGCCCTACAGGAGGCGTATATGTGAATAGTGCAAGGCGGCCATAGCCGCCATTGGGTCCAACTAGGTACACGGTAAAGGACCCTATGTTGGTGTGTGAATCATCAGGGCGTATGCAAAACTACCCTGTGTGGTGGATGGGTGATGTAACGTGGGACTCATGATGGCAGATGTAGAAAGGCCGTACATGAGGGGTCCATGTGGTAATAGGTAGAGACTCCATAGGGTAGAGTGAGGATCCTTATCATAGGATGGGGAATGATCCCTGTCTGATGGCCGAACCTGTCATTGGGACTGACTGTTAGGTCAGATATGGTCCCGTTGATAAGTGTTGATGGTATAATATGTAATGTGATATATGTGAAATGTCAAAGTATAATAGGTGTTACCTGCAGATTATGACACCTCAATAAACTGCAGCTGTGTGGTTATACGTTAAATCATGATTGTTGGTGTTTTTTTGTTGCCAAGCGGGTCCCCCCGGGGTGCAGCCTCACACCCCTGTAACCCGAAAAAAAACACTTTGGAAAGTTTACAGTTAAGAGGTCTGAGGGGCTTATCTGACTATGTGGTGCTGCTGCCAGCCCGGTCCTCCTGTCTGTGTGCTCCTGCCTGTGTGTGTGTGTGTTCCTTCCTGTGTGTGTTCCTTCCTGTGTGTGTTCCTTCCTGTGTGTGTTCCTGCCTGTGTGTGTGTGTGTGTGTTCCTGCCTGTGTGTTCCTCCTCCTGCCTGTGTGTGTGTGTGTTCCTGCCTGTGTGTGTTCCTGCCTGTGTGTGTGTGTGTTCCTGCCTGTGTATTCCTCCTCCTGCCTGTGTGTGTGTTCCTGCCTGTGTGTGTGTTCCTGCCTGTGTGTGTGTGTGTGTTCCTGCCTGTGTGTTCCTCCTCCTGCCTGTGTGTGTGTTCCTGCCTGTGTGTGTGTGTGTGTTCCTGCCTGTGTGTGTTCCTGCCTGTGTGTGTGTTCCTGCCTGTGTGTGTGTGTGTTCCTGCCTGTGTGTTCCTCCTCCTGCCTGTGTGTGTGTTCCTGCCTGTGTGTGTGTTCCTGCTTGTGTGTTCCTCCTCCTGCCTGTGTGTGTCTGTTTGTGGAGCTAAAGAGGAGGGCAGACCCACACGAGAGGAGGTGGAACACACAGACACACAGGCAGGCAGGAGGTTGGGAGGATTGGGCTGGCAGCAGCACAGCAAACTCAGATAAGGGAAGGGAGGGGGTGGTAGAGATATTGTGTACACCTTCCCTGAATGCAGCACGCGCTCAGTGGTGCTTTCACTTTGGAAAGTGCCAGGGGGTGACAGGTTGTCTTTAAATTAGCAGAGAGAGAAGATTGTGGTCAGTTTGCAGGAGCTCAGAGTGGGAAGAAAAGATTGTAGAGATTAATGGAGCACAAACCTCCTTTATTGATAACACCAATCCGCGTTTCTACAGCGACCGCTGTCTTCTTCAGTTGGATTTACCACCTTGTTACACCGGTTTTAAGCCCCCACTAGACCACCAGGATCCTCTCATATGCGCTCAGTCTCTCCCCTTTTCTCTCTTAAATTAGCAGAAACCTATCGTAGGCTACAGTTATCCCAATGAGGCCAATACGCTCCCAGGATGAACGACGCGCCCCAAGCACAGCGCCAAATAAAGGTGGGTGATGGAATTACCAGGTATGAAAGGAAGGCCCTGGTGTCAGAGGGGCCCAGAGACTAGGCCCCGGTGTCAGAGGGGCCCGGAGACTAGGCCCCGGTGTCAGAGGGGCCCGGAGACTAGGCCCCGGTGTCAGAGGGACCCAGAGACTAGGCCCCGGTGTCAGAGGGACCCAGAGACTAGGCCCCGGTGTCAGAGGGGCCCAGAGACTAGGCCCCGGTGTCAGAGGGGCCCAGAGACAAGGCCCCGGTAGCTCAGAGGGGCCCAGAGACTAGGCCCCGGTGTCAGAGGGGCCCAGAGACTAGGCCCCGGTGTCAGAGGGGCCCGGAGACTAGGCCCCGGTGTCAGAGGGGCCCGGAGACTAGGCCCCGGTGTCAGAGGGGCCCGGAGACTAGGCCCCGGTGTCAGAGGGGCCCGGAGACTAGGCCCCGGTGTCAGAGGGGCCCAGAGACTAGGCCCCGGTGTCAGAGGGCCCAGAGACTAGGCCCCGGTGTCAGAGGGACCCAGAGACTAGGCCCCGGTGTCAGAGGGACCCAGAGACTAGGCCCCGGTGTCAGAGGGGCCCAGAGACTAGGCCCCGGTGTCAGAGGGGCCCGGAGACTAGGCCCCGGTGTCAGAGGGGCCTGGAGACTAGGCCCGGTGTCAGAGGGGCCCGAGAACTAGGTCCCGGTGTCAAGGGGCCAGAGACTAGGCCCTGGTGTCAGAGGGGCACAGAGACTAGGCCCTGGTGTCAGAGGGGCCCAGAGACTAGGTCCTGGTGTCAGGGGCCCAGAGACTAGGCCCCGGTGTCAGAGGGGCCCAGAAACTAGGCCCCGGTGTCAGAGGGGCCCAGAGACTAGGCCCCGGTGTCAGAGGGGCCCAGAGACTAGGCCCCGGTGTCAGAGGGGACCCAGAGACTAGGCCCCGGTGTCAGAGGGGCCCAGAGACTAGGCCCCGGTGTCAGAGGGACCCAGAGACTAGGCCCCGGTGTCAGAGGGACCCAGAGACTAGGCCCCGGTGTCAGAGGGACCCAGAGACTAGGCCCCGGTGTCAGAGGGGCCCGGAGAACTAGGCCCCGGTGTCAGAGGGGCCCGGAAACTAGGCCCCGGTGTCAGAGGGGCCCAGAGACAAGGCCCCGGTGTCAGAGGGGCCCAGAGACTAGGCCCCGGTGTCAGAGGGGCCCGGAGACTAGGCCCCGGTGTCAGAGGGGCCCGGAGACTAGGCCCCGGTGTCAGAGGGGCCCGGAGACTAGGCCCCGGTGTCAGAGGGGCCCGGAGACTAGGCCCCGGTGTCAGAGGGGCCCGGAGACTAGGCCCCGGTGTCAGAGGGCCCAGAGACTAGGCCCCGGTGTCAGAGGGACCCAGAGACTAGGCCCCGGTGTCAGAGGGGCCCAGAGACTAGGCCCCGGTGTCAGAAGGGCCCAGAGACTAGGCCCCGGTGTCAGAGGGGCCCAGAGACAAGGCCCCGGTGTCAGAGGGGCCCAGAGACTAGGCCCCGGTGTCAGAGGGGCCCAGAGACTAGGCCCCGGTGTCAGAGGGGCCCAGAGACTAGGCCCCGGTGTCAGAGGGGCCCAGAGACTAGGCCCCGGTGTCAGAGGGGCCCGGAGACTAGGCCCCGGTGTCAGAGGGGCCCGGAGACTAGGCCCCGGTGTCAGAGGGGCCCGGAGACTAGGCCCCGGTGTCAGAGGGGCCCGGAGACTAGGCCCCGGTGTCAGAGGGGCCCGGAGACTAGGCCCCGGTGTCAGAGGGGCCCGGAGACTAGGCCCCGGTGTCAGAGGGGCCCGGAGACTAGGCCCGGTGTCAGAGGGCCCGAGACTAGGTCCCTGGTGTCAGGGGGCCCAGAGACTAGGCCCTGGTGTCAGAGGGGCCAGAGACTAGGCCCTGGTGTCAGAGGGGCCCAGAGACTAGGTCCTGGTGTCAGGGGCCCAGAGACTAGGCCCCGGTGTCAGAGGGGCCCAGAAACTAGGCCCCGGTGTCAGAGGGGCCCAGAAACTAGGCCCCGGTGTCAGAGGGTCCCAGAGACTAGGCCCCGGTGTCAGAGGGCCCAGAGACTAGGCCCCGGTGTCAGAGGGACCCAGAGACTAGGCCCCGGTGTCAGAGGGGCCCAGAGACTAGGCCCCGGTGTCAGAGGGACCCAGAGACTAGGCCCCGGTGTCAGAGGGACCCAGAGACTAGGCCCCGGTGTCAGAGGGACCCAGAGACTAGGCCCCGGTGTCAGAGGGGCCCGGAGACTAGGCCCCGGTGTCAGAGGGGCCCGGAAACTAGGCCCCGGTGTCAGAGGGGCCCGGAGACTAGGCCCCGGTGTCAGAGGGGCCCGGAGACTAGGCCCCGGTGTCAGAGGGGCCCGGAGACTAGGCCCCGGTGTCAGAGGGGCCCGGAGACTAGGTCCTGGTGTCAGGGGCCCAGAGACTAGGCCCTGGTGTCAGAGGGGCACAGAGACTAGGCCCTGGTGTCAGAGGGGCCCAGAGACTAGGTCCTGGTGTCAGGGGGCCCAGAGACTAGGTCCTGGTGTCAGGGGCCCAGAGACTAGGCCCCGGTGTCAGAGGGGCCCAGAAACTAGGCCCCGGTGTCAGAGGGTCCCAGAGACTAGGCCCCGGTGTCAGAGGGGCCCAGAGACTAGGCCCCGGTGTCAGAGGGACCCAGAGACTAGGCCCCGGTGTCAGAGGGGCCCAGAGACTAGGCCCCGGTGTCAGAGGGACCCAGAGACTAGGCCCCGGTGTCAGAGGGACCCAGAGACTAGGCCCCGGTGTCAGAGGGACCCAGAGACTAGGCCCCGGTGTCAGAGGGGCCTGGAGACTAGGCCCCGGTGTCAGAGGGGCCCGGACTAGGCCCGGTGTCAGAGGGGCCCGGAGACTAGGCCCTTGTGTCAGAGGGGCCGGAGACTAGGCCCCGGTGTCAGAGGGGCACATAGTCAATAAACTTAGTCCCATCATTGAACTCCAGAGATGTCCCCCACAGGGCCGGACCCCACTGTCTGCTGCTGCACAGCTTTGAGGGTGTTGATGTCTTCATACCGGGAAGGAGGCGCCTGGGGCAGATTCTACACTGGGGCCCGGTGGCTTTAGTTTTACTCCTCACAGAGGAGCCACTTCTAATAAACAAATCTAATATATGGCGATATTGTAGCATCGGGGTCTGAGGTTTGGCTCCTCCGAACTGGATTAACACAGTTCTTTATACTGTACAAGTACCCCTATACCCCGTGGTGCCCCGATGTGCCTCATCCTGGGGGGGGGGGTAACTTTTTCCCTTCCTTCTCCAGCAAATGTTCTAAAAACATAAGATTTATAACTGAAGGATAATGATGTTTTTATTTTATTCTATATATTTTTTATGTTTTGATTTTTTTCTTTACCAGCACTTTATTATAACGGAAATAATATTTTTTTAAGGTTTTAATTTTTTTATCATATACCGTAACTATTTCCTACTTCTTCAAAACTATTAATTTTAATTACAATTTGTGTTTTTTTTTACTTATTTCATATTTTTTTTATTTTTGCTTCACTAGCACTTTATTGTAATGAAATATTATTTTTTTTATCATACAGGGACCGTATTTCCTATGTTTTCAAAGTTATTAATTTTAATTACAATTTTTTATTTTTTTTCTTATTTTATACATTTGTTTTGTATTTATTTTTTGCATTATTTTATTATATTTTGCATTATGTTAACTGATTTTTTATTTTTTTTTTATTTATTTTTTTATAAAATCCAGAAAGGGTTAAACTATAAATCTATTTTGCCTTTTTTGCCTTCTTTTATGTTTCTTTGATATATTTCGCTCCCTCCTGATTCTTGATCTCGGGGCCGCCTTGTTTGGAGAATAACCTGTATAAGAGAAGGGGTCGTGGGTTCTTATTTGGGCCCTTTATGCAGTAGACTCCACAAGCGCTGATGGCGCTGGCGCTTTGTAGCCTGTAGCTGCACACGGGTCGCGCTCTCGGGTCTGTCAATTTCTCATAAAATCCTGTGTGGAGCCTGGGAAGAAGGAAGAACAAAGGCCGCCGCCGTCCGACCACCGCAGCTGCCTCCTCGTCTTCATCCCCAATGTCTTCTTTTGCTGATTTCCCCTCCCACCTTTCCCGTTTAATATCAGATCCAGAGAGCGACAATGCGGCCACCGCAGAGCGGACGCAGCGTGTGCACGGCCGGGGAGCGCAGCTTTGATGTTTAATGAGACTTTAATGCCGGCTCCCCGTCAAGTCCTCGGTGTTGCCAAGTCTCTGGATTTATGGAGAGTTGACGTCGTCTCGTCCTCGTAACAACACGATAAACAAGGCGAGACCCCCCAGGTCCGGATCCATCAAGAAAACACAGGATGAGAACTGGTAACGAGGACACAATCCGAATATAGGGCCAAATACCATGGGAATCCCGTATAATGACGACCCATGGGGTATAAGCCCCTGCCCAATGTAGAGGGAGCAGGAGGCCTTAAAGAGGCAAAAATTGTAATAGGGCCGAGGATTGTAAGCTGCTTCTGCTGAGAAGCTACGTGTCATGGGTGTCTCCGTCCTTGGGACCTGAGGGTCTCATTGCCTTGTGAAACTCTGCTTTTTAAATGTATTGTCTTTCTTTTGGTTCTGCAGGGGTTAAGGACTCTTTCCTTCCTGGTAGTTCTGTTAGTCACATCTCAGATTTAGCCTTTTGTGACCACTCCCCTCCACTTTAAACAGTGACATGTTCCATCATCTGATGCCGGTTATAGAATCCATTTCTATGCTGACCACCGTGGAAGGAGCAAGTCTCTGGAAGTTGCTGAAGACGTGGTGCTTCACTGCAACTGTGGAGTTGTTGATTTATCCCTTTGTCTCTGTCTTTGTCCTCCTTCCCCTGTGTCTTATCCTTGCAGTTGTGAAATTAGTGTGCTCACCAGCCTTTGCACTATCCAGGGTGAGTGGAGGGATACTGAGGGATTAAGCACATGATGGCGACCGGGGGAGGGGGGGGGGCGAAGAACCAGCATAGGGATGTTAGGGAGCTTAGGGTGCAGATACAAGTCAAGATACAGATACAAGTCAGGAGGTGACCTTTCTCCCTACCGCAATGGCCTTCCTTTCTTTCCCTCCCTGTTGTTATCTCTGTGTCGCGCTGCGCCCTGGATATTCTCTCTTCCAAGTGTGACACTGCAATTCCAAAAAAGCATTGGTTGGACGCAATTGTGTAAGGGCATAATGCAGCCTTGGATGAGGAGCTGGGGGGGAGGGTTCTGTCAGCTTCCAGCAGCCCTGCCGCCCCTGCAGCCTTGGATGAGGAGCGGGGGGAAGGGGCAACTGATCCAGCTGCACCCCCCTAGTTACGCCCCTGGGTAGGACTCCCACCCAGGGCTTCCACTGGGAATTTTAGGGCCCCTCACCGGAGTAAGCCCAGTCAGGCCCTGATGGCGGCCCTGCTCCATCAATCAGCAAGTTATTCCCTAACCACACTATAAGGGACAACTTATTTTTAGGGGGAATCGCCCTTTATTGGCCAAGCTCGGGAGTCTTGGAAAGTTGAGTGGAGACCCCCTGGAGTTCTGTACTTATAGTGCCCTAAAAACCCAAGACTTTGTTCACCCATTGTGATTTTCCAGCGTTTTTTCATGAGTTTTGTGAAAATTAGTGGTTTCTTTTTACAGTAGCAGAAAAATCTGAGATTCCAGAAATCTGAACACCATTGTTCTATCTTTCCTGACTGAAATGAGAAAACTGCGGCGTTTTGTAAAGAAGCTGCTTCAATTCTTTAAAAAAATTTTCCCAACAGAAATTGTCACACCCCTCCGGGGCCGGGGAAGACTCGGGAACCGGGCGGTTACTTGTTGTTCTTCACCTCCTTTTCGGTTATTTTCATGGGGACAGACAGGGCCGAGACCCTGGCGGTGTCACTTAAAAGAAATGGGGAATGATAACGGAGACGTCTGAGGGGATAACAGGGTATTCGTGACGCCACCTGCGGTATGCGGCCAGGGCGGCCCCTGCTGCTTCAGAACCTCGGGGCGATGGCCGGCAGCTTGGATGGCGTTGCTCCTTGCAGGTGGAGCGCAGTCCCCAGGGCAGTGGAGTAATATTCCTGACTCGTACCTTGGCAGATGTTCACTCTGTCATCAGTACCCTCAGTGTTACGTGCGGCCGATGGTCGTCGCAAATAAAAGTCTCTCACACCACAGCTGCAGTTCCGTTACTTTTACTCAGGTGTTAAACATGGCCGCCGGTACGCTCTCTGCCAGTCTCCGGTACAGCTCTTTCTCCAGAGCCGGTTAGTACAGTCCAGCCACGGTTGGTGCCCTTTCCTTCCTCTCTGTGCTAACAAAGTCCACTCATATAAAAATATAAAAGTTTGCAAAAGTAATAAAAATAAAAAAATGCTCATTTAAAAAAAAAAAAAATCCCAAGTCCACAGTGTCGTGAGCATTACCCCCACCAGGCTCCAAACAAGTCCTGGTGATTGTCCTCTGCCCAGCTGTACAGTGTCCATGGCGGGTTACATATGCACACACTATAATCTACATGTATACTTTATTCACATTATTTGCACACACTTACTACTATACACAGTGACTTGCACAGTCTTACTTTAGAGGTTAGGGCCACTTGTCCGCAATTCGTCCTCTCCTCCAGAAAGTCCCTAAGGCCTCACCCTTCAGGCCTCGTCTCCTCCTCTATGTGGGGTCAGCAGCTCTCGATAGCAGGCCCCCTTGGCTTTTTTTAGTACTCGGGGCGGGCCTGCTATGTCGTGCCTTTTTCAAGGTCAATGCCACGACGAGGGCCAAGACATGCCCACGGACCTGCATTTGCTCTTCTTCCACCGCCATTTTTGTGAGCTAGTTCTTACACAGTTCTTTAAGGTGCACGAGATCCGTTCTCTCTGGGCCGCTCGCATCCTGTTCGTGACTGCACGTTTAGTCGGCCACTGGGGCCATGGGGTACTCAGAACCGGGCCCTCAGTTTCTCTGTCGCCGTCATCTGGGCCTGCTGGGTGATCACGGTGACGTGACCCAGCTTTGTGGTCCCGGGCAGTCAATAAAAGGGGAAGCAGCTTTTAGGAATTAACGTGACGCCACCAGTAGTGTGTGGTTATATGGGGCCAGCGCTGCAATCGGGACCACTGGGGATGATGATGGGTGCAGAAAGATGATGAGCCCTCTATGGGTAGAGTTGGTCCCCAGGACAACCGCGAGTGTAGATTAAGTGTAAAGTCTCCTGTACCTTCAAGCAGCATCCCACCGTCTAATCCCAGTCATCTCTCCGCAGGCACACAATGAAAGTCCACATAGTGCTGGGCTTTACCAGGTCTTTACTTTCAGCTTCAAGTGGTTCAGTTCACAGCGGCTCCAGGGTCGTTCTGGGGTGGATTGTCTGCAGCACTCCCTTTCTGTGTACCTTTTGAGCTCACACTTCCTCCATTCCGCGTGCGAGTTACGGTCCGGCTGTCACGGGCTCTTAGTGTACTACCCTTCAGGTTTACTAGCCTTAGTTCGATGGCTTTTCCTTCACCGCACCAGAGGTTGGGTCTCGGAACATAAAGACCCCGCACCCTGCCGGTACCTGTGGTTGGGGCTTAAAGCTTCCCGACCACATCTACAGAGCTGGCACTCTGGTCCTGGCCCAGTCACCAGTGTCTGCGGTCAGTTGGGTTCACCTGACTCCTTCAGTCTTCCCTCGGTCTCAGCCTTGGACCCGGATTAGCCCTCGGTGGCTTAGGCCGCTGGGCCCTGGTACTCTGTCTGGTCTTTGTCACCGGTTAGCTGATGGGATCTTGCTCTCTTGATTTTAACTCTTTCTCCTAACTGCTTTCAACACTGTGACAGGTGTGTCGAGGCACAGATGAGACTGTAGAGGCCACTCGCAGAAGGTCCCAGCGTTTGACCAAACAGTCCAAATCCTAAAAAAAAGTCTCTGTTGCTTTTAAGAGGCATTTCCCTTTTAGTGAAAGCTGGAGGTCGCTAGGACCCAGCTGATCCCTTACCTTGAGCTGTCTATATATTCCCCTTGACTCCCAGGATGCCCTGCTGGTGATAGCTTGTCAGGTGTTTGGTGGATGCTCCTCATCTCAGCAGTGAATCCTGGAGTTCTGTTGGATTGCTGTGTGGATCTTCTCAAGCTAAGTGTTTCTTCCCTCTTTATTTGTTTCTTTTGTGTATATCTTTACTTAGTAGCCGGGCTGACTAGTGTTCACCCGCTCTGATCCTTATTTAGTAGCCGTTCAGGGACAGTTGGGGAATAGGTAACCAGGCGGTGGCGACAGCTGATTAAACTGTATAGGGACGTTAGGGGAGCCAGGTGTCAGCGCTAGTTTATCTAGGGGTCACAATCCCCCTTTTGCCCTTAGCATCAAGGTCTCCTTCCCTCCCCTGTCGCTGTGTCCCCACACCCAGCGTGATACAACCTCCTTCCTCTCCTCCTCCTTTTCCTCTCCTCCTTCTTCTTCCTCTCCTCCTGTGTATCAGTCTGTTTTGTTGGTGTTTCTCCTCCTCTTACCAGGTTCTGTCCTACGTCCCACCCTGCACCTATCTCCTCCCGCCATCCCGTTGCTAGACTTGAAGTTACTTCGCTTTGGGGTTGGAGGTGAGTTGGGTGTTGGTGTGAAGTAACCGATTTACCACTCCCAGCTGCTGTGCTCTGTTGTGGCCACCACTCCGCAGGGGCGCCACACAATCAATGAGAAAGCGCAACCCTGAGTTATTGTGGCGAATGAAACTAACTTTATTAATCACGTACTGTAGACAACGGACGCCAAATACACAGCCAGAAAACGCAACAAAAATGTCAGCAAAAAGCATCAAAATAGCACAGCAAAAACGGAAAAAGAAACAGCAAAAAATGCATTAAGAAATGAAGCAAAAACGTAACAAGGATTGAAGCAAAAACGTAACAAGGATTGAAGCCAAAACGTAGCAAAATAACAGCAAAACAAAAAACAACAAAAAAAAGCAGCAGAAAATGCAATAAGAAATGTAGAAAAATACCAACAAAAGCAAAAAAAAACAGCAAGAAAATGTAACGAGATTCAGGAAAAAGGCAACAAAAACTTGAAAAGTGCAACAAAAATGCAACAAAACATTCAGGAAAAGGCCAACAGTAAATTCAAGAAGGAATGGTGCAAAACCACGACAAGAGATAACGTCCCTCTTGGAAGCGGCTCTTTTACTGCCAAGAGAGCAGGTCATGACGACAGAAAAACGCTGCAAGAACGCAGTGTGTGCCCACGGCGGCTCTGCCTCGTCTGGTGCCGGAGGATGATGGATCCCCAGATAACTGGAGCCGCCATTGAATGAATTCCGTATTGAGCTCAGTGTTAATATTTGAAGGCACATTATCATAAGGTGAGATAACACAGGGGTAATTAATGGATTAGCTCTTGTACATTACACAGGCGGGGTCCGGAGAGCCGGGGGTAGGGGGTGCTTGGTGCCAGGGTGCAGCATCGGTGCCAGCTGGGTGGACGGATGGTGACTGCAGCAGCTGTGCCAGCCTGGCAGAAAGCTCCGAACATTGGAGAGCACCCAAGGGAAGGAGGCGCGCTCCGAATACGGCGAGCAGCAGGGAAGGAAGAAATGAGAAGGAAACCTCACAATGATTAATGACACTAATTTACATGTGAATGTGGAGCGGGATTTATATCAGCAGATTGTGCCCGGTCTGTTCATGCCAGGAGACCCCGGACACTACCTGCGTCTCAGCTCCTCGCCATACCATGGTCACCGTATTCTGGAAGCCTCAGGACCCTTCACCCTCCTCTACCCCCTCCATCCTCAGCTCCTCGCCATACCATGGTCACCGTATTCTGGAAGCCTCAGGACCCTTCACCCTCCTCTACCCCCTCCATCCTCGGCTCCTCGCCATACCATGGTCACCGTATTCTGGAAGCCTCAGGATCCTTCGCCCTCCTCTACCCCCTCCATCCTCGGCTCCTCACCATACCATGGTCACCATATTCTGGAAGCCTCAGGACCCTTCACCCTCCTCTACCCCCTCCATCCTCAGCTCCTCGCCATACCATGGTCACCGTATTCTGGAAGCCTCAGGACCCTTCACCCTCCTCTACCCCCTCCATCCTCGGCTCCTCGCCATATTATGGTCACCGTATTCTGGAAGCCTCAGGACCCCTCACCCTCCTCTACCCCCTCCATCCTCAGCTCCTCGCCATACCATGGTCACCGTATTCTGGAAGCTTCAGGACCCTTCACCCTCCTCTACCCCCTCCATCCTCGGCTCCTCGCCATACCATGGTCACCGTATTCTGGAAACCTCAGGGCCCTTCACCCTCCTCTACCCCCTCCATCCTCAGCTCCTCGCCATACCATGGTCACCGTATTCTGGAAGCCTCAGGACCCTTCACCCTCCTCTACCCCCTCCATCCTCAGCTCCTCGCCATACCATGGTCACCATATTCTGGAAGCCTCAGGACCCTTCACCCTCCTCTACCCCCTCCATCCTCGGCTCCTCGCCATACCATGGTCACCGTATTCTGGAAGCCTCAGGATCCTTCGCCCTCCTCTACCCCCTCCATCCTCAGCTCCTCGCCATACCATGGTCACCGTATTCTGGAAGCCTCAGGATCCTTCACCCTCCTCTACCCCCTCCATCCTCAGCTCCTCGCCATACCATGGTCACCGTATTCTGGAAGCCTCAGGATCCTTCGCCCTCCTCTACCCCCTCCATCCTCAGCTCCTCGCCATACCATGGTCACCGTATTCTGGAAGCCTCAGGACCCCTCACCCTCCTCTACCCCCTCCATCCTCAGCTCCTCACCATACTATGGTCACCGTATTCTGGAAGCCTCAGGACCCTTCACCCTCCTCTACCCCCTCCATCCTCAGCTCCTCGCCATACCATGGTCACCGTATTCTGGAAGCCTCAGGACCCTTCACCCTCCTCTACCCCCTCCATCCTCGGCTCCTCGCCATACCATGGTCACCGTATTCTGGAAGCCTCAGGATCCTTCGCCCTCCTCTACCCCCTCCATCCTCGGCTCCTCACCATACCATGGTCACCATATTCTGGAAGCCTCAGGACCCTTCACCCTCCTCTACCCCCTCCATCCTCAGCTCCTCGCCATACCATGGTCACCGTATTCTGGAAGCCTCAGGACCCTTCACCCTCCTCTACCCCCTCCATCCTCGGCTCCTCGCCATATTATGGTCACCGTATTCTGGAAGCCTCAGGACCCCTCACCCTCCTCTACCCCCTCCATCCTCAGCTCCTCGCCATACCATGGTCACCGTATTCTGGAAGCTTCAGGACCCTTCACCCTCCTCTACCCCCTCCATCCTCGGCTCCTCGCCATACCATGGTCACCGTATTCTGGAAACCTCAGGGCCCTTCACCCTCCTCTACCCCCTCCATCCTCAGCTCCTCGCCATACCATGGTCACCGTATTCTGGAAGCCTCAGGACCCTTCACCCTCCTCTACCCCCTCCATCCTCAGCTCCTCGCCATACCATGGTCACCATATTCTGGAAGCCTCAGGACCCTTCACCCTCCTCTACCCCCTCCATCCTCAGCTCCTCGCCATACCATGGTCACCGTATTCTGGAAGCCTCAGGACCCTTCACCTCCTCTACCCCCTCCATCCTCAGCTCCTCGCCATACCATGGTCACCGTATTCTGGAAGCCTCAGGACCCTTCACCCTCCTCTACCCCCTCCATCCTCGGCTCCTCACCATACCATGGTCACCATATTCTGGAAGCCTCAGGACCCCTCACCCTCCTCTATCCCCTCCATCCTCAGCTCCTCGCCATACCATGGTCACCGTATTCTGGAAGCCTCAGGACCCTTCACCCTCCTCTACCCCTCCATCCTCAGCTCCTCGCCATACCATGGTCACCGTATTCTGGAAGCCTCAGGACCCTTCACCCTCCTCTACCCCCTCCATCCTCGCTCCTCGCCATATTATGGTCACCGTATTCTGGAAGCCTCAGGACCCCTCACCCTCCTCTACCCCCTCCATCCTCAGCTCCTCGCCATACCATGGTCACCGTATTCTGGAAGCCTCAGGACCCTTCACCCTCCTCTACCCCCTCCATCCTCGGCTCCTCACCATACCATGGTCACCGTATTCTGGAAGCCTCAGGGCCCTTCACCCTCCTCTACCCCCTCCATCCTCGGCTCCTCGCCATACCATGGTCACTGTATTCTGGAAGCCTCAGGACCCTTCACCTCCTCTACCCCCTCCATCCTCGGCTCCTCACCGTACCATGGTCACCATATTCTGGAAGCCTCAGGACCCTTCGCCCTCCTCTACCCCCTCCATCCTCGGCTCCTCACCATACCATGGTCACCATATTCTGGAAGCCTCAGGACCCTTCCCCTCCTCTACCCCCTCCATCCTCACTCTGCGCCATATCATGGTCACCGTATTCTGGAAGCCTCAGGACCCTCACCCTCCTCTACCCCCTCCATCCTCGCTCTCGCCATACATGGTCACCGTATTCTGGAAGCCTCAGGACCCTCACCCTCCTCTACCCCTCCATCCTCGGCTCCTCGCCATACCATGGTCACCGTATTCTGGAAGCCTCAGGACCCTTCACCCTCCTCTACCCCCTCCATCCTCGGCTCCCGCCATACCATGGTCACCGTATTCTGGAAGCCTCAGGACCCTCACCCTCCTCTACCCCCTCCATCCTCAGCTCTCGCCATACCATGGTCACCGTATTCTGGAAGCCTCAGGACCCTTCACCCTCCTCTACCCCTCCATCCTCGGCTCTCGCCATATTATGGTCACCGTATTCTGGAAGCCTCAGGACCCTTCCCCTCCTCTACCCCCTCCATCCTCGGCTCCTCGCCATACCATGGTCACCGTATTCTGGAAGCCTCAGGACCCTTCACCCTCCTCTACCCCCTCCATCCTCGGCTCTGCGCCATACATGGTCCCGTATTCTGGAAGCCTCAGGACCCTTGACCCTCCTCTACCCCCTCCATCCTCGGCTCCCGCCATACCATGGTCACCGTATTCTGGAAGCCTCAGGACCCTTCACCCTCCTCTACCCCCTCCATCCTCGACTCCTCGCCATACATGGTCCCGTATTCTGGAAGCCTCAGGACCCCTCACCTCCTCTACCCCCTCCATCCTGGCTTCCCCGCCATACTATGGTCCACCGTATTCTGGAATGCCTCAGGACCCTTCCCTCCTCTACCCCCTCCATCCTCGGCTCCTCACCATACCATGGTCACCTATTCTGGAAGCCTCAGGACCCTCCACCTCCTCTACCCCCTCCATCCTCAGCTCCTCGCCATATATGGTCACCTATTCTGGAAGCCTCAGGACCCTTCGCCCTCCTCTACCCCCTCCATCCTCAGCTCCTCGCCATACCATGGTCACCGTATTCTGGAAGCCTCAGGACCCTTCACCCTCCTCTACCCCCTCATCCTCGGCTGCCACATCCCATGTCCACCCCGTATTCTGGAAGCTCAGGAACTTCACATCTTGTACCCCTCATGCAATCGGTGGCCCAACCATTGGTCATCATTTTTATGAACATCTCATGACCTACACTTTCTTCATTCCTCCTTACATTTAGCGCCCGATGGTTTCACCCTATTCTGGATGCTCAGGAATCCTCAACTGCTCTACCATCGCATCCCCGGCCATCGCCTTAGCGATGGTCACCGCTTTCTGAAGCCTCAGGCTTGCACTCTTCCCCTCTATCTGGATCATCAACATTACCATGGCACCAGATATTCTGGAAGCTCAGGACCCCTCCACCAGCCCCTATCCTCAATTCCTGTGACTCATCGAGTAATGGGTCAACGTATTTGAAAGCCAGGACAAGAACCCTGACCCTCCATCCTCAGCTCGAGATCTATCATGGTCACCTATAAGAAGCCATCAAGAATCCTTTCACCACTCCTCACCACCTCACCATCCTCGTATACAAACAGCCATACATGGTTTCAAAGTTTAATACTGAAGCCTCAGTGGACCCTCACCCTCCTCTACCCCCTCCATCCTCGCTCCTCGCCATACCATGGTCCCGTATTCTGGAAGCCTCAGGACCCTTCACCCTCCTCTACCCCCTCCATCCTCGGCTCCTCACCATACCATGGTCACCGTATTCTGGAAGCCTCAGGGCCCTCGCCCTCCTCTACCCCCTCCATCCTCGGCTCCTCGCCATACCATGGTCACCGTATTCTGGAAGCCTCAGGACCCTTCACCCTCCTCTACCCCCTCCATCCTCGGCTCCTCGCCATACCATGGTCACCGTATTCTGGAAGCCTCAGGACCCTTCACCCTCCTCTACCCCCTCCATCCTCGGCTGGCACACACCGCGCGCCATCTCCAGCCCTGGATTCATTCCCAGCGGGACAAGCTGATCAAGGAAACTTAATTTGGTGGAAATATGCAAATCAGGTGGCCCACACCCAATTTGCATAATTTTTAGATAACATTTCTGATAACAATGTGTCTTTCAATTTTCTTCCCATTATCATTATTAGCGGCGTTGGTTTCACGAGCTGCCGGTGTCTCTGGAGGAATGCGGCTCCAGATGGCGACACAAAGGGCAGCAGAACCGGCACATGACGGCCTGGGGTGGAGGCGACGTCACTCGGCTTCTCCAGAATCCTGCATGGTAAATGATCCTGGATACTGGAAATAAGACTTTATTATAGAACCAGATCAGTCTGTAGTCAGGATCCCCTCACAGGCTTAATGATGGGAATTCAACATGGTGAAACTCAATCTGGAGATAATGGAAGTGAAGAAGACATGAAGAAAGAGAAGAGCAAGAAGCCCTGGAGAGTCCGGACCCCAGCTGAGATCTATCAGTGATGACCTATAAAAAGGAGCCACACAAGAAACATCTCATGATGAGTTACACCAGTGAGCCGCCTCACCACCTTCACAACATTGTTATAAAACAGACTGATGACATTGGTTACAGAAGAATTTCTAAACTACTGAAGGCTCCAGTGAGCTCTGCTGGGGCCATAAACTGGAAGTGGAAAGATTTCACCATAAACCATCCACGACCAGGGGCTGCCGGCAAGATTTCACCCAGAGGAGGGAGAAGAATCATCAGAAGAACCGAGGACACCGGAGGAGAGCGACAGAAAGATCCGGAATCAGCAGGGGCAATTGTGTCAAGGAAACAATAAATAATGCACTTCCCCTCCATGGCCTGTATGCACACTCCTGTATGCACGCTCCTGTATGCACGCTCCTGTATGTACTGTCCTGTATGCACGCTCTTGTATGCACGCTCCTGTATGCACGCTCTTGTATGCACGCTCTTGTATGCACGCTCCTGTATGCACACTCCTGTATGCACGCTCTTGTATGCACGCTCTTGTATGCACGCTCCTGTATGCACGCTCTTGTATGCACGCTCTTGTATGCACGCTCCTGTATGCACGCTCCTGTATGCACACTCCTGTATCCACATTCTTGTATGCACACTCCTGTATGCACGCTCTTGTATGCATGCTCCTGTATCCACATTCTTGTATGCACACTCCTGTATGCACGCTCCTGTATGCACGCTCCTGTATGCACGCTCCTGTATGCACGCTCTTGTATGCACGCTCCTGTATGCACACTCCTGTATGCACGCTCTTGTATGCACGCTCTTGTATGCACGCTCCTGTATGCACGCTCTTGTATGCACGCTCCTGTATGCACGTTCCTGTATGCACACTCCTGTATGCACGCTCTTGTATGCACGCTCTTGTATGCACACTCCCATATGCACGCTCTTGTATGCACACTCCCGTATGCACACTCCCGTATGCACGCTCTTGTATGCACACTCCCATATGCACGCTCTTGTATGCACGCTCTTGTATGCACACTCCCATATGCACGCTCTTGTATGCACGCTCTTGTATGCACACTCCCATATGCACGCTCTTGTATGCACGCTCTTGTATGCACACTCCCATATGCACGCTCTTGTATGCATGCTCTTGTATGCACACTCCCATATGCACGCTCTTGTATGCACGCTCTTGTATGCACACTCCCATATGCACGCTCTTGTATGCACACTCCCGTATGCACACTCCCGTATGCACGCTCTTGTATGCACACTCCCATATGCACGCTCTTGTATGCACGCTCTTGTATGCACACTCCCATATGCACGCTCTTGTATGCACGCTCTTGTATGCACACTCCCATATGCACGCTCTTGTATGCACGCTCTTGTATGCACACTCCCATATGCACGCTCTTGTATGCACACTCCCATATGCACGCTCCTGTATGCACGCTCTTGTATGCACGCTCTTGTATGCACACTCCCATATGCACGCTCTTGTATGCACACTCCCATATGCACGCTCCTGTATGCACGCTGTTGTATGCACGCTCTTGTATGCACACTCCCATATGCACGCTCTTGTATGCACACTCCCATATGCACACTCCCATATGCACGCTCTTGTATGCACGCTCTTGTATGCACACTCCCATATGCACACTCCCATATGCACGCTCTTGTATGCACGCTCTTGTATGCACGCTCTTGTATGCACACTCCCATATGCACGCTCCTGTATGCACGCTCCTGTATGCACGCTCCTGTATGCACGCTCTTGTATGCACGCTATTGTATGCACACTCCCATATGCACGCTCCTGTATGCACGCTCTTGTATGCACGCTCCTGTATGCACGCTCCTGTATGCACGCTCTTGTATGCACGCTATTGTATGCACGCTCCTGTATGCACGCTCCTGTATGCACGCTCTTGTATGCACGCTCTTGTATGCACGCTATTGTATGCACGCTCATCACTCAAAATTCCATTGCTGAACAAAAACAAAGTTCAAGAGCTGTAAAAGTTTACTCAACAACATTCAGACAAGTCTGGAGTCAGAAAACACCAAAATTGAACTCTTTGGAGGCTAAAAGGCAAATCGCCCCAAAACACCAGCAGTGAGGTGTGGAGGTGCAACATCATGGTGCGACTGTTTTCAGCATACGACACTGGCAAACGTCATATAATTACAGGAAGGATGAATGGAGAAATGTAACCACACGTTCCTGATAAATCTGCTACATCTGCCAGGATGATGAAGATGAGACGAGGGCGACATTTCACAGGACAATGATCCCAAACACAACACAGCCGAGGAAGAGAATAAATCTGCTAGAAAGTCCGAGCCGATCACCGGAGCTGAATCCAACACACAATGTCTGGAAGGATCTAAATCTCCGAGATCATAGAAGGATCCACAGGATCTGCAGGAGGTGAAGAGTGTTTGTGTGGAAGAAAGGGCCGAAATCCACCTGAGCAATGCAGGGACCGGTGTCTCCATACAATGCAGGGACCGGTGTCTCCATACAATGCAGGGACCGGTGCCTCCATACAATGCAGGGACCAGTGTCTCCATACAATGCAGGGACCAGTGTCTCCATACAATGCAGGGACCAGTGTCTCCATACAATGCAGGGACCAGTGTCTCCATACAATGCAGGGACCAGTGTCTCCATACAGGAGCAATGCAGGCACCAGTGTCTCCATACAATGCAGGCACCAGTGTCTCCATACAATGCAGGGACCAGTGTCTCCATACAATGCAGGGACCAGTGTCTCCATACAATGCAGGGACCAGTGTCTCCATACAATGCAGGGACCAGTGTCTCCATACAATACAGGGACCAGTGTCTCCATACAATGCAGGGACCAGTGTCTCCATACAGGAGTAATGCAGGGACCAGTGTCTCCATACAATGCAGGGACCAGTGTCTCCATACAATGCAGGGACCAGTGTCTCCATACAATGCAGGGACCAATGTCTCCATACAATGCAGGGACCAGTGTCTCCATACAATGCAGGGACCAGTGTCTCCATACAATGCAGGGACCAGTGTCTCCATACAATGCAGGGACCAGTGTCTCCATACAATGCAGGGACCGGTGTCTCCATACAATGCAGGGACCAGTGTCTCCATACAATGCAGGGACCAGTGTCTCCATACAATGCAGGGACCAGTGTCTCCATACAATGCAGGGACCAGTGTCTCCATACAATGCAGGGACCGGCGTCTCCATACAATGCAGGGACCAGTGTCTCCATACAATGCAGGGACCAGTGTCTCCATACAATGCAGGGACCGGTGTCTCCATACAGGAGCAATGCAGGGACCGGTGTCTCCATACAATGCAGGGACCGGTGTCTCCATACAGGAGCAATGCAGGGACCAGTGTCTCCATACAGGAGCAATGCAGGGACCAGTGTCTCCATACAATGCAGGGACCAGTGTCTCCATACAATGCAGGGATCAGTGTCTCCATACAATGCAGGGACCGGTGTCTCCATACAATGCAGGGACCGGTGTCTCCATACAATGCAGGGACCGGTGTCTCCATACAATGCAGGGACCGGTGTCTCCATACAGGAGCAATGCAGGGACCGGTGTCTCCATACAATGCAGGGACCAGTGTCTCCATACAATGCAGGGACCAGTGTCTCCATACAGGAGCAATGCAGGGACCAGTGTCTCCATACAATGCAGGGACCAGTGTCTCCATACAATGCAGGGACCGGTGTCTCCATACAATGCAGGGAGCGGTGTCTCCATACAATGCAGGGACCGGTGTCTCCATACAATGCAGGGGCCAGTGTCTTCTTCTTACACATAATTCCTGGACATTTTATAGTTTGATTTATTTTCCTGTGTGGATTGGATGGGTTGTTACTGATGTTTAGTGAGAGATTCATGTCAATATCAGCTGTAGAGAGATTGATGTAGGTGATTGGTGCCGTGTTTAATACTTGTGTCACCCGCTGTCTATATGTCGTTACATGCCATACGATGTAGCGAGGAGATTTCCTAATTAGAGCTCGGTCCCGGTCTTGACATATATTCGGTGCTGGAGATCTGTAACGAGCTTGTAAGTGGCAGGAAGAGAAATGGCCGCTTGTATTACAGAACTCATTACACGTGTGCAGGAGGGAGCCACCACCTTATTACTGTCTGACCTGAAATCAGCTCCATGACGGCTGGGGGGGATCAGCCCTCGCCTGTTGGGTGCTGGGGGGGGATCAGCCCTCGCCTGTTGGGTGTTGGGGGGGGATCAGCAAGTTAATATATGAATTATGCCGAATTTTCCCAGGAAATTAAATTTGTCACAAATCAATTTGCTGCAAATAGAAAGTGCTCCAAAGCCTCTAACTGCCCTGAAAAACCTATGTGTCTTCACTGCGGTGCTGTCACCCGCTAACCTTCACTGAGGTACTGTCACACCGCTAACCTTCACTGCGGTGCTGTCACCCGCTAACCTTCACTGCGGTGCTGTCACCCGCTAACCTTCACTCCGGTGCTGTCACCCGCTAACCTTCACTGAGGTACTGTCACCCGCTAACCTTCACTGAGGTACTGTCACCCGCTAACCTTCACTCCGGTGCTGTCACCCGCTAACCTTCACTGCGGTGCTGTCACCCGCTAACCTTCACTGCGGTGCTGTCACCCGCTAACCTTCACTGCGGTGCTGTCACCCGCTAACCTTCACTGCAGTGCTGTCACCCGCTAACCTTCACTGCGGTGCTGTCACCCACTAACCTTCACTGCGGTGCTGTCACCCGCTAACCTTCACTGCGGTGCTGTCACCCACTAACCTTCACTGCGGCACTGTGACCCGCTGACCTTCACTGCAGTGCTGTGACCCGCTAACCTTCACTGCGGTGCTGTCACCCGCTAACCTTCACTGCGGTGCTGTCACCCGCTAACCTTCACTGCGGTGCTGTCACCCGCTAACCTTCACTGCGGTGCTGTCACCCGCTAATCTTCACTGCGGCACTGTGACCCGCTAACCTTCACTGCGGTGCTGTCACCCGCTAACCTTCACTGCGGTGCTGTGACCCGCTAACCTTCACTGCGGTACTGTCACCCGCTAACCTTCACTGCGGTGCTGTCACCCGCTAACCTTCACTGCGGTACTGTCACCCGCTAACCTTCACTGCGGTGCTGTCACCCGCTAACCTTCACTGCGGCGCTGTGACCCACTGACCTTCACTGCGGCGCTGTGACCCACTGACCTTCACTGCGGCGCTGTGACCCACTGACCTTCACTGCGGTGCTGTGACCCGCTAACCTTCACTGCGGTGCTGTCACCCGCTAACCTTCACTGCGGTGCTGTCACCCGCTAACCTTCACTGCGGCACTGTGACCCACTGACCTTCACTGCGGTGCTGTGACCCGCTAACCTTCACTGCGGTGCTGTGACCCGCTAACCTTCACTGCGGTCACGATATCTCTCTATGGCTTGTTAAATCTTCTGTTATGTGCAAAATGGTGCTGACAATTTTAGACGATTGGTACAAAAAGAATGGGAAATAGTTCAAGTCGTCAGGTTCTGTGAATGCTTAAAAATCCTATACAAACTCAATTCATTCATTTCTGGTGCCTTCCAAGAACTAAAGTGACAAACTGTAATACTGTACAGTGCATATAATGGGTTCATTACTCCATATATAAATTACAGCTTCTCTTGCCCTCACACACTCATCTTCACCGCGGTGCTGTCACACACTATCTGTACAGTTTCTTCAGTGTTTTTACTATGCAGATTAATCACAAAATGGCCGCTGCATTCCCTGCTTCAGCTTTTACATAGGCTGTGATACTCCCTCCTGATTGGCTGGGCTCTACCAATATAAGGTATTATGGGAAAACCCATCTAAGGTCACATGATCTTTCTCTGGTTAATTCAATCTTCTGTTATGTGCAAAATTGGTACTAAGAGAACGACAAATTGTTCAAGTCGTTGAGTTCTGTGGATTCCTCAAAATTTTACACAAACTCGATTCGCATTGAATTGATCATTTTTAGTACATTACAATAAAAACGTGACATAAACATCAGTACTTTACAGTTCATAATGGGTTAAATTACTCCTTACATAACTCACAGAACCAAATTGTCACAGTTTGATCTAACGGTCAAGGGAGTGAGGTAGCAGGAAGGCGATCAGTGGAACTAGTGTGACCCTTGGGGGGTCTCTGGCTCACCCTGTTCCCAGAATTACCTCTGAAGGTGAGGATGCTTGGCTGCCACCCTTGCCTTTGCTTCTGATCAGCCCTAGACTAAAACCCCCTCACCTCCACCCAGGGACTGGGAAGCACAGCAACTCCCACAAGATAAAGGAAACTCCAGGAAAAAAGCAGCAGGAAGGCTACAGCACAAACTGCACTAATGTCCTCACAGCTCACGGTCTATGAGAGACTAAACTCTATCAGTGACATCTGCTAGTGGATGAGGGATCTATATAAAGGCCGGGGGTGTGGACAACTGCGTAACCCAACAAACCTCCTCACCTGATCAGGAGCTAAGGGCAATGGTGGCGGCCCAGACGTCCTCACCATCAGAGGTAATTCCGAGAAGAGGGTGACTTCGGGACCCCCAGTCTAAGGATCGTCTTTTGCCCATCTTACCATCCTGCTACCTTATCCCCTTTCCCATTATACCACCCTGTGTGACATTGACTTTCTATACAAATCCCAAATTCTTGTATCGAGCGCTTGTTTTCTGTAACTTTTCCGCGACGTCCTCACGTCATCTTCTTACTCGCCTTGTAATTAATTAGCAATTAGTTATAAAGCAGCCGTTCTCCCCTTGTCGGAGTGTCCTTGATAACGACTCTGGTCTCTCGATGTATCCACAGGTGCACCGCTGTGAAAGATGTCGTCTCCCTCCGGCGCACGTCTCCAGCTTTGCCTCGTGCTGCTGTTAATTATGAATGTCTTGATGAGCGTCAACGCGTTCGAGCCCAGAGCCAAGCGAAAGAAAATCTCCGAGAACAAGTACAGTGAGGACGTGTGGCATCAAGCCCATCCCGAGAGACCCCACCGGAGGGCGGCCAGGAAAGACCGGACTCGTGGTGGGGAGGACGCGGGGGAGTCCGGGGATAACGGGCATCTGGGAGCCAGGAAGCAGGACGCCTTCCAAAGCTTTGAGTTCCCTTATCATGAAAGAGAAAATCAACCACCAGGGATTCACTCCAAGGGAAGGAGGCACAAGGAGCAAAAGAAGGGCAACCCCAAGACGAAGCCCCACAGAGGTACCGCCTGCTCAATGCTTTTTTTGCAATATGTCCCTGTTGTAACAAATATTTCAATGTCTCTTCACAGTGATTGGATTTCCATCGTGTAGATACAGAGTTTCTATTTTACAGCAGAATCGATAGTTTTCAGATTTCATGTGTCACCTCTAGGGGGAGCTCCGGAGATTGATGGATACCTGTTATACAAGTTCAGTAATAATCAGGTCCTGACCCGAAGTGACTGCAGACAGACAGGATTTCACGGCTCAAATCGTCTGTTTCTTCGTAGTTTTAGCAAAATTTGCTTCAAAAATGGAACAAGTAAATAGAAGAGACTCCGTAATGAATCGGATTCTGTTCTCCCTTCTTTGTCCTCAACTCATCATTCAGTGTGAGAAACTTCTAAAATGTGTCTTGGTCAACACAGGCTGGAGCCAGATCCCCGAGAGTAAGCGATGAGTGTATGGAGATGGGAAGGAGGAGAGAGAAGCACAATGGAATAGAGAGGAAGCCTGCATCCCCCTGAGCTGGATTCACAGCTACATTTGTGGAGCCCACTGGACCGGGGTACTCGGTACCGGACCGGGGTACTGCTGGGTGATGTCACAGCGGTCCTGGTTTGGACCGTGTCCCAGGTTCGCACAAGTAAATGGGGGGTATTTACAGGGGATTAGGTTTGTCGTGACGCCACCCACGGGTTGTGGTCAGGGTGACCACCGCTGCTGCAGAACCTCCGGGGATGATGTTTGGCAGCTTAGATGGAATGGCTCCCCGCAGGTAGAGCCTGGTTCCCCGGGGCAGTGGTGATTAAAGTCTGTGATGGTTGTTATAGCTGATGCAGGGAAAGGGATGATGGGGAGACGGCTCCTGACAGGGTCAAATGGAGGACGGACAGTTCTTCACACCTGATATCAGACACGGACACCGTAGCAGGGTTCACCGGGTTCACTCCTCTTATTCTTCAGTCACACAGGGCACGGTACAATACAATTCTTACAGTTTCACTCAGTTGACCCCGGTACACTTGGACCCACTGCAGCCAGGTTATCTCTCCTGGACTCCTCACTCCTACGTGTCCTTTCAGGCTGATTCTCTGTCTTTCCCTTCAGGTGGATTGCGGAGCGGCAGCTCGGTCCCTATTAGCAGCTTCCCCCTAAGTCTATGGGCGGTGAGCCGGGTCCTCTCTGTTGCTGCTGTGCCCCCAATCCTCTGGTGGGAATATAGATCTGGAGTCTGTGTCCCCCGTCAGGTTGTCTGGGGCACCGGGTCAGTCCCCCTCAGAGCTGACACTCTGGTTGCAGCCTATCCCCCAGTATCCCTGTATCTCAGGGGATCACCGGGTCCTTCTCTTCCCATGTAACTTCCCAGTATATTAGGGGAGGCTCCTCTGTCAGTTATCTGCCGGCCCTCACATCTTCTCTGGACCTGATGGTACTGGTCCGGTCTTGGCTGCTCAGCACCCGCCTACTCCTTCATCTGTTCCTCTCAGCACCACCGGCCTACTGGCTAACCACTTCCTGTTTCCACCTTATATACCCATCTGTTACCATGACTACGCTCCACCCACTCCTATCTAGCCCTACCACCCCTTACCTGCCTAGAGTCCCAGGCTCCGGGTTAGGTCCCGATGTCAGTGGATAGGTGTGTTGAGGTGTTTGTTAAACAAACTGTCTACCCTCCTGCCAGGCTGCAGTTTCTACCTGTGGCCTCCCAGGTCGCAGGGGCGCCACACATTGCTGAGTATAAAATGAACAAACTGTAACGCTGACATGTTCCCCGCCACCCGTCCCTCTACTCCCTGCCCATGTGCTCTGCTGCTGTCAATCAGCGCAGGTCCGGCTCTCGATCAGTGCAGGTCCGGCTCTCGATCAGTGCAGGTCCGGCTCTCGATCAGTGCAGGTCCGGCTCTCGATCAGCGCAGGTCCGGCTCTCGATCAGTGCAGGTCCGGCTCTCGATCAGTGCAGGTCCGGCTCTCGATCAGCGCAGGTCCGGCTCTCGATCAGCGCAGGTCCAGCTGTCGATCAGTGCAGGTCCGGCTCTCGATCAGCGCAGGTCCAGCTCTCGATCAGTGCAGGTCCAGCTCTCTATCAGGGCAGGTCCATCTCTCGATCAGCGCAGGTCCAGCTCTCGATCAGCGCAGGTCCAGCTCTCGATCAGCGCAGGTCTGGCTCTCGATCAGCGCAGGTCCAGCTCTCGATCAGCACAGGTCCAGCTCTCGATCAGCGCAGGTCCAGCTCTCGATCAGCGCAGGTC
Organism: Allobates femoralis; assembly: GCA_033576535.1. Classification (NCBI taxonomy): domain Eukaryota; kingdom Metazoa; phylum Chordata; class Amphibia; order Anura; family Aromobatidae; genus Allobates; species Allobates femoralis. The sequence goes on along the minus strand of JARQOC010000009.1, from coordinate 42,575,761 downwards.
CAGCTCTCGATCAGTGCAGGTCCGGCTCTCGATCAGTGCAGGTCCGGCTCTCGATCAGCGCAGGTCCGGCTCTCGATCAGGGCAGGTCCGGCTCTCGATCAGCGCAGGTCCGGCTCTCGATCAGCGCAGGTCCGGCTCTCGATCAGCGCAGGTCCGGCTCTCGATCAGCGCAGGTCCGGCTCTCGATCAGCGCAGGTCCGGCTCTCGATCAGCGCAGGTCCGGCTCTCGATCAGCGCAGGTCCAGCTGTCGATCAGCGCAGGTCCGGCTCTCTATCAGCGCGGGTCCGGCTCTCGATCAGCGCGGGTCCGGCTCTCGATCAGCGCGGGTCCGGCTCTCGATCAGCGCGGGTCCGGCTCTCGATCAGCGCGGGTCCGGCTCTCGATCAGCGCAGGTCCAGCTCTCGATCAGCGCAGGTCCAGCTCTCGATCAGCGCAGGTCCGGCTCTCTATCAGCGCGGGTCCGGCTCTCGATCAGCGCGGGTCCGGCTCTCGATCAGCGCGGGTCCGGCTCTCGATCAGCGCGGGTCCGGCTCTCGATCAGCGCAGGTCCGGCTCTCGATCAGCGCAGGTCCGGCTCTCGATCAGCGCACGTCCAGCTCTCGATCAGCGCAGGTCCAGCTCTCGATCAGCGCAGGTCTGGCTCTCGATCAGCGCAGGTCCAGCTCTCGATCAGCACAGGTCCAGCTCTCGATCAGCGCAGGTCCAGCTCTCGATCAGCGCAGGTCCAGCTCTCGATCAGTGCAGGTCCGCTCTCGATCAGTGCAGGTCCGGCTCTCGATCAGCGCAGGTCCGGCTCTCGATCAGGGCAGGTCCGGCTCTCGATCAGCGCAGGTCCGGCTCTCGATCAGCGCAGGTCCGGCTCTCGATCAGCGCAGGTCCGGCTCTCGATCAGCGCAGGTCCGGCTCTCGATCAGCGCAGGTCCGGCTCTCGATCAGCGCAGGTCCGGCTCTCGATCAGCGCAGGTCCAGCTGTCGATCAGCGCAGGTCCGGCTCTCGATCAGCGCAGGTCCAGCTCTCGATCAGTGCAGGTCCAGCTCTCTATCAGGGCAGGTCCATCTCTCGATCAGCGCAGGTCCAGCTCTCGATCAGTGCAGGTCCAGCTGTCGATCAGCGCAGGTCCGGTTCTCGATCAGCGCAGGTCCAGCTCTCGATCAGTGCAGGTCCAGCTCTCGATCAGCGCAGGTCCGGCTCTCTATCAGCGCAGGTCCGGCTCTCTATCAGCGCAGGTCCGGCTCTCGATCAGCGCGGGTCCGGCTCTCTATCAGCGCGGGTCCGGCTCTCGATCAGCGCGGGTCCGGCTCTCGATCAGCGCAGGTCCGGCTCTCTATCAGCGCGGGTCCGGCTCTCGATCAGCGCGGGTCCGGCTCTCGATCAGCGCGGGTCCGGCTCTCGATCAGCGCGGGTCCGGCTCTCGATCAGCGCGGGTCCGGCTCTCGATCAGCGCAGGTCCAGCTCTCGATCAGCGCAGGTCCAGCTCTCGATCAGCGCAGGTCCGGCTCTCTATCAGCGCGGGTCCGGCTCTCGATCAGCGCGGGTCCGGCTCTCGATCAGCGCGGGTCCGGCTCTCGATCAGCGCGGGTCCGGCTCTCGATCAGCGCGGGTCCGGCTCTCGATCAGCGCAGGTCCGGCTCTCGATCAGTACAGGTCCAGCTCTCGATCAGCGCAGGTCCAGCTCTCGATCAGCGCAGGTCCAGCTCTCGATCAGCGCAGGTCCGGCTCTCGATCAGTGCAGGTCCAGCTCTCGATCAGGGCAGGTCCTGGTGGTTGGACCCCTATCGATCGATAAGATAACACCAATCCTGTGGATAAGTGATCACTTCTCTTTATTGTACAAGTTCTTTAAAGCTACAGGGTCCCAATACAGACACAGCATCGGGGCCACGTGTATTTTGGGCACCTCAGGAATTGGGGTCACATGGGCGACCATTACCTTTGCACGGCTGTAGCTCCACCAGCATGTTCGGCTACAGAGGGTTGTTTAGCATCGTCTAGAGATTGCTATGTGTTGTGTGGTTTGTACTGATCGAGGCCACAGACAATGAAGACTCCTCCGTCCTCATCGTGGTGACTTGGAAACCACCGGAGCCGTTTTCCTCTGCAATGTTAGAAATGCTTCACTTCCTATTGTCCTCTCTGGACCTGACACCATTACATTACCGGCCCGAAATATGCAACGCCCCATCGCCAAGATCAATTATTGACCCTCATCCTCAATCTGATTGGGCAGAGCGATTTCCACCGCTGCAGAGAGTTTAATCCCGCAGATAAAGATTTCCCGTCGTTGTTTTTAATGTCAGCCCAAAGCATCAAAGCGCGGTTTACGGCCCCCCGGAGTGAGATTATCCCGCTGCTGCCGCTCCGCGCCGTGGATTAGTCGACTCATTTTTAGGATCTAACATCAAATAATATTGAGCCATAAAAATATCTATCTTCTGTTTGACTTAATTGTAATAACGGTGCGGTAGATTAACACGCGGCGGCGCTCCGCCGAGCTCCGGACAACACTTTATTAACCAACATTTGCTTACTACATTGTAACGAGAACTTGGAAATCGTTGTGGGAATAGTCGTCAGCGAGCGCTAATCGTCACCACCGGAGACATCGGCTGCTGCCTGCTGCGCTCTCCCTGCCGGGGATGATCGTAGCCGGTGAATTCACCAACACGAGCAGTCAGCGGGGAGCTCTAATATAGACAAATGAATGCAATTACACACATCCTAACAGCCAGGCTGTAATTGCTGATAACCCGCCATAGACACCACCAGAGACCGCTGCAACATAGGGTTATAATTACAGAAATCTACTATGAGCGGCGAAGTGCGTGGGCCCGGCTGCTGCCTATGCACATATACATCGTATAGCTTATGGGTAATTGTCCCATTGGTCTGTAGATGTTGGGAAGGAAAGGGCAGCGCGTCCCCTGAGGGGTGAACGGATAGAACAGCGGAGGGGGGGAATAGAATGGTTACAATGTGTGTAACACTAACAGTTCATTGTTCTAGAAGGATTTACAGTCCTCCCGATGCAGCCAGTCCTCCCGGTGCAGCGAGTCCTCCCGGTGCAGCGAGTCCTCCCGGTGCAACGAGTCCTCCCGGTGCAGCGAGTCCTCCCGGTGCAGCGAGTCCTCCCGGTGCAGCCAGTCTCCCGGTGCAGTGAGTCCTCCCGCTGCAGCGAGTCCTCCCGGTGCAGCCAGTCCTCCCGGTGCAGCGAGTCCTCCCGGTGCAGTGAGTCCTCCCGGTGCAGCGAGTCCTCCCGGTGCAGCGAGTCCTCCCGGTGCAGCCAGTCCTCCCGGTGCAGCGAGTCCTCCCGGTGCAGCAAGTCCTCCCGGTATGGACAGGCTGTGGTTTGTGTTTGTAGCGAAATTATGTATTTGTAGACAATGTATGACCAGCGGCACATTAGCATCTGTTCATAGACTGCGTCTCTCCACAAAGGTCACAGCCCATGTTATCTGGAGTAGGACCTCTAATCTCCTCTGGTCAGAGTCTGAACCCCAGGGGACCCATACTGAGATCGCACACCGGGTGGAAGCTTCTCACCTCTGATGGACTTCAAAGGGCATCAACAAATAGTCAACCATGGCAGGGCTCTGTATTCCGTATTGGCTGTGGGAAAGAAAATACTAAGACAAAGAGCATTTAGAAAAATAATGTATTCATTCCTAATGAAGGCATGGTCCAGTCATAGAATATTAACATGAAGGCATGGTCCAGTCATAGAGTCTTAAAATGATGGCTGGTCTAGACATCTGACCTCCAGGCTGAGCCTATCTATTGGGCCTCCCCACAAAGAAAGTTGTACACAGATTGAGGGCAGCCATGCTGATGTGATCCAAAGTTTCATATTTCCTCCCTCAGGAAACAGAAGAATATTAAAACTGGGTGGGTAGGTATTTTCTGTCATTTTCTACTATTATATTTTATAACTGTTTTGCATATCGTATTGTTTTTCA